>CM021108.1:448430920-448616557 GCA_007115665.2 Sequoiadendron giganteum | reverse complement strand
CTCCCAAGTTTTACTATAGATTAGAGGATGTTATCGGAGAAGACCAATAAAAATTTCCTTAGCTATCCTCTGAAGATATAATTCATACAAGATTGGAAAGTGGCTGGTGCATTGGTTAGCCCGAATGGTAGGACAAGAAACTTGAAATGAAAAGGTTGCCTTTGGTATGTCCTCCTCCCTTAATCTGATTTGGTGATAACCCGATCTTAGGTCAATTTTCAAAAAGTAGATTGCTCCATGTAGTTCGTCAATAAGTTCATCAACTAGGGGAATGGGGTATCTATTCTTTACTGTTTTCTTATTTAATGCCCTCTAATCGATGCACATCCTCATTGTGCCATCTTTCTTTTTTGAAAGTACAATGGATGAGGCAAAGGGACTAGAACTTGGTTGGATATGCCCCATCTCTAACAATTCCTTTATGGTCTTTTCAATTTTCCTTATATTTGTGAGGGTGGCGGTAGGGGGTGGTGACAACTGGTTTTGATCCCTCTTCTAGTTCAATGGACTGTTTGAAGCCTCTTTTAGGGGGAAGACCAGGAGGGATGTCAGTAAAGTCTTTTTTATGCCTTTTTAGTAATGGTTGTATGTCTACATGGACTGATTTCCCTTTGGGAGTAGTTTTATCTAGGCTCAAGCATTGAGCCACCCATTCTACTTGGTCATGCCTAAGGATCTTTTTCCATCTTCTTGGCTGAAACTACCCTTGGAGACCCATCAGATAGACCTTGTAGTAAAACCTTTTCCCCATTGCTCAAAACATATTTCTAATTTTTGGAAGTTCAGAGTGACATCCCCTAGTGAGTGTAGCCAAGGGGTGCCCAAAATTACATTGGTATCCCCTAGTTTTACAATGTAGAATTTGTCTTTGATTTGATGTTTTTTCATAATGATGTTAAGTTGGGAGATCTTCTTTGTGCATGGTGTGGTGAATCCATTTGCTAAAGCTACCTTAAACCTCTTAAAGTCTTTTGTTTCTAACCTCAGTCTTACCAGTAAGTTTTCATCTATAAAATTGTGGGTAGCCCCACTGCCAACAAGGGCCGTTACTTTACTGCCCTTAATTTCATGTCGGATTCTAAAGGGGTGATGTTTTGATGCCCTTGAGATGGAGGCCAAAGTCCCCCCTTCCTCACTTTCTTCCTCGTATCTTATTCATTTGTTTGGGCCTTCTTTATCTTCATTTCTTGTCACTTGATTAGATGTTGCTTCAATGTTGTGGGCTTGGCTTCTTTTCTGTCCACATATATGTCCAGGTTCCCAAACTTCCTTGCATTTGTAACACAAGTTTTCCCTTGTAAGGCCTTTTCGCCCGCACTTGTGACTTGGTTTCCATACATCTTTGCTTTTAAAACATAACTTTCCTCCTTGGTCTTCATTTTGTTTACAAGTGTGTCCTTCTTCCCATTTTTTCTTGCAGTCAAAGCACAAACCCTTCCTCCTTAGTTCCTCTCGGTCATGGTAAAAAAGGTATGGTTTCCTGCGTCTTTCCTTCCCATGAAAGTGCTTAACCTTTGAGGCCATCTTCTTGGAGTGATCCTTTTCCTTTGCTTGGGTTGAGTCAAGTCTAGTGGCTTTAAGAATTGCCTCTTGGAGTGTAGTTGGATCCAAGGAACTTACTAGACCTCGGGTGGCTTTCGACAGTCCTTCTATAAACAAGTAGATGAGCCTCTTTTCCATGATTCTGGGTACCATGATGGATAGTCTTTGAAACTTAGCCACGTAATCTTCAATGGGACCTTCTTGCTTAATTCTTGTTAGCTCTTTGAAGCATTTCTCAGGGTGCTTATGATCAAATCTCTCAATTAGTTTTTTAGTAAAGGCATCATAGGTTTTAGGTTTTGGTGGTTTTGGGTGACCAATCCATGGTGCCAGCATTCATGAGCTACTCCTTCTAGGTGTAATATGGCGAATTTAATGGCGTCCTCTTCCACCATTGGGTTTAAGAGATAGGTATGTATCAAGCTTTTGGATCCATGCTTAGGCTGTGATCTTACTTGATCCATCAAAGTTTGGGAGAGTGAATTTTCCTACCTTGTGTTGCAAGTCCTTATTAATTGGGTTTCTTCTCCTTCTTTGTGTATTCTTGGTTCTAGCCTCACAATATGCTTCAAAAGGGATACTTCTATTAACTTCTGGATTGAGTCTTGCATATGCTTCAGCAAGATAATCGCAATCGGGACTTTGTGCATCTACTTCCTCTTCCTCCCTTGTCGACCCTTCCCTGGTCAAGAAGGGAGGCCGGGTTATTTTAGGGGTAGATCTTGATGTGCTGTCATTTTCAGATTGGCTTGGGGTGGTTTCCCTCCTATTTTCTTGGTGTGGCCTAAGAGAATTCATGGTATTATTTAGATTTTGTAAGGCTTGGGCTGTTTGCTCCATGAAGGTTCTAAATTCGTTTTCCATTTGTTCCCTTCTTGTGTGTGTTAGTGTTTCTTAGATCGATTAGATAATAGAAAGCACCCAAAAGAATTGCAACACATAAGACAATGAACACACACAAAGATATCCACAGGAAACCACTCCTCTTGAGGAGAAAAACCAGCAATGAATCTCTTCTATAATATAAGAACAGCATTGAAATCTGCTTACAACCTGAGATTGCTTGTGGCCAATAATGAATGCAATGAGGTCGCACCTCTTCTAGATGCACTAGATACAAATGAATAAGTTCTTCCTTGAAATCGGACCTGCTGCTATAAAGTGCGAAATCTGCTCTTGAGGATAGATGCGAGCTTGCTTGAGTGATTCGGTTATTCAAAGACAAATGAGACCTTGTATTTATACAAGTGTGGCGCCTCTTCAACATAGGTCGGCCCACATACAAGATAAATAATAAATGCATAAAGTCGGCTCAAGCCAAGACTATAATATGTGAACCAAGAAGGGTCGGCCCTTTAGCATTTACATTTATTGTCTGGTATAAATTAAATAGTCTAGAGGCTATACATTTAATTTATTCTTTTCTTCTTGGGAAGTGCAGACCGAAGCTGCTCAATAACATCAACACTCCCTCTCAGCTAGAGATGAACTTCCATCTGCACAAGACACATCATATTAGAATGAAAACAAAATAGAATATCACCTCAACGTGATATTAACCATTATGGCTACTTCCATAGATGGTATAAATAAAAATCATCACGGATTCCCTCACGTGATGCTGTCATGGAGTCACACACATGACATCCACCATAGCTTCTCCCAGAGGGTGGAAACAAGGGCTTTCACCTCAAATCTCTCTCAATAGAGAATTGCATTATCAAGGGCTTACACCTCAACTCTCTCTCATCAGAGAATTGCATTATCAAGGGCTTGCACCTCAACTCTCTCTCAGCAGAGAATTGCATTATCAAGGGCTTGCACCTCAAAACTCTCTCTCAGCAGAGAATTGCATTATCAAGGGCTTGCACCTCAACTCTCTCTCAGCAAAGAATTGCATTATCAATCAAGGATCACTGATTACTGAGACTCTTTCTCAGTCAAGGCTGCATTCTCCACCATACCAAGTTTCTCTCGGAAGTATACAAACTTCATCCTGGCGAGAGGCTTGGTGAGAATGTCTGCCGTTTGCTCTTCAGTGCCGATATACCTCAACTGTATAGCTTTCCTTGGCACCATATCTCTAATATAGTGGTACTTGATCTCAACATGTTTTGTTCTGTCATGAAACACAGGATTGACAGAAAGCTTCACACAGCTTTGATTATCACAGTGTATGATAGTAGGCTCCATTGATTGACCAAACAATCCTGCAAGGAGCTTACGAAGCCACACTGCCTCACGAGCTGCCACACAGGCTGCAATATACTCTGCTTCAGTTGTACTCAAGGCCACTGAAGACTGTTTCCTGCTACACTAGGAGATCATAGCAGTCCCCAAACTGAAGCAACAACCAGAGGTACTCTTCCGATCTGAGACACATCCTGCCCAATCAGAATCAGTAAAACCATGCAGCTCCAAATCCACGTTTGAAGAATATCTCAACCCATATCCAATTGTGCCACATAAATATCTCAGGATATGTTTAGCTGCTACAAGATGTATTTGCTTTGGTTCACACATAAATTGGCTAAGTGCACTCACTGCATAGCAGATATCAGGTCTAGTGTTAACTAGATACATCAATGAACCAATCAACTGTCTATACATCGTAGAATCCACTGGTTCTGAACTAGCTGCAGCTTCTTTCAACTTATCTAAATTAGTCTCCATGGGTGTAGACATGGGTTTGCAGTCAATCATACCAAACCTTTTGAGAATGTCAACAGTATACTTGCCTTGACTTAGAATCATCTCATCTGGCTTTTGCCAAACTTCTAAGCCAAGAAAGTAATGCATAAGACCTAGATTCTTCATCTCAAACTCTGAAGCTAATTCCTTCTTGCATTTTAGAATTAGATGTTCTTCGCCAGTAATGATCAAGTCATCAACATATAAAACCAAAATTAATGCTTCACCATTTACTACTTTGAAGTAGAGGTTAGAATCTGCATCATTCTTTGATAAACCCAGACTTGAAAGATACTGATCAATTCTTTCATACCAAGCACGAGGAGCTTGTTTAAGACCATACAAGGCCTTCTTCAGCTTGCAGACATGAGACTCTTTCCCATGCACCTCAAATCCTTCTGGTTGCTCAATGTAAACCTCTTCTTCTATTATGCCATTCAGAAAATTTGTCTTTACATCCATTTGGTGAATCTTCCATCCTCTAGATGCAGCAATAGCAATGATGGTTCTAACAGACGTGTAACGAGCCACAGGAGCAAAGATTTCTTCATAGTCAACTCCCTCTTTTTGTGAGAACCCTCTAGCCACAAATCTAGCCTTGTGTTTCTCAATGCTCCCATCAGCTGCATGCTTGATCTTGAAGAGCCACTTAGAAGACACCACAGATTTGTCTTTGGTTCTAGGAACTATATCCCAAACATTGTTCTTAAGTATGGACTGATACTCCTCAGTCATGGCATCCTTCCATACTTGTTGACTAGAAGCTTCTTCAACATTTGAAGGCTCTGACTCAATAATCTGACTCATCAAGGCAACATAACTAGAGAACTTGTGAGGTCTCTTGCTTTCTCTGAAAGCTCCTCTTGGAGCTACAAAACTTTCTGCTTCCTGCATTGTCCTACGAGCCCAAAGAGGTCTTTTCTTTCCAATCACAATGTCTAGGGGCCCATCAGTAGGATCCAAAGGCTCAGTTGGATCAATATCTTCTTTAGATTCTGTATCCTCGTTTAGGTTCTCTGGAATATGGTCAACTTCCATATCTTGAGGAGGTTCTTCTTCATCAATCTCCATAGGAGTGCCTTTGGATCTTCTGTAAGCAACATCTTCCTCAAATGTGACATCTCTACTAATCTCAATAGACTTCTGTCCTGGAATGTATATCCTGTAAGCTTTTGATGTCTCACTGTAGCCTACAAGAATTCCTTTCTTCCCAGAAGGTTCTAGCTTTGTTCTCTTTTCCTTTGAATATGAACATAGACTGGACAGCCAAAGATCCTCAAATGACTAACTTCAGGCTTCAAGCCTGAGAATGCTTCTTCAGGAGTTTTATTCTCTAAGATCCTGTGGGGACTCCTGTTTTGAACATAGACGGCTGTTCTTGATGCTTCAGCCCAAAGAGAGATTTGTAAGTCTTGATCATGGATCATAGCTTTCACTGCTTCCACAATAGACCTATTCTTCCTTTCAGCAATACCATTTTGTTGTGGATTATAGGGAACACTGAACTCCCTCTTAATCCCTGCTTCAATACAAAAGTCTCGAAATGTGCCAGAAGTGTATTCTCCACCATTATCAAATCTCAATACCTTGATCCTTTTCCCAGATAGATTTTCAATCTGTGCTTTGAATTCTCTGAATCTTTCTAATACTTCTTCTGATTCTTTAGATCTCAAGAAATAAATCCAAGTCTTTCTAGAGTAATCATCAATGAAAATAATATAATACAAGAAACCACTAGATGATGCAATAGACATTGGACCACACAAATCAGAATGAATGAGATCAAGAATACATTTAGATCTACTTTCACTGGAATGAAACATACCTTTTGTGTTCTTGCCTAGGGCACATCCCTTGCATGTACCTTCATGTTCTTGATCGAATTTCGGAAGACCGGTGACCATCTTCTCCATGATAGGTAGAGCACGAAAGTGAATGTGAGCCAATCTTTGATGCCAAAGATCACACATGCTGGTACTGTTATGCACAAGCGCTTGAAGAGGACGAGTGCACAGCCTGAAAAGACATTCATGTCTAACTCCAATCACTTGAGCAGTTTTGAAGCTGGAGTTCTTTGCCCATATAAGAACTTTGCCTTTAGAGAAGGCAACTTGATAACCCTTGTCTTCTAATGCTGAAATTGAAACAAGGTTCCTCTTTATCCCTGGCACGAACAGTACATCATTCAACTCCAAAGAAATCCCAGAATCCAAGTGAAGAGTGGAATTTCCAATCCCTTTTACAGAATATCTAGCATCATCTCCAATAACAACTTGATCACTGGAGTTGCTTTCCACTAAGTTTGAAAGGTGACCCCTGAAACCGGTGATGTGCCTAGAAGCACCACTATCAATCAGCCAAGTGTTAGAGTCAGTAGAAACATTGCTAGACAAGGCTGAATAAAACAAATAATCACTGGAGTCCTTTTGTGGAGCGACTTCTTCAACATCTGCAGTGGCAACTTGATGCTTAGGTCGTTGAGGACAAACCCTCGCAAAGTGACCATACTTATCACAACGAAAACATTGAATCTTGGACATGTCTCGTTTCCTTTTGAAGGTAGGAGCATCATCATTTCCATCTCCTCGATTCCTCTTGAAGAATCCTTTCTTAAAGCCTTTTCCTTTGTTTGATGAATGAGAGGCAAGAACTTGTAAATCTTCATTCTTTGAACTTTGACCAATTCCCCTTGCTATTAGTCTTGACTCCTCTTGAATGCAGTCAATCCTCAATCGATCAAACTTGGGAAGTTCAGATCTTGCACTGATTCCTTGAATGAACGCCTCCCATGAAAGCGGAAGACCATTGAGAGCAAGCATAGTCAGGTCTTTATCATCAATCATGTGGCCAATAGTAGAGAGCTGATCTCTTATCTCTGAAATCTTCATGAAGTATGTAATGACAGATTCTCCTTTCGCCATTCTCACATGATGAAGTTGTTGCTTTAGTGCGAGAGCTCGACTAGTGTTGTTGATTTCATACATCTCTTCCAAGGTTGTGAACATCTCTCTTGTTGTATCCAACTTGAAGACAATCGGTACAACATGATCCTTGACGGAATCAACCAATACTTTCTTTGCCCTAGTGTCTTTCTTCCTCCACTGCAATTTCTCTTCTTCCTCCTCAGGTTCAGGAACTTTTGTTTTCACGAACTCAGCTAAATCATTCTCCTCCAAAGTGAGCATGATTCTGAACCTCCATGATGTGTAGTTCGAAATCCCTTCGAGTCTATCCTCGATTTTCAGACCGTTCACCATCTTGAATTTGAGAAATAAGAGATAGACTGAAAAAGAATAAGGTAAGTATTGCACACTAAATCTGATCACGATCTTTTTCACACCCGCTCTGATACCATGTTAGTGTTTCTTAGATCAGATTGAATAATGAAAGCACTTAAAAGAATTGCAACACATAAGACAATGAACACACAAAGATACCCTGGGAAAACCCTCCTCTTGAGGGAGAAAAACCCAGCAATGAATCTCTTCTATAATATAGAACAATGGCAGAAATCTGCTTACAACACAGGCCCAGCAATGGCCAATAATGAATGCAATGAGGTCGCACCTCTTCTAGATGCACTAGATACAAATGAATGAGTTCTTCCTTGAAATCGGACCTGCTGCTACAAAGTGCGAAATCTGCTCTTGAAGATAGATGCGAACTTGCTTGAGTGACTGGGTTATGCAAAGACAAATGAGACCTTGTATATATACAAGTGTGGCACCTCTTCAACATAGGTCGGCCCACATACAAGATAAATAATAAATGCATAAAGTTGGCTCAAGCCAAGACTAAGATATGTGAACCAAGAAGGGTCGGCCCTTTAGCATTTACATTTATTGTTTGGTATAAATTAAATAGCCTAGAGGCTATACATTTAATTTATTCTTTTCTTTTTGGGAAGTGCAGACTGAAGCTGCTCAATAACATCAACAGTGTGGTCTTGGTTGTGGTTGTTGTTTAGGGTAATTCTCTTTTTCTCTCTCTTAAGGCTCTCAAGGTTCGTTGGCTAACCATCAACTATTCTTTATCCCTCAAGCTGGCAGAATCATGGTCTGATACCACTTGTAATGTCCCCTAATTGGGAATGCCCTAAATTTGCCCCAAATCCTTGATTTTTAAATAAACAAATGGGTTAGAGAATACCTTTCACCTGATTGCAGCCCTGCACACAAATTAGAAACCATTTACCACAATCACACTGATTAGCAGATTATAACCATTTACCACAATAATACTAATTAGCTGATTATCATATTTAAATATTAGTAAACTCATTGCCAAATTCCTAATTCAATCACAAAGCATTTAATATCCTTGGAGGGCTCAACCATAAGATAGCATGGGAGAACGTGACTTGATGGGACGCCTAGGACCCTCTAGGCCCAAGAGCGGATATACCACCCCCCTTGGCCTCATGTGGCCCATGCCATCCATATGAGGTGGTCTACCTACGAGGCGTCCCCTTTCCATTATCCCCTCATCTTGCCAACCATTTCCCTTTCTCTATGGTTTGACGTCTTGTGTTGATTCACCGTGATGGAGGTGTGAGATTACAATGGGTGCCTTGAAAATGCTATCTCTCCTAAAGCCCAAAGCGTTGTACCCTTGGTACCCCCTTGGCCTCCTTGGAACTACCTAGTCCCCATCTTGGGACTACTTGCTCCCCCATTTTGGGACTACTTGGTCCCCCTTCTCGAGGTGGCATACCTAGGAGAGTGCCCCATCACCGTTCCCCTGTTGTAATCTCAACCTCCTCTATCATGGCTAAAACATTCAAGACATATGGTAAACAAATATTAATCATATTTACTGATATAAGGAAACTGTCATAACAGCAATGCATCATTAGTACCTTGATCTTCTAATCAAACAATCGCAATCACATATATTAAATTGTGCTACGACTACATTATTGTAAATCAGATTTCATACCATCGATTCAAGAAATCAGACTGCTGTGCACATGCCAATTTATCAATTATTTCCAATTAGAGGGTGCAGACCTCTATTTCCTTTTATTTAATTTATTTCTATAGATGATCGCTGGTCTGAATCTTCTTCTTCTTCAATAGATGATCTTCTACCTTGAATGACTTCACCTTTTATACTCACGATGGGGTGAATGGTTATGCCCCTTCATTAAGGCATGTTGTTTATTTGATTGCTTAACCAATCGTGACCATTCATTAAAGGATAATTAATTTCTATTAATATTATCCTTTAATCGACTTTGCTTGAGGAGATTCACTTGTGCATGTAGCTTGATTACTTCTTCCTGTCGCTGTTTGTGAGGGACGTCTTGCATTTACTTGCTGTCATACTGCCACATTTCGTTCCTTAAACTCTCAATCTAGCTTCTTAATAGTTTTCCATGCCTGATCGAATGGTTCATGAATGGCAATCTGGTCTTGTCAACCTGTATTTAGGATTGCAGTTTGTGGGGCATGACAACATCCTACATAGGCCAACTAACTGCCACAAAAAATGAGCCACCTCATAATTGCCAAAAAAGCCCCATATGCCAGAGGTGTACATAATGACAAATTATATGTGTGAATTGGACATTTTTATTTATCAATCTTGAGAATTACTAGAATGATCTTTGCAACAGAGTTTCCCACACTATCTGGAAGTATTAAGAACCCGTGCTTGTAATTTGAGAGATTGCTTGGGGCATCTTTAATAAAAGAAAAGACGAGTAAATTTGTATAAATTTCATGGAGTGAAACCCATGCCTAGGCCATAAAGTAAATGCATTTATTTACTTGGTTGAAATTTCCTGAAAACTGATATTATATATGATGTTTTTCTTAGTTATTTCTCACTTTTGCCCAATTGCTCCTCTCAATTCTTATCATGTTCTTTTGGTTTTATTTAAGAAGTTTCATTTTTTTCCATATTATAGAGAATTTTGTTTCATCTCAACAATATTCTGGGCGTGCATGTATGTAGTCTTTCTTCATAAGGATTAATTGGTTTGTAAACTTATGTTACAAAAATATCTTAAAATTATCACCCAATTATCTTTTTGAGAAGTAGAGCTTTATCTTCTTGTTGGTCAGTATTGAAAAAGGGGGATGCCTCGTGTATTTATGTTCGCCATTGCAATTATTTGCCTTCATTTTTTTGTATGGAGAAGTCTTCATATCCTCAAATGTATTATGATGCCTCCAAGGAGACAATTAGACAATGATTCACTGATACGACCACTGTAAACATTTGAAGAGACCATCTTACCTGGGAAGTAGATTTTCACTGGTATGGTGATGGAGCTCCAAGCTAGAATGCAAACCATGCCTACATCATCTGCCACAAGTGAAGCAAACAGAAAGTAAGGTGTGCACTCACAATAACAAGGACAATCCAGAAAATATAAATAATGATGATGCATTTTGTTTGGCATAGTTTGCAGAAGATAAGCACCATGCCACAGATCGCAGAGAAACATATTCATCAGATTTCTATTCTGCACCTAATGTAATCCAAGCCAAAACGATAGTGTCTATAGTGACAAGGGCAATGCCATCTTATTCCCTCTTCTGATTCTACTTATATTTGTTTGTCTTTTTGAAGTCATCAAAATGTGTTACTTACTGCATTGACTCCCTAAGTGCTACTGTATTAAACCCTAGCAAAAAAAAGCACTTTGATTATACAAGGGGGAGATTATGCATCTCAATAACAACATGAATCTCACAAGTGCTTAGAGGTGAATTTTCAAAAAATCACCATATAACCCCCATACTAAGAAGTATGTAGAGGTGCTTGTATGCTTTTTGGATTCCTTTTCCTTAAGGCAATTGATCAATCTAAATGAGTTAAAGAAATCTCAAATCATTTAAGTAATGACTACTCATGCAATATGGTCAACATGTTGATGATGTGTATGAAAATACTTTATGTGGTGATTTTTTTTGCAAAAATAAATTATACTACACCATGGAAGTTCAAGTACTTATAATTAACAAAATATTGGGTTGTGATAATCCCACATCAATAATAATTGTGAGATGAGAAACGTATATAAGGCATATGCTCTCCAAAAGCTTTGGCAATTGGGAAAGATGATATAAGATGAAGAGATCAGAGCAATGAATCTTAAAAAAATTATCCCAATACTAACAAATGCTTAGAGGTGCTTGTATGATTAGTTGGACCCCTTATATTTATTCATCAATGTAAATAAATTAAAAGGATCATTTAAGTAATGACTACAGGGATAATAGTCATCGTGGTGATGGCTTTGGTATGAAAATACTCCACATAGTGAAAAATACCACAAAAATAAATAGTTATACTTTATAGAAGCCCCATTGCAGTAAAAAATCCATAAAATAAATAATACTACACTATAGAAGCTCCCATTACTTTCAAAAAATGTTGAACTTGGATGACCCCATATGGATAATAATTATGAGACAATCGAGGCTCATAAGACATACGTTTCCTAAAAGTTTTTCCAGTTGAGAAAAAGGCTAGAAGGTAAAAAATTCAAAGCAATGGCTTTTTGGAAAATCACCATTCCTTCCCCATACTAACAAATTCTTAGGAGTGCTTGTATGCTTTGTGGGTCCCCTCATGGTGAGATTTTTTATCAGTGTAGAGGAGTTAGGAAGTCACTTAAGTAATGCCCATAGTTTGCATACTTGGACTCAGTAGACCAAAAATTTTCCGACTTGGCAAAACTTAGGAACTTAAAAAATACTTAAATTTCTTAAAAAACTATAAATTTTATGCAAAATATATCTACAAAATGTATTAAATGAGTCTGGTGTTGTTAGCGCCCCTAGTGTAGTCAAGGGGCAGTGCCCCTTGTGAGGGTCTAGGGGCTTCCAACACCACACAGACCTTCCCCTGTAAAATCCTTCCTATTTGTTCAACAATGCTGAAATACTAGTGTGTTCCTTTAGTTTGGGTGGATATGTTTATAAAGATAGAAATTTGCCTCTTTTAACATTTTTTTTTGTTTGCATTTTTACTGTGTTTTTTCCACATTCACAGTTTTTCCCTATCGGGCATGAGTTTTTGTCTGGACTTATAGAGTACTCACCACTTGACTCACAAAAACTTGCCTAAGACTTGCCATGAAAACTCGACAAGTTTACCTTGAAAAGACTCAATGTAGTAAAAAACCTATTAGTACTTAGTGACTCATTGAGTAGTTGAAACTATGGTAATGCCTATTTGCTACTCATGGAAAATAGTCATTGTGGTGATGGTTAGAATATGAAAATTACTCTAAGTAGTGGAAAATCCTACAAAAATGTACAAAAGATCCAGTTGCTTGCAATAATAAAATTTTGGGTTAGATACTTACAATTAACAAAATTTTGGGTTGTGGTAATTTGATATTTATAATAATTTTGAGACAAGGAAGGTGCATAAGGCATACACTAACCACAAGGTTTGCCAATTGCGAAAGAGACTAGAGTGTGAAAAGCCCATTGTGGTTGATTTTCTAAAACTTGCAATTCCTACCTGCTCTAAGAAATGCTTAGAAGTGCTTGTTTGTTTTCTAGTTCCCCTTGCCATTTGATTAGGAACCAAGTTAAAAGGTCATTAAAGTAAAGACTATTCATGGAACATTTTGAAAATAATCAATGTAGTGTAATTCCAACCAAAATAGATAATACCATAGCTTAAAAATTTGAAGTACTCGCCAAAACTTCCCATCAGCAAGTAATTGCAATAAAAACTCACCGATGAGTTTTAGGTAAAATTCACCTAATTTGCACATAAAAAATCATCTAGCATTTGGTATAAAAGGAGGCAATTTTAGCTGCTACAAACAGATATAGGGCACGATTCAAAGATTTTTCAGTTGTTGCAAATGGATTTAGGTCACAATTTGAATTCCAGTTGCTTCAAACAAATTTAGGGCATGGTTTAAGACTTTTTCCATTTTCAGATTTTTCAACTTCAGACTTTGCCTCCTGCTTTGAGCTATTAAGTTCCCGCTTTCACCTTTACTTGTAATCCCTCATGTAGTGCTTACTGCTAGTTAGCTTCACCAATTTTTTCCTTAATATAGATTGATGCATGTTCAGAATAAGAATACATACATAAACAAAACAAAGACGTATTTAAGAAATAAATACACATAATAAATATGTACATTCTCAGTTAGTTTTAACTTTCACCAATGCTCACCTTAATGTAGATAGATCATAGGTTCATATTCACAATTAGAAGAAAATAGGCACTTAATTTTTTCTTTCCTATTATTTGTCATTTGCCAGGCTTTATTTCCATTTTCCAATTTCCAAAAAAAAAAATGGTGTCTACAAGTAGAAGACATAGCAAATCCGAATTCATTTTTGGTCAATGAAGGAAATCTAATTTTGATTTATATATGAAGGAAATCTGTAATATGTTCTATAAATTTAGTAATATTTGTGTTTTTTGAAGAATATTTTAAAAACATTATGTATTTTTAAATGTTCAATAAATTTGCTGAGTTATTGCTGAGTCCTGAGTTTTTTTTTTTTTTTGGGTCAGCTGATTTATTGCCATGTCCAAGATCTTCAACTATGGATAATACTACTATGGAAGCCCCGATTAAGTTAACAAATGTTGGGATGTTATAACCCCACATCTATAATATTTGTGAGACAAGGATTATAAGACATGCTCATCAAAAGCATTGCCATTTGGGAAATAAGCTATAGAGTGAAAAGCCTAAAGTGGCGGTTTTTCTAAAAGTCACTGTTTCTCCTCCATACTAACAAATGCTTAGAGGTGCTTGTATGTTTTATGGGTACCCTTGCCTTGTGATTATTCACCAGTCTACATGAGCTGAAAGGTCATTAAAGTATTGACTACTCATGGAAAATGGCCATTGTGGTGATGACTTGAATGTGAAAATGCCCCACATGGTTAAAAATCCCACAAGAATAAATTAATACTACATTATAGTCATAGAATCTCCATTTACTTCAATTAACATGAACCTTCACAAGTTATTTACTCATATGGAAAAGCTCATTCTTTGATAAATTCAAAAGACATCTTAATAGTTTTGTATTTATAAACATTGAGTGCTATGAAATGGGGAGATAACCTTTTTCTCAATAAGGCCCCACCTAACCTCTAGATTATGGATCAATTGCTCTTTGGTGATGGGTCAAAGAAATTATTGATTTCTAGCAAGGTGGTTGATCAATTTTACTTGCTTGTAGCACCATACTCCTACTCATGTTCTCTTGGATATATTATTGTGGTACCCTTGATGGTCTTTTCTTTTGCTATTGTCCAAAGTTTATTTGCTGAGCCATTTGTGAAGTCATTGTAATGGATAGTTGTTTAATTTTGGGATAGCTATAACAATAGAATAAAAAATATCTTGTGAGGTATACCAAGACATTTATACATTGCACGAAGATGGGGAATTCGCCTTATTTACACTATATGCAGCTTGCCTTGCAAATAGGCACACAAAATTTAGAGTATGGGACTGCTTTTTGTTCAACACAAATGTTCACCATTGTATTGCTTTGCAATCCTATCACTTTACACGTGGATGCCTCTTTATCACATGCAAGAAGCTATCGTACATCCATAGCTACTAATAATATCCATTTGTTACCTCAGTCCCCAAATTGCTTCATCTCAAAGCCCTCACCATGTAAGATCTGTGATACTATGTAAGAGTCATACAACAAACTCAAGCAGTCGGGATCACTTTCAAATCCAAAAATGACCTTCCACAAGAGAGTAGCAAAGAATGAATGTTTGATTATAGGGTGCAATAATGATACAATGATACATAATGTACATGAGAGGCCTTGCTTAGATAGGCAAGGTGAAGAGGTAGGACAACATAGGTTTATGACATGTGTCATAATCACATGACATGAGACCAAAAAAAAAGAAAAACTTAAAAGTGCCCTAAGTAAACATAACTATCTAAGTGTGTGAAGAGGACTTAGATGGGAACTTGTTAGGTAATATACCTTGTTCACACCAACACCCTCTCCCTTAAGCACTACTTAGGGAGGAACACAAACAAATGCAAAGATGGGTCTCAACAACAAAGCCTTGTTAGATACCCATGTACACAAGATCTCACAAGCAAAGTAAAGGAGAAAAACCTATAGGAAAAATGCCATCTCCAAAATAGAGAAAACATGAAAGCAAACATGTACAAGTGAAGGAAGGACTCAATATGACTCCTGAAGGACTACATCCATCACAAATATACAATCAATACCCCCCCAACCTCCGCCCGCCGCCCCCCCCGCTCCGCCCCCCGTAGGAGAGAAAGAGTGAAGACAAGAGATCCCACAACAAAGAAGTAGCTCCTATGCCAATGGTCAATGCATGAAGATGAATGGTAAAGAGTGTCCAAGATCGGCAAACAATATTTCTCCCCTTGGGAAGAAACAAATCCAAAGGTGTGTGTAGAAAAAACTCCAACTCCCAGAAGAGAGATGAGGGAAGAAGTCTCATGATAGGTGTCTTTGAAAATTGCTCAAGTGTCAACATGTTGAAATCAATGGATGTCACAATGCAATGAGGTAAAACCAATCCAAAAAACTTGTGAAGACTCGTGAAGAACAATCTCCAAAGACAACGATGGTGAGATAACAGTTGTGCTGTAACTTTCATCAAAGAGGGAATGAATATCCTCAAGTGTGTCCTCCAAATTTGCAACATGGGACTTACAAAACCAATCTGCAATACTTGTCAAGAAGTCATCCCACAAAGCTGAATTTGAAAGACTAATATGATCCTGCTGAACTAAATTACTAGAAGATGAAACAGCATCGAACTTTGAAGAAATAGGAATGAGGGGAGTCTTAGTCAATGGATCTGCACTGGGAATCAATGAAGGTGAAGAAACAACTCTCTAAGGAGGAGAATTTGAAGAAACCTAATCATCATCATAATCATCCAAACATGCAAAGCTTTCCAAAGAAGCAAGCTCCTTATTAGTATCATATCCATATGGTATATTGTTTGAATCATCAAGAGGTAGAAGATAGTTTGAAACAAGATCATTTGGAAATGGTTGGGTTTCAAGATCTCCATATATCTCTCAAACCTTGGCCGGAAGAACACGAGGACACTCAATATGTGCAATGGCACTCCAAGTGTTATCATCAACATGTAGACCAATCAATCCTAAGACATGTTCATTTTTAACATTTCAACCAAATCTTCTATGAAAAATGGTTGTTTGAGGAGCAAGAACATACAAATGTGGTAGAAGATTGAGCCAACGTAGATGCTTGAAGATACCATCTCTCCATTATTTATAGTTTCTCCTTTGCAAGATAATTATAGAAGCATGAAATGAAAAACCCACAATGAATTAGGATAGATCTCCAAATTACATAAACAAGAAACCATCAACATAAATTATAAGCTCCCCAGTATGATCAATATTGAAAATGAAACCCCCCCAAGCAAAATCGACCACCGATTTCAACAATTTCTGCAAAAAATGTGCCAAAGCACCAAAATCACACCAAATTGAAATTTTGATGTCTAAGGCAAAACCTAGAAAATTGACATGGATAGATTTGTAGTGCTCAAAAATACCTTTCCAATGACTATAAGAAGTCAAAAATTTGATACCATGGGTGAAACTTGAAAGATATGGCATGTCGAAGATTACAAGTAAATTTGGGCTTCAAACTCAAATATTAGGCACTTGCCACAAAATTTGAAAAAAATATTTGTACCATTGCAAAGTATTTCAAAAATTCAACACCCTTGTGAAAAGTTATGCCTCCTGGGAAAAAATTGCTCCTTGTAGCAATACAAAATGGAGTCACCACTATGTCGGCAATGAAATCAGTTGGCGTAGCTTGCTTCGTGGAGGATTTGTTGAGAGCATTGGGATCTAGTGGAGGAATGGTTGTTCCTTGGCTATTTCTGTTAGTGGGGATAGTGAGGGGGGGTTGGTAGTGTTGCCTGTTTAATATAAGCCTCAGTTGGTGGGTTGGTAAGAAGAAGGGGCCAGAACCAGCCATTGTAGAGTTTAGAAAAACATTTTTTTAATTAAGAAATGTCGACTATATCTATCAACAAAGGTTGATGAAGATATGGTGTATGATGAGGTTGAATTCATACTAGTGGATGTCACTAACGTAGAGCCACAAATAATATTCTGTAAATGTTGAGGACATGCGACAACGTATGGATTGTATGTTATACAGATTTCGTACTGTATAATTTTTTTTGCTGAAATTTCTCAAACCCTCAAAAAATGGCTGATTTTTTCGACTCCAAACCCTATAGTGTTATATTTGAAAATATAGGTTTTTGAGTCTTCTCAACTCAATGGCGAGGTTTGTTTTGCCAAAAAATGAACCAAGCAAAATTCTTTTCGAAATCACTCTTAGCTTTGAGAAGAGGCTGGCAGATTTGAAGCTCTGATATCATGTAAGAGTCACACAATAGACTCAAGTAGCTAGGATCACCTATAAAACCAAAAATAACCTTCCACAAATGAGTAACAAGGAATGAATGCTTGATTATAGGATGCAATAATGATACAATGGATGAGGGAAATATAATTTGCACGAAGATTAACACACCATAGTTGTATGTTGAATTTAATTTGTATGGCAATGAATTGGGTTCCGCTTGTGACTCAAATGAATATCAGTCTATTAGTTTTTGTGAAGATGAAGAATTCATGTTACTAGTTGCTTTGGAGCATGGAACAAAAAAGAAACCTTTCATTTTGATGAAGGCTTTGAGATTTGAAGCTTTGATACAATGTAAAAGTCACACAACAGACTCAAGTAGCTAGGATCACCTGCAAAACAAAAAAAACCTTTCACAAATGAGTAGTAAGGAACGAATGCTTGATTATAGGATGCAATAATGATACAATGACACATAATGTACATGAGAGACCTTGATTATATAGGCAAGGTGAAGAGATAGGACAGCATAGGCTTATGTTAAGTGTCATAATCATATGACATGAGACACAATAAGTAAATAACTTAAATGTGCCCCAAGTAAACTTAACTATCTAAGTGTGAATAGGGCCTAGATGGGAAGTACGCCACTGGACACAGAATAAAAATGCCCAAGGACACTTTATCCTCTCTTGAAAAGTAATTGCAAATACCTAGAAGGTAATACAATAACTCCAATGTTTCTTTTGGTCAGGTCATGACATATGGACAAGGTCAGTGGGCGTTGTGATTTGCTGGTAATCACAAGGGGACTTACATAAAATTCATTTTGCGAGTTGAGGACTTAGACAGTTTTATCATTGAAGCTCTTTAGATGGGTGTTTCAGTTTTTCCAAAAAAAAGGCAAAAAGGATAAGGGTTTAGAAATCTAAACTACGCCTAAGAACTCAAGAGACGGCAACAACTAGATAAAATAGGGTAACCACACTTTGTTTCGCCTCCTTTGGACAACTACGCAAAGTGGGTGCAATCTTCAACAGAAGTGATAATAATTTTCATGTTCAAATTGATAAAAAAAAACAGAAGTTAAGCATCCACAAATTACTGGCTCAGGCTAACTTTACACATCAAATGCAAATCATCCATTTGACAAAAGTATGAGCTAAATTTTATCCGCCACTACTATCAAATCTATCATCCACTTAACAAACATATGAATTAAATACTAATCTATTTCTACTCTTAAGTGTTGAAGGAGAAATATTCAAACCTTGCACACTACTTGAAAATAAAAGTGGTTCTTAGCAAATCATGCACAAGAGCTTTTATAAACGGAAATAGTTTTGTCGCAACAATCTTATACAACTCACTTCACAAATTGTAAATGAGAGTAAACAAGTTTATATAGAGTTTACAAAATTGAATAAACGACTCAGATTAAAAATGAGCCAATGGCCAAGATCAAAACAAATAAACCCTAATTAGGGTTTCCCAAAATGACTTCAGTGAATTGAGAGTTGACAGGGTGATGTGGCGCTTGGAGCTATTTTCAAGGAATTACATCCCGATCCTCCCGTGTTGCCGTGTGTTCGATGAATCTGGACACGATCAAGGCAACTTCATCTATGGTGACCTGAGGAAGCATTCCGATCCTGAATTCCAGTCCGTCCACACTCTCGATGCATTTGGCAAAGGTATCCTCCCACTCTGGCTTGGTCTTCTCAAAAGACTCTCGGATGCTTAAGAAGTTCTCCAATTTGGCCCAATCCTGCTTCAAAATAGGTCCAGTGATAGCAAAGATGCTTTCTTGGACTTTCCTTTTCAAAACCTCTAACTGCAGGTCATTCTCTCGTAGAGCCTCCTTATCCAAGATATCGGCAATCATGTTGAGGATTTTGGCCTGAACTTCTTTGACCTGCTCCTCCAGCTTGAGACTGTCAACCTTTACCCCGTCTAAAACTTCACCTCGCGCCGTTAGTGCCCAATACCAAGTATGGAAGTCATATGCCACACTAGCCGCGATGATATCTCTGTCTATCAATTCTTGTTTAGGAATCCCTTTCAAAATCCTAAGGCAAGGAATTATTCTCGCCTGCACATCCGGGAGGCTCTCCCATACTTCAGCCAAAGCGGCTAGCCTAGAAAGTAGGGCAGTGGCCTGACCATAAACCAGAGTCAACCTCTCTACGAATGCCTCAGCTTCAGTCCCCTTCACTGCTATCCATTCTCTGGCTTCCCGAACTGTGACCATGTTTTCTTCTATTTCTTTAATAGCCTCCTGTGAAGAGTTCGGGAGTAGAGGAGCTGCCATGTTATCTTGATCAAGTGCTGGATATACTCCTTTAGGCGCTCAATTTCTAACTGGCACTCTTTCCTCTTGGCTACCTCCTTTGCCAACCTTGACTTGATAGTGGACACAGAATTGTCCAAGTCTTCAATTTCTTGGCCCTTCGTGGTTGGACCCAAGTCAATGGTTGTGATGGCATAATCTTGTGGAGCCATGTCCTCCTGTGGCCTGTCCACTGTAGGCACTGCGATCTGCACTGTCCTGTTGCCGGCTTCATCTCTCTATATGCTCGAGAATTTCTTTGCTGGCTTCTTAACTGCAGTCTGCGTAAGTCTGGCCAAGAAGTCAGCAGTGTCATCCTCTTCTGGCTCCTCCACTGGCGCCTGTACTTTTAGCCTCTCCCTTAGCCAATCCGGGATCTTCGGCTGCTCTATGCCTTCATCTTCCGGCCTGTCTTCTCTGTCAGGAACGTCCAGAATTCCCCTAAGGGCTGAAATCATTCCTTCTGGAAATCCTCATTTTGGGTGTCCACATTTTCATCATCGGACTCCAATATTTCTGTGCCCGTGGGAGATGGTGGCGCATCTTCGTCCGGCTGAGGCTCCATATTGTTTTCCGGAATCGGGGAAGAATCCCTTATGTCGGCCAGTGAAGCATCTACAGTAGCCAGCATCTCTTCAATATTTCTCAATGCGGCAGATTGTGAAGGCTTCAGCTTCGCCTGCTTCTGAACTGGCTCCTTACCCACAACTATCTCCTTCCTTTTCTTGGAAGTGGTGGCCTCTATCATCTCTACGCCCTGGGATGCGTCTGCATTGGAAGAATAGGATTCTGCCTCACTCAACATATCATAAGTCAAGGTTATCCTTTTTCGCCTGAGTTCTTGAATCTGTTGATCAACCCACCACTGTGTATGCTTGATGACAGGTCTCATCAAAGTATTCAAATCGACGTGCTCTGGTTCTGACCATCTGACCATCGGCAAAGGCAAGCTCTCATCAAGGTGCGGCTGTACCTGTTGTCCATCTTCCTCTAACTGATCCGACACCCGACAAAGTTCCGTTGCCCTGATCAAGCTGACAGGCAGTCTGGACCACATCTTTCGCCTAACCTCAAACTCGTCGCAGCATCCGCCCAGAAATCTTCCAGTTCAACCCTATGCTTGTACCTCCTTCCATCCACGTCTTGATGTGATGATGTGGGTCGAAGTGGCTCCTAGATGGATAGGTAGCAAAAGGATAATGCTGAATCTCGAGCCTGGCACTATCTGTTGCCTGCGATGATGGACAAGACTCTAGCATGTTCCCTATAAAGAAGGGAAAGGTTACTGCCGCCTTTTGCTTTGTCCATTGGAGGCCTTGAAATTCTTCTAGCTGCCTTAGAACTTCCAACAGGACCATCTTGTTAGTCGGGAAAATGGGCAGACGATATGGGCTCCCGGTGAATCCCTGGATTCTGATGTAAGTATATCGGGGATACTGGATAAACCAAGATCCATATTTGCCAATCAGCTTCTTGGCCTCAGGAGTCGGCCGTTGATGTGTCCCTCCCTGGAGTATCCTAGTGATATACATAAGGAAGGCGTCATGAGCTCGCCTGAAGTGAGCTTTCTCTTTCAACTGCAGCTGTGGATAACAGTCATATGCCTTCAACTCGTTTGATCCACTGCCGACCGTGCCTTTGCATATCAAGCCTGCATACTTGTAAGTCCTAGCCAACATATAGATGACATAAGAACTCATATAAAACGTTTTAGTTTTCTCCAAGTTGACAAGCTGCTCGTGGAGGTTGTTGCTTATCATTCGTGACCAATTAAACATCTTCACGCCCTCTGTGATGTCCTCAATAAAATAGTACATCCATGGCTCGAATGGCGCCCCCAAAGGACTGCCTGCTATTCTGTTCAGCAAGATAATGATGTCTTCGTAGTCCTCCTTGAAGTCCGTACGCATCAACCTCTTGGACATTTTCTTGACCAACGACCTAGGCTTGTCCAGCCATGACTTGTTGAGGTTGGCGGCACAAAGGTTAGGCTGTTCATCATACAATCTTTGGGCGTCTTCCTTAGTTTTATAAGTGGTCTTAGGATACGAAGGAATGCCAAAGGCCTCTTGTATGGCCAACTCTCCCAGATGTGCCAATATTCTCCCGTCAGGCACCACAATTTGCCTCAACTCAGCATTATAATGAAGTGCACACTCCACCATCAATTCAGCACATTCAAGTGCAGGCGGAAATCCGGCAGCTTGAAAGATTCCATTTCTTACCATTCTCCTGGTTGCAGGCGTGGGTAAAGGCCCATTGTGTCCATATACTCTTCTCTTGAATTCATCGAGGTCTATATGACCAAGATTGGTGACCGAGATGTTCTTCCATTTTGATTTTATTTGAGTCTCTGGCTGCGATCCCTTGTTTGCGAACTTCATCTATGCTTGCCTGGACGTCTCTTCTTGATCGACTGTCAACCTGCAAGTACAAGATACTTAACATTAATATAAGACCTTTTAAAATCAATTTATTCCGGGGTGTAGTTTGGACAAAATCGCACTTTCAGCTTATTAAATTAAAATTTCTGTCAAAAAGCAAAACTGAAAGTAATCAAATTCGCCCCTCTATGGATGAAACTCATGCCGGAAAGAAAGTAGAAGATAGAAACGAGGTACAAACACATTGTCAATTAATTTCCAAACTTCAAAGATCGTATTCTGGCTGCGAATGAATTTAAAAATTTTGAAAATCTGTTAGAGGAAGTGCGCCCAATCTGGGAAGTACGATTTTCAGCAAAGAAATAACTTCTTTCTTTCTAAAAATCACGCCTGTCAACAAGAAATTGCTTCCTTGATTCTCACAACAATGTTACTTTCATGAACTTCTCCTTCGCAAACGATTCCCTGAAGATTCGAGAGAGATAGCTTCTTCTCAGTCGAAATTGTGAAGAAATGAGTTGCTGAAACCCATTTTATGGCTGAGAAGTGCGATTTTCCTCAAGGAATTGCTTTCTTTTCTCTAATTTTCTTCCAATTTTAGAAACATTTTTTTTCTCAGATTGGCAAGTTTCTAAGTTCACTTTCAGTTGCTGAGGCAAGTTTCCAATTTTCATCTCTGTGCCACCTCTGTTTGAGATTTTCGAATTTCTTAAAAATTGCCCAAGTGTTGGAGAAAATATCAGAAGATATTAAATTAATTGTTTAAAATTAATTTTCCAACATACTTTAAATTTTTGAATCATGGCAATTTTAAATTTACCTAAGGCAGAATAATTTAATCTTCCAAATAATCTCCAGACTTCGAATTTTTTAATTAAAATTCCCTAAGTGTTGGGAATTAATTAAAAATATTAAAATATTCAAAATTCCAACCCGTTTAACCTTGACACATGGCTAAGTTTGTTTGTCCGCGGCCAAATATTTTATCTTCCAATTGTCTGCCTAGCCAAAACGTGCTCAATAATTCGTCTGCCAAATTTCAACTCTCCGGGCGGACTTCTGACTCCTCTGGACATTTTTACTTAGCCAAACGATTCATCTTCTGGGTTGGGCGAACTTGGAGATCTCTGCCACTTTGTCATTTTTTTATTCGCCTTAGGATTTTATCTCAGCTGAGAGGGGCGGACCTCACACTTGCTCTGCCTTACATTCTCCATTACTTGCCAAAGAATTTCATTTTATCTTGTTGAGGAGTGATTTTCAAGCCAGCCTAACCTCTTGTCTATCTAGACATTTTTCCATTTTTCATGCTTTAGAAAATAAAATTTTCCTAAGTTAGGCGAATTTCTCCATATTTCCTTGCCAATGGCGTGCTCTACCTTCCATTTGTCTAAGGCGGACTTCAACCTTTTCTTGCCATGGCGAGTTTTGTTCTTGCCTTGTCCCACGACGGACTTCACTTATAATTGGCCATTTAATCCATCATAAGGCGACTTTTCTTTGCAATTTCACCCCTTCCAAACACCTTGGAGCGAACCCCTTCATATTTCCACCCTTCTCCAAACTTCTTGGGGCGGACTTCACATGCCTCTTGCCATTTTAGCATATGGCGGACTTCAACTTGCCTTTGCCATTTCTCCTTTATGCTGGGCGGACTTGCTAGACTTCATGCCGTTTTTCACCTTGTTGGGCAGACTTAGTAGCCTTCCTGCCATTGACTTTTTTGGTCAGACTTTGACCTCTTCATGCCAAGGGCGGACTTGGCTTCACTTTTGCCATGGGCAGACTTGCTCTTGTCCTTTGCCAAGGGCGGACTTGGCTCTGCTTGTGCCATGGCAGACTTGGAGACCTCCATGCCATGGGCGGACTTCATGCTTGGCTCGCCAGTGCCTACCTTTGGCATGCCAAAGGTAGGGCAGACTTCATGCTCTGTCTGCCATTCTTCTCTCATAGGCGCCTCTCTCAGACTTACCATTTTTCCAAACTTTTGCCATTTGACCTTGATTTTGATGATTTCTGGAGGCGTGTTGACTTCTTGTTTGATGGGATCCAGAAATAGAAACTTTCCAAAAATAGAAAAAGCAAAAAAGCATCCCTAAAAAATAGGAACTCCAGAATGGCTTAAAAATGCCGAAAATCAAAAAAGCAAAAAGCAAAAAAGCAGAATCCCTAAAAAATAGGAAGTGTCAGAATTGACCGAAAGCAATGGCGTTCCTCGTCTACTGGGTCTTCTGACCATTTCCATGACGTTTAAGCATTCAAACGGGTTCAAAACCTCAACTTGGCCGGACTGACTCTCAAAAAGTTATTCAAATTGAACTCTAAAAGACGTTGCGTGGAGGGCGGAACCAAAACTTGGGGGTCCCCATTTGCGATGGGGCGATGTGTGAAATAGGTCACAACAGGTAGTATACCCTATTCACACCAACACACCAAACTTCATGATAATAAATTACAGCATATGAAATCAGAGGTCATCCACCTCCTATAAGTTGGCAATGTAGTATACCACTACTTAGGCAAGTTTAAGGACAAGGTGCCTACCTAGGGGCAGGCTCATCTATGTTGGCTTATGATTGTAAATGGTATTTTATATCCAACTGGATAATTTTTAAATTTGATCTTCTGTAGTTTTGTTACCCTAGGATTGCTTGTCTTATCACATATTGATAATATCCATCATTTTTTAATATCAAGTATAATAGGTCAAGTTATTAATGTCACCATGTAGTCTATGCACAAAGTCCTAGCCCATACATACATGACTCTACAGCTAATGAAAGCAGGAATTTTAGCTTGTTTCTGTTTCTACTTTGTGTATGTCATTCTGTGAGTATGATTATGAAACTCAGATCAATATCAGCAAGGCCTTTCCCGTGCATCCCAATGAATCTCTTTGTTCTTCCTGCTGGTCATCCATATGCTATAAATTGAGTTCAATAGTTTCTGGAATTATTGACTCCAGGAATATGGAGAAGACATAATTGTCTGAAGCAGAAAAAAGTAAGGTAAAGAAACCCTTGTTATGAAGAGAAAGACAAGTAACTCAGATTTGATTCGATGGTCAAAGGCAGATTCAAAGCTGGATGGTGGGAACATTTTTTAGAGAATGAATAAAATTGCTATTTGAAAATGCCCTCCTATGTTATCTGGAAGATGTGAATGCATTAACATAATCTGATAAAGTCATTCATTCTGATTCCTCAACGCTACATGAAAAATGAACCTAAGCCAGATGATGGAATTAAAAATTCTAGGATGTACAGAATAAGGATATAAGTTTCCATATGACATAAATGTGATGCTCCAAAGGGGCGTGACCTCCTTTAGAAAAGCTAATATGGCAGAAAAAATTATTGCCTGGATATAAACTTAGTTGGGAAGCCTAATTTTTTCATCACTTTTTTTGTTTAGCCATTTCTGTCTCCTGTTTCAAACTAGGAAAGCTTGCTTCAGTATGTGCCAACGTCAACGTGCTTCTAGGATATGATTGGCTTTTCAAGGTCATTGTGAATGTATTTTATGCATCTTGCATGGAGACTGCCCATGTCATATGTTTCATCTTTATTCAATCTTTTATTGACAAGTGACGCACATATGCTTTGGGTTTTTTCATTCCCCTTAGCTTTTTCCATTTGTTTGAGACATCTAATATGTCTTATATTTTGTGTTCTTATAATTGCTTCCGTTTTCAGCAGCTTACTCTAATTCATGGCTTTGCTCTGTGAGATTGTCTGATAATTTCATAATGGAAGTTGGATTTTATCAAATATTATTTTTATTTAAGGAGAATGTCTGGAAGAAAGTGAAACTTTCCTGCTAAGAATGTGCAAGACATCATGCTAATCAAGGAATGTGCCCTTTTGTGCATTAGCAACGGTTGGTTTCCTGTGAAGCCAGAAATCAGTTTTGGAATTGTAATTAGTTAAGATTTGTTCTTGTCTCTTAAGGGAAGTTATGCCTTAGTACTGCAGATTCTGTTCCAACACTCACACTCCCATCTGATGGAACAAAAACATATGCATCTTATGTGACTGTATTCAATTGCAAAAATCTACACTTTTTTCAGTTATGCCTATTGTTTAAATCATTTAAGGCTTTGAAATTTTTCATGTTCCTTGTCATTTGTTAATGCAGCGCTACACATGGCATCTGGAAATGGGCATCTTGATGTTGTGCGATATTTGATCAACCATGGAGTGGTAAGCAAGATTGATAATTTCCTGGACTAAACACCAGTATGATTCTTTTAATGGCTTTCTGAGTTTTACAAGTTAATTTGTCTTATCCCAATATTCTTGACTCATAATAAATAAATCTGAAACCCTTCTGCAATGGGAGAGGAAATACTTGGTTTTAATATTTTTTTGATCTAGTGTTCGCTTTGTTAATAATGCCAAACGGTTTTCTGCATTGAGTTTTGCATATTTTTCAGTTCCTGTTGAAATGTCTGTGGGCATCGTATCACTTTACCATTTATGTGGAATATAAGAGACTTTGAACTATACAGTTGAACTTTATTAATTATATGCCCCCAGAGTGAATTGCTTCAATCATGCAGCTAGGATTATCCCACAGTTTTACATCAATGAGCCGTCAATCATATTTTTCTCATTTATGTTCAGAGTCTTCAGATTTTAGAGAGAAAAAGAATAATAAAGCAATCAGAATTAGTCCAGCTTATCTTTTTGAGTTCATCTTAGATAGCTTTGTGCAGTGCTAATGCATTTAGTGCCATTTACTTATTAAATTGTTACCATCTATTTTCTTTTATTGATGCTGTAAAAACAAACATGCATGATCCCTACTGTAGGACCTTAATGCTCGCAACATTGAGGACAACACACCTCTTCATTGGGCTGCTTTGAATGGACATGCTCAGGTAAACTGTTTCTTGTAGCACATTTATCAGTATGATGATGCATATCATTGCTATTACTTTTGTTGAGAAACTGACTCTGGTCATGACTTAAGTAAATCTTGATTCTAAGGTTCATATCTATCTCTTTATCTTGCTTTCAGGTAGTTCATGAGATGATTCTGGCAGGTGCTAATGCAGCTGCTCTGAACCGGTAAATCCTTTTCACTGCTCTTACATTTTTTTGATAACCTTTTAAAATTACATTGGATTTATATGTAATGGTGTGATGTATGGTCAAATTATTTTGATATAGTACTTGATTTAAGCTTTTCTCCTTGCCCTGGTATTTTAATTGTTTGACTGTATTAATGAAAAGGCATGAACGGACACCCTTGGATGAAGCACTGGGTGGTGGTAAAATGGATGTTGTAAATTCAATTAATGCTGCAATGTCTGCTCTAGAACTCCAAGCGACACATCTTGGTTGATGATAGCATATATTCGATACTGTGCACAACCTGACAAGTTTCTTAAGTGTTGGGGGTGACAATTTAGTCATAAGCGAGAAAGGATTTTACATCTACTTCAGTTATCTACTGTTTCTTGTTGAGGAGGTTGTATCAGAGATGATGTTAATATTCAATCTCAGTAGATTAACATGGATTAAATGTCTTTGAACCTGTATGAGCGATGGATTTGAGATGCTAATAATTGTTTTTGATAGTTAAAGCAGCAAAACAAGGGTGCTGACCCAAATATAGAGAGGAGGCTGAAATCAAAGTCCACAGACCATAGACAGCACATCAACACCGCTTTAACA
The DNA here is from genome assembly GCA_007115665.2 of Sequoiadendron giganteum. NCBI lineage: Eukaryota > Viridiplantae > Streptophyta > Pinopsida > Cupressales > Cupressaceae > Sequoiadendron > Sequoiadendron giganteum. The sequence continues at coordinate 448,588,548 of CM021108.1, read as the reverse complement.
AAACATTAAAAGAGATGCTAATAATTGTGGGATAAATTACTGAACTGTTTAGATATTTTTTTTGTTCGATCATTACCCTTGAAGTTAAATAAACAGGGGCCAACTTCCATTGTGTTTCACCTTTTTCATTTGTAAACCTGAGTTTGAAGTTAAAGAACTTTGTTTTGTATAAAAACTGAAACTAATAATGCTAAATATATGAATTAGTGGTCTGTCTCACTATTTAGGATTTGCAACATATTTTTTAACATTATGTTTTTTTGATTGCTCAAAGAGGTTTAATGAGAAATCCTCATGGTTGTATGATAGACATCAATGAATACAACCATATGTGGGCCTCATTCAGGGCATGTGGCCATTGGCTGAAAATCATAAAAAAGTATATCACCACAGATGACACTATACACTAATAATAGCCATCACAATTTAAAATTGGCCAACATAATAAGGTTGGCAACATTCCAACCAGCCTAACTACTCTTGGAACACATGACTTGAGGGACCAACATTCTAATAGTAGCACCCATCTCACAATCAATGGCATCTAGATCCCCACTTGAGCTTCCAACGACATCTCCACATGCATCATGAGTGTGTCCATTATTGCTGTGATCACTTCCTCACTCATCCTCTTGGCAATATCCTCAATAGCGTTGAATCTCCATTAGCACTAGAGGGAGGTTTTGCTCATCAAACTTTGACATGGATGTTATTTTTCACTTATTCCACAACTCTAGAGCATTTATAATCTTGAGCATATGCACAACCTTTCTAGTAATGCCCTCCTCAAGGGCAAACAATGGCAACACTTGTACTAAGAAGGGCCTTTCAAGAGCTTTTTCATAGTAGCCAATTCCTTGCCCCTATGGTGACTACTAGAAATTTAGCCCAAGACATATATACTAAGTGTGGGAGGTTTGACAAGAAGTTGCCCAAATGCATGTCTAGCAACTTATATTACAACATGCATTGAGCCATCCACATTGACTTCAATCCTCTTTTCTCTCTCGAATTGTAAAAAAGCTACATAATGGGATTTCAAGGACTTGCTCTAGACTTTGCCAAATGCTCTTGCAAGAAAAAAAAGGTGTTGTGTGCCCTTAAATAAGACACATGATGTCTCAAGTCGTGATGAGTCAAGCCACCATATGGATGTTAGATGGAGGTCTATGATTGTGGTGGGAATGACTAACTAGGACGAGGTAATTGAAAATTGTTTTGTGGGACAAGCTGTTTGACTAATTGAGGGTTGTAGATCTAATGGAAAAGCGATTTGTGGGTTGTTTTGATGGTTTTGTGAGTTTATAACAATCACAATAGTAGGGGAAGGCTTGAACTTATGCCTACATTGAACAAGTACTCTATGTACTTTTTGGGCTCATGTTATTACTTCTTGTCCGTTTATAATGTTAAATTGTTTGATAACAATAGGTGAGATTGTTTGATTAAAAAATTAGGTCACTTGAGTAGGACCAATGTGGTCATGTGACTAGGAGAGTCTTATCAATGCAGAATTTATGTTTCACAATGAGAGTTCGTAAAATGCATTTGAGGGTAGTAGGGATGGTCTATAACATCTTAGTTACCTCTCATTTAACTTGTGGTCATTGCAACATATGTTGGAACACTACAATGAATGCAATGCCAATTGTGGGGAACAACCAAATACCATGACAAATGCTTAGGAGAAAAAGTTATGCATTCATTTTGAGATTGATAAGTGGAATTTGAGGAATTTTTGGTAATGGAAAAGTTAATTTCACATAATTTATTGTTTTTGGTGGCATAGAGGAGGATGTAGTAGTTCTATAATTGTTCTAATCATGAATTCCCAATGGTTTGCTTAGGTGAAAAATCTTCATTTGATGTTCAATTTGCATTTACAAGTGTAAAGAGTTAGGGTTTCATAGATGCAAGGTTGAAGAAGTGGTGTGAAGGAGTTGGTAGATGTTATAAAAGCTCCTATTAGCCCCAATAAGTAGTAACATTTGTAAATGATGCTTGACATAATGAATGAGATACCTATCATATGCTCTTGTTGGAGCTTTTCACCCAATTAGGGTTTTCTCTAGTTAAAGTGTTGTGTTTGTGTTCAATCTTGTGTGTGTGTTATGTTTAAGTGTTTCCACATTATTGTAGGTTGTTGAACATGTTAATATTGTATTTTGCATATCATTGAAGTGTGTAATGTCCCCCTTTGGGATTTACCATAATTCTTGCCTTGATTTTTTGAAGATATTCTTTATAATGGTTTAGTGTTCAAATTATATTCTTTTTCTCCTTTTCCTAATCAATCATAGGATAAAAACATTCATAAATCTATTCATTTTTTATATCAAATAATCACAAATACTTATAAGGTTTAATAATTGCAACAAGCATCATTAGTGCATAATTGTATTATATATATATATATATATATATATTCTTTTACTGATATCCATTAGTATTCATATATATATATATGTTTATATAATTATTCTTTCCTTATTCATATATATATTTTTTATTCATTGCATATTATTCATTATAAAATTTATCTATATTTATGCATATATACTTGTATGCCTATTAAATAATATATATATTAAATGACTCTATATTCCAATGCATAACAATCATTGTTGCTGCTGCTCTGAATTGCAGATTGTATTTATACATGTCTTTCTTCCCCTCTTCCTTATTTTCCTTTTTTCTATTTATACCATTCAATAGTAGGTGACTCATGGGGGGAATGTATTGTTTGGTGAAAGAGGTGACTTTTCACAAAATATATCCCTTTGTTAGATTTAATTGCTGCCTTTAAAGGCTTATTATCACAATAATATCTATTTTGAAAATAATATATTATTACTAATAATTATGATATTTCAAATTATATACTTATTTTATTATTTTATTTTGATGTTTTATTGAACATATTTTAACATTAAAGTATAATAATAAAACCAATTTTATTATTATTTTATTCTAATATATTACTATTTTTGATGTGCAATGATTATAATATTTATTTATTATTATTATTTTTTGATATTAAGTTATTTAATACTAGAATGTAATAACAATAATTTGCCTATATATTTATTATATTTGTTATTTCATATTAATATATTTTTATATTGATATGGTACACATTTATTTTATATTTAATAGTTACAATATTAATTGATGTTTATGTTTTATATGTGTATTTTTAATAATGTTTATAATATTTAAATCATTAACTTGTTTATATTATATTATAATTACAATATTATTATTTAATTGTTCTATACATTTTATATAATAATATTATATTTTATCTCTATATTGATATATGTATTTTTTTAACATGTTATTGTATATCTAAAGATATAAATATATTAAGCGTATACTCATCTCAGATGCCCCTTTGTGATGGGGACATCACAAAGTGCTAGATTGTGATGTACAAAGGGATATACTATTATATTGTATATAGGTTGATGAAGATGCTAATATGTGGCACATCCCCTAAGTTAGTTATATTGAATAATTAATATCAATAGGTAATGAGTAGGCCTTGACATGGGTTTAGTGGTCCACCCCTCCATTATGTTATTATGAGGTTTATCTAAAGGAGGTGAATATCATTGTATGGATATGTGAAAAATATGATATGTATTTGGGATCTCTTTGGAGATATATTGTGGAGTGGCTTCTTCCATAAGGTGTATTTATGGTGTTACCCCACCTTAATAGTTTTGCATTTTTGCATATATTAGATATTAGGACATATTGGCCCACCAACATCTCATGTTGTATTCGATCATCTTATTTTCATTATTTGTTTATATGTTCCAAACGACTATTGAATTTTCCTATAATTTTTTAATGCTGGGGGATTAGATAAGGAAGCCACAACCCAAAATTTAGCTTCTGATCGTCAAAATTGAGTGATTTATTGCAATCTCGGTTTTTTCATAATTTTGCTCAATAGGCTACAAATCATGGATTTTTATTTATTTTACTTTTCTAGAAAGCTTGCCAAAATTCATTTGGGATCATCTATTTGCATTGTTGGTTTTCAAGTTGACATCATTATGAAATAATTTGATCAAGGTTGGGTCAACCATATGGATGAAAAGGTGATCTATTGATTTTTTTTTTTTGAAAAACTCTCGTTTTATTGAAGATTCCTATTTTTGATGGAGGTGGTGATGCATTGGAATGGTGACACCAATATAAAAATTTGTGGTCAAACTATATAATGATTTTTTTTTTATGTACTTAGAAGGTGAAACTAAACATTGATATGTGGCATTATGTGATGACACATCTTCATTAGATGAACTACATTATGTTTTTTAGATAGATGAATTTCATGGTGAAGAGCACAAAGATATACTAAGAGGGGGCGGGGGAGGGAGGAGAGTGAATCAGTATATCAACAAACTTTTACCCTCTTACTTATTTATCAACTTCAAACTTACACATACATCAACTATTTGATATTAACCAATTTACGCAAGTTAACACAATTTTTATTGAAATGATTTTTACAAAGTAGGCACCAACCTACAGATTTATAATAAGATGATTTAGTAGGACGCAACCTACAAGGAACATCCAAACCTTTATAACTTTAGTAGGCACCTACCTACAAGGAGCACCAGCCCCTAATGCAAGGCACCAACCTTGACTTGATGGTTGCAAGATGATGCCTTCAATCTGACCTGCACTATCCCAATCCTCCAATCTGCCTTTGGTGATGAATGATCTCACACTTAGCCCACACAAGGAGATGGGACTTCAGACTTAGAATGCTCTCTTACACAGCAACCACACTTGCAAATCTGATTTTGGATTCTTATATGTATGTTGATCACTTTGCAACCTTTGAAAGAACACATCATTTAAGATCTGTTCTTGCACCCATTCATAATAATCTGATTTTCCATTAACCAACTGTACCATTTCATTTTTAAATCATGCCTTTAAAATGTTATTCCATCCCTCTTGAACAAATCATACCTTTTCAGATGTTTTTTTTTATTAATAAGTATACATTGTATCTCTTCATAAATCACACCTCTCTATAAATCTGAATTTGTTTTTTTAATAAATTGTGCCTTTATCTCTTAACTTTTTGCTGTTTACAATCTTTAATGAATTACACCTTTTTCATGTTTGACTTGTTTTGAATCTGAATCAATAAATCATACTCTTTCAAACACAAATCACTTCCCTTAAAAGAGTAATCGCACCACTTCACTTATAAAAATGTTTTTATCAGCAAAATGACACGTACTTCTCCACAAAATAATTCGCACCATTTCATTAAGAAATCGTATCACTTTTTGACTTTTAATATTCATCGTATCATTCAAAAAGTGAAGTGTATCCTTTCAAAACTGAATCGCTGCCTTTTAAAGACTTTGTCTTTTCCTATTTTTTTCTTATGTGCTGCACAATTTTTTTGTTTTAATATTTAGAAAAGATATTGCTTTATTCACTTAGCGATCTGTTTGTGCTCTTTAAGGAATACTTTGCTTTTAACATCTGTTCATTGCTGCTTTCAACAAAGTATATAATGATCTTCAGATTAATTTGATTTCTTCAAGGTTATAATGATCTGATCTAAACAATATCTGGTCTTCAACAAAGCATAGAAATCTTTAGATTAATTTGATCTCTTTTACTTTACATGACATCAATGACAAATTTCCAACACATGGATGCATTCAAAAGACAAAGTTTATTGTTTCTATAAACCATAGCAATATGTTTAACTTCATTAGCATGGACCTAACCAAGCAACTACGAGTACAAGCAAAACAAATCAAGGACAGTTAAATAGGGGTTGAACATATTCAAAATTTTGAAGATTTGAAGCTCTCGATGGATAAATATGTTTTGCATTCAAAATTTTATGCTTTGTATATAGATGCATTATATATTATTTTTTATTATTCTTGAATAAAATCCTTGGGAACGATAAACATTAATGTGCAAAATAAGTTCATGAAGCTTTGGTATAGGAAGAAAAAAGTTATATTACAAGATATTACACATAATGAAAGACCATATGAAATTCAAGGTAAAGAACACTCAATAATCTATTGAAGATTACACTAGAGGACAAGCAAGAGGAGCAAGATTCAAAGAAAAAGAGAAAAATACTTTCATTTCATGAAACAACAAAACAAATGGTTAAAAATTGTGAAGAATCAAAGAAGGTTTAAGAGATAGCTAAGGGTCCAATAGATGGACATATGTATAATTGTGAGACAAGAATAATTGAGGAAACCATCATGGAGTATTGCATATGAGATCAACAAGACAATCACTATGGATCTATATGACATCAAAGGAACAACTACAACAATTATTGGTATCATAGAAGTAATGACTATTCATGACAAAAAATGATGAACTACTATGGCAAAGAGTGCAATAAGAGGGGTATATCAAAATATGGATCAAGAATGGGATCTGGGTACCATCAAGACAAAATCACTACAAAGATCACTTATGGATGATAGGGCATGGTTGTATTGTTTTAGGGATGAAACATGTTGAGGGATGACATGTTATGTATTGAGGGATAGAGATGTTGACATGTGGCACATCCTTTAAGTTAGTTTATCGAGCAATTAACTATATTTGGTAATGAGTAGGCCTACATGAGTTCAGTGGCTTAGCCCTCCATTATGTTATTAGGAGGAGCTCTATATAAGTGAGGTGAATATCATTGCAAGGATGTGTAATGAGGATGATATGTATTTGGGATCTCTTGGAAATATAGCATAGAATGGTTTCTTCCATAAGGAGTATTGTACAATGTTATCCTACCTTAAGGGCTTATTTTATTTATTCTATTGGATATTAGGGCATCTTGATCACAAGCATCTCTTGTGTTGTATGTGATCATCTTATTTCCGTTATTATATATGTGCATTTTATCATAGATTGTAGTTTTAGAAGGTTGGAATAGTGAGTTGAGATGATAATTTATTATTGGCGATCACTGTGGCATGACTTTCTTGTTTTACAAGTCAAGTAGTGTCTAAGTTATATTAGATCATCAAATTGGAGTGATGAACATGGTATGTCATCCACTAAGTCTACCAATACTGGAAATCTAACTCCTTAAAAACTTGAGATTGACATGAGAGAGTGAATGAGCTAAAAGACGAATGACGATAAGAGGAAGGAGATGGGGATCTCTTTTTCAAATGGTTAGAAGATGACGTTGTTAGGATTGCAAGTTAAGTTGGCAAGATTGATAGGTTGGAGAATATTATGCTAGTTATAATTGAGAAACTTGGAATGACAAGGTCTTATGAAGAGGAAAATGAATTGGAAAAAAGCCAACTTTGAGCAACATGAACCATCTCATAGTGGGAATTTCTTCAAGGTGGAAGCAAATATTGATACATAAACCTATGATAGAGAGATAAGTGCCGAGGAACTCAATTAGCGGATCTCTCAAATGGAGGTATACTTAATCTTCATAAACCTTCACCTCATCTACAAATTTCCTTTGCTAGATTTAAACTAACTAATCATGCCTTAAGTTGGTTTGAAAGCTATTTAGTGTCCTTGGTATGTAGAGAGGCACTCCAAATTTCCTAATTTGAGGACTTTGAAGGGGTTTTGAAGAAACAACTTTATCCTATTTGCTATGAGGAACATGTTATGCAATGGCACTATTTTTGGCTGACAAGGGCAAAGTGTATAGGAATATACCAATCAATTTTGGAAAATAGTGATTCAATTAGGGAAAGATGTCATGGACAAATAGGATTTAATGAAGAAGTGCTTTGGAGGGTTGTTTTAACACCTCGAGAGACTTGTTCTTAAGCCTAAACCTCGAGATTTTGATGAAGCATATACCCAATCACAATATTTAGAATTTGAGAAGAAACAATTCTCCATTCAAACAAAATCATAAGGATAATGGACAACAATAAGGAGCCAAAAACATAAAGACAATGATGAAGGTAAGTCCAAGAAAAGTGCTAATATACACTAGTCCAAAAGTATAAAGGTAAGGAGAACAAATTTCATTGTTCCCATTGAGACAAAGATGATAATTCAAATGAGAGTGTTGTAAGCTACACTTGGAGCTGACACCTTCATGGCGGAAGAAGAAATATGCAAACATTACCTTTTTGAACAAATGGAATGAAATCAATGGGGTCTTAGAGTCCTATGACATGATTTCTTTTGTCATGTGGAAGGAAACATGTGTAGTAGGTGAGAGCTCCAATGCCAAGGAAGAACATACACTCATGTAATTGTTTCATGTTGAAATTCAGATTAAGGACAAAAATATCGATTCATTGTTTGATATATGATCACAAGCCAACTTAATTTCTCTAAAGCTAGTAGGCAAGGTGAGGTTGCAAACCATAGACCACCTGGAACCCTATTTACTTGGTTGGTTCAAGTGAGATGTGGATACATTAGTCAAAAAATAATGTTAGTTATCATTTTGTCAAAAAACAAAGCTATCATTTTGCATAGGTGTTGGTTATAAGTACGAGGTGTTTGTCTATGCCATTCATATTGATGTGTGTTGATTTATCTTTGGAAACCTTTGTATTTGAGGGATGCAATCTACTTTAGGAAACCTAATCAATATAGGTTTGTGCCAAATGGAGTGTCATACACCTATGCATTTGTGAAGAAGGCAACGACAATAATGATGAGTACGACTCAAATAAATCACTTGATTAGTGCTAATGGGAAATTCTCTTTTGTTGATAAGAGGAAAGGGATATCATGGAGGGCATAAGTTAAGAGGCTTCATAAGATGCATCCTCATTAGGAGCAATACAAAATAAGTGAGTTGGTTAAAAGAAATAGATTTGTTTGAGCCAAAGGGTTGCCCTCTAAATGTGCAATAAAGCACAAAATTCAACTTTAGCTAGATGGTCCTTTGCCCAACATTGGGTTGTACCATCAAAGCATGATAGAGGCTAATGAAATAAAGGATTATCTAAAGATGGTATGAGAACAAGGGGTGATAAGGCCAAGCACAACCCTTGTGGTTCAACAAATGTCATAGTGCATAGGAAGGACGAGACATGGAAAATGTGAGTGGATTATTAGTGTTTGAATAAAATTATTATAAAAAAGACAACCGCTGCCCTAAATTGATGACCTAATAGATCAACTAACATTCCAAGTTCTTCATCAAGTTAGACCTTAAATTAAGGTATAATCAAGTTAGAATCAAAGAGGACATATGAAAGACAGTGTTCAAGATTAAGAAAGGTCTTAAAAGTGGTTGGTGTTACCATTTGGTTTGACAATGCTCCAACCACTTACATGTTCTCAATGGATGAGTTGTTGAGGCCTCTCATGGATTCATGCATCATAGACTATTTGGATGATATCTTGATATTTAGCAGGACTTATTGAAGACCAAGCTTCCCAACTTGAAAATGTGTTTGAAATTCTTAAGGAGAACAAGTTGCTATTAAATGCTAAAAGGCGTGAATTGGAAAAGGTACCTTGGTTATGATGTAGGCATTGGAGAGGTGAGAATAGACCTCTCCAAAGTTGGAGCAATTATAAATTGGGCAGAGTCCAACACTGTATTGGAACTAGGAGTTTCATTGGAGCTACTCAAAACCTCCAAAAATTTGCCAAAATATTTTCTTATGTGGCTACCCCATTGTATGCGATCATGGGAAATAGTAAAAGACTTCATTGGGGAAGTAAATAATAACATGATTTTGAGGAGCTTAAGCACAAGATTAAATTGACATAGGTACTTACCCTCCCCAATCTACGAAAACTATGTAAAGTAGAGATAGACACAATTGATTATGCCATGGGTGTAGTGTTGCTATAAGAAGGTAGGGTTGTTCATTACCACTTATAAATGTTCAAAGTATTTCCATAAAGTATAGTACATATGATAAGAAGCTTTGCACATTGGCTTTAGTGGTGAAGACATGGAAAGATGGTCTCATGATAAAAAATATAGTTGTGCATATTGGTCATCAACCTTTTCCGTACTTGCAAACACAAACTAAGTTGTAGTAATTTATAACAATTTCCAAAAATGCAACTTGAATTTTTTAAAAGAAAAACAAGCAACCTAATGCTAACAAGAATGTACAAGATCAACTCATTATATTTGCAAAAGTTTCTTCCCAAGATATTGTTAGGATTTACTAGTAGGAATGAGGAATTAAATTACCAATTAAATATAGATTTTAAGCACAAAATAGAGAAATAAAAATTCATAGAAACGAGAGAACAATTTTTTTTACGTGGTTCACCCTTTTCTGGGCCTCATCCACAAACAACAATCCAATTTTATTATAACTTCTAGCCAAATAAATTACATAAACCTACAACAAATTGTTGTAACATGCAACATCAAATGCACTCTAAAACTTCTCATGCATTGTGTTGCATGTGCCTCAAACAAAATTGCGACCTTCTCTTATCTCTTCCACGAGTGCCATGCTGCAAGTCCTCATCACCAAAACCGTGACTGTTCAAATTCACCTTTGTGAATTTTCTTGCTATTTTTGCTACATTCTCACTTGCTGGCTTTTGGCGTTCCAATCCATAGAAAACAAATGCATTATTTTAGGCAGTTTCATAATCATTTTTAATTGAATTTCAATGGGGATTAATAATATATTTTTTTAATAAGACTAGACAATTAATTTGGGGGGAAATCGCATCGGGCAAAGTGGCCAAAATGTTCACTCCAAATTCTGAGCACGCTCCACAGACCAACAATCTCCCACTTCGAGACTGATTCTCCACATCATACCATCTCCCACTTGGAGACTGATCACATAGCACCACTACCCTTGTAGCTACCACTAGAAATTAAAACCCTTGGACATAGCTATGTTATTTATTTCATTCATTTTAATCTTGAAGACCAACGAAAGCTAAAGAGGAAATCAACTTCTCCCATGTTTTGCCTTCATAAACATATTCGTTGGATTCTTACTTGTATGAATCTTTTCTAGCTTTAACTATCCATCCTCCAACACTAACCGTATGAAGTGATATCTCAATTGTAAGTGTTTTGTCTTCGAATGGAAGGCAAAATTTTCAGCAAGATGAATGGCACTCTGGTTGTCCATAAATAAATAATTATCAACTTGTTTGCCCTATTCATATAATAAAAATTGCAGCCAAATCATCTCCTTGCTTGCCTTTGTTGCAACAACATACTCTGCCTCTGTGGTTGATAAAGCAACAAACTTTAGCAGCCTTGAAATCCAACTCACCACTATCCCACCAACAGTAAACACATAACCTGTAGTGCTTCACCTAGTATCAATATCGCCTACCAAATCTAAGTCAACATAACCTTGTAAAGAAGTGTTAGATCCCCCAAAACATAAATGTTTATTGGATGTTCATCTCAAATACTTGAGAATACATTTAACCACATTCCATTGCTCCATTATGGGATTACTCATATACTTGCTCACAACTCCAACGACTTGTGCAATATCTGGCCTCGTGCATACCATTACATACATTAAACTACCAACAACTGAAGAGTATGAAATCTTGGACATTTTCTCTTCCTCTTCTTGTGTCTTTGGACACATATCCTTAGTCAATTTAAAATGGCTAGGAAAAGGTGTGTTGACAACTTTAACATTTTCTATATTAAATATTTTTAACACCTTTTCAATATAATCACTTTGAGATAGAATCAATTTTTTGTTTTTCCTATCTCTTGAAATTCACATACCAAGGATTTGTTTAGTTGCACCCAAATCCTTCATAGCAAAAGAATTTGCTAACTTTTATTTTAACTCATTAATGTGATCCATGTTAGACCCCACAACAAGCATATCATCAACGTATAAACATAGGATAATATAACTACCATTATCCAACCTCTTAAAATAAACACAATGGTCTGAATGACATCGGTTGTAGCCATACTCAGCCATAAAACTATCAAATTTTAAATACCACTGTCGAGGTGCGTGTTTCAAGCCATACAAACTCTTTTTCAATCTGCGTACTAAATTTTCCTTACCTTTGACCTCAAATCCTTTTGGTTGTTGCATATGTATTTATTCTTCCAAATCCCCATGGAGAGGTAGTTTTCACATCTAGATGTTCATGACGCAAATCTTTTGCAATTACAAGACTTAGAATAGTATGAATATAAGTCATTTTAACAACTGGAGAAAATATTTCATCAAAATCAATACCTTTTTCTGTGCAAATATTTTTACAAGTTTGGTTTTAAATATTTTTTTACCTCCCTCCTCTTTCAGCCTATAAACCCATTTATATGGTAAAGCTCTTTTACTTACAGGCAACTTGCATAAATCCCAAGTTTGATTTTGTAGCAAGGAATCCATTTCCTCACTCCTAGTGTTCCTTTGTATCCACCTGCATAGCCTCTTCATATCCTTCTGGTTCACCAGTATTAGTTAATAAAATATAATATAGTGGAGAAAATGTTTCAATTATATCCAATCAATAACTCAACTAGTCTTTTAGTTGATTTGGACATCTCCAAACCTCTCCATGGTGATGTGATATTAATGGTGGAGGACAGACCTTGGACACAATTGCTGGACTATGAGGGCCTCCCCTTTCGGTGCAGAAGGTGTTTCTCCACTGGTCATTTGGCATCTGGTTTCCCTCTTGTTCACCGCAAGGGCATTGCTACTTGGTGGAAGAATGCTCTCTCAGACCATCTCACAGTTGGCTCTCCCTCTTCGGATGGTTCCTCCGAGGAGGGCGACCCTCCTTTGACTGTTTCTCCCAAGGAGTCAAAGTCTTTCTAGGCTCCTCTTCCGGCTATCCTTTTTGCAAAATATTTGCTATCTCGATTTGCTAATGCTGTTCAGTTGGAACCTGCCTATCCCTCGTTGATAGACTCTGTTGGTCCTTTGTTAGCTCACGTCTCCTCTTCTTTGCTGCCGGCTCCCTAGCTGCGTGGTGGCTCCTCGCTCGGGGTGGCTGTTGTTGATCCGCTCCCCTCACCTCGCTCGGTGGATTTCAATTTTGAGTCTTCCTAGTTGGTTGTGCTGAGGAAGAAGGGACTCCCCAAATCTGTTGCTTCTTTGTGGCCTCGGGTTTAGGGAGTCAAATTAGTCCCCTCTGGTTCTGGGGTTGTCTAATCATTGTTTGTTGTTCTACAACTGTCGGTCAACTGTGTCTGTTTGTTTTTCTCCTAGTTCATGTTCTGGTTTGAACTAGCTTCTTTTTGGCCCTTTGGGCTTTTTGTGTGAAGGGTACAACACCCTATAAATGCTGCTTATTTTATCAAAAACAACTCAACTAGTCATAAAACCATGATACATCAATATATAAAGTTCCAATTACAACCCGTCTAATATCCTCAATATACAAATATTGATATACCATGCTCTAATCACCCTATAAACATAATTGGTACAATACCCAAAGACATACAATATATTAATGTAAAATCCCATATACGCCAACCACGAACAACTATCTCCTAGCTCTTGTTGCATATGGGGAAGGTTCTTAACCCATTCATCGAAGGAATCCCCTCCCTTCCCAACCATCAAGTTGGCTTGAAATTATAAACAATGACCCAATAAGCATGAAGTAAATCAATCTATCATACTTATCTTATTTAGATTCTTTTCATATTCGTACCTAGATACATACATGAGCAATTGAGTACAAGTAACTTAATACATTCAAAACTACACAACACATTTGAATAATTACTACTCACATCCCATATTGTGAGAGGGATCATCTTTTGTGCCATATTTAAATAACCAAACTAGATCAAGGTAGAATAACATGCATCCCATACTATGTATTCCTAAAATTTTAGCACAATCATAGAACCAACTCACAATCAATATGAAATCCAAGATCACAACATATAATCAAGGAAAACACAAGGCACAAAATCATAAATATTAAGTAACAATCATGGTCACAATAACAACATAGAATAGAAAAACAACACAAGCAAGACAAGATCTCAATAAACAATATCACAAAATGACTCCACAATTATGACACGTTGAATGTCCAGAGAACCCATCAAGACACATCTTTCAACTATGCACCCAAGTACTATTACATCATGTAGGATAAGAAGGTTAACTATACCAACAAGGCACCCTACCATTAGGTAGAGCATCACACATGCTAATATAACAAGCCACATGACTTAATTCGTAGAGGTCTCCTAGCTGCTAGTGAGGGAAGTTGGTCAATAATGTACAAAACAACTTGTGGACTTTCTATCAACAAGAGCATTAGAACTTAACTATGATGTGTGCCTATAGCAAGAAAAGAAGGCTCAAATTCTCAAACAACTTACTTAAGGGGACAATTTCTTCAAATGTCTTGGGATCAAAGTAGAGAAGATGGCGCAAAGCTATATCTATCTAAGATAAATACATTCAACCTCTTCTACTCCTTTCGAGTAACATTTTAGCTTTCAATAATCCATTCTATTCTTTCAAATGGAACCTCCATCTTTTGGTAGACACACTATCCTTCATAGTTTCATTTTTCAATGAGACCAATACTCTAAGTTTGAGTAACACACTACTTTGCAATAGTCATTACATTAATTCAGATGGAACCCATACTCTTTCAGCTAGAAATACTATCTTTTGATAGCCATTTAATTCTTTCAAGTAGAACTCACGAGACAAACCTCACATGCACCTATCCTTTTAGATAGAACCTGTACACCTAAAAATGACTAATGTATTTCATTTAAACCATCATCACTTCTTGTCATCATCTCTTATCAACCCCTTCATCATTATTAATTAAATAATTTTAATTATTTAATTAAGCTAACACATTTTCCTCTTTAATTAAATAGTTTTTAATTATTTAATTATTTCTATTTTTCTTCCATCTACATTAATTAATTTTTTAATTTCCTCTATCAAATTAATTAAATAACTATGCATTCTTCTTGTCCAACATTATAATTTTTAATTTAATTAGCTAATATTTCCTCTAAAATTAAATAAATTATTTAATTTATTTAATTTGAATTAAAAAAAATTATTTTATTTATTTTATTTATTTTATTTGTATTCTTCCATCTCTAAATTTAGTGAGTTGATTGAAAATCAACCTCAGTTCACTCTTATTCAATTCCACTTCATTCACCCATGCAACCTCTTAACTCCACATCTCAGTTGTTCATACTAACACATGTCACTTGCACATTCATTATGATCTCTTAACCAAACCAATCCATATATCTCTTCAGTCATCCTACATTGTTGATTAGATATCAGTAAAAACTATAAAACACCCATCATTTAGCTATTCAATCCATCCACGAATTTGGATGAATTTTGCATTCATTTTCCATCCATTTTGCTATCAAGGTTATGCTAAGGTTTATGAGAAATCCACATATGTTTATCATTAGCATCATCACACATGATGGAGTAAGGTTAGACACATTTTTGTGGAGGTAAGATTGATATTTGTTTCATTTACTTTGCTTGTGTACACACTCTAAATTGAAGTAGGTTATTTGATTATTGGATTGGTTTTATTAATGATTTATTTTCATTTCAAATTCAATAATTTCATAATAGTACCTCTACATTTTGGCACGCCAGGTGGGACCCACATCTCTGAAATTTAATAGTTTGTATTGAGTTTCCATGATTTTTAGGTCACATGTGTAGAGTATTGCATTCGGTTCCAAAATAATGCTTTTGATTGTAGAATGACACTTTTGATTGTAAAAGGACGCTTTTGACAACATTGTGGCACTTTTGACTACAAAATGAAGCATTTGATTAGCATAGTGGTGCTTCTAATATCCAATTTCAGTTTGTAGGTGTGGGTTAGTAGAATGACACTTTTGAGAATACAATGACGCTTTTGACTATACTTTGGTGCATTTGATTAGCACAGTGGCACTTTTGGTAGGTAAACAACACATCTGATAGGTATTGTGGCACTTTGGATAGTTACTTTAAAACATTTGATAGGCTATAGTTGTGCTTTTGATTCTGTCAATTTAAGTATTTAAACCCATTGTTTGCAAGATCTTTTGGAACTAATCAAACAGTGTAGATTAGCAATTGTTGGGAGAATATAGGGTAAAAACACATAACTAAAAAAATTGGTGTAGGGTTTATCTTGTATTTTATTAAGTAGTTGCACACTTCATTTGAGTTTTAATAATGAACATTGTATGTTGTGTTTGGTGAAATTTTTAGTGTGTGCGATATCTTTGCACCTAGTGTGAGCTTGAGGATCAAAAGCACCTCTTTGTTTACATATCTATTATTTTTACGCATGAAGTTCTAGTCATGTATGCTCTTCCCTTGCACTTCGCGTGAGTTAGGGGATCAAAAAAACTAGTATCTTCTTTTTATTTTTATTAGGGTGCCAACTTGAGGATTTCATCACTTCAAGGTCGACCTTGACTACATTTTTTGGTGGGGTGTATAAAAGGGGAGAGTAAAATTTGTACCTCAAAGTGTGGCCAACATCATTCAAGCCAAGTTACAAGACCCTCAGTTCGTCGATACTTGTTTGGTGAGGGGAGAAGGGGAGACCCTCCCAATCTTAAGCACTATTAGATGTGCTCATTTTTATGAGATACCACTAAGAACCATATTTTTAGTAAGCCTAAGACCATTGATTGTCAATCTAATGGGGTGCAAGGTACAATATCATGCTTGAAGTTATTCAACATGTAATGTCTTGAGGAGAGATATGATTTCTTTGGAGGTGGAAAAATATTCAAGGGAAGGGAAAAGGTGAGCCTTTGAGCCACTAGAACCCTGTCTATTTCCTCTTGAGACTAGAACACACATGCATAATCCTATGATATTTTAGGTTGGGTCCACATCTAGTGTGATAATCCTACTTGAATAGAAATAAGTTGTTCATGTGCTTGGAGTGTCTTTCTTGTCAATGCCAATATATACCATTCAACCTTATTACCTTGGAAATTAGCAACGACCATGTCTACTACTTTATATCTCTTGCCAAAAGATTAAATTTCAAACTTGTCCAAAATTTTGCAAAAATTATCAATTGTTACACATAATTATGCTTTTGAGTCCAAAATTGTGCATTTGAGACATTTTGTAGCACTTATGATCCCTGCTATTTTTTGTGTGCATTTCACAAGAAGAATTGCACATTTGATTCTATTTTGATGCTTTTGATCTGATTCCTAATAAATTTTGACTTGATAATCTGTAACCTTTTCTTACAGAGTTGTGCATTTGAGACTTACTTTGCCACATCTGAACCTACTTTTTCACTTCTAATACCTAATGTAGTGATTTTGACAGTACTGTGGCACATATGTATCCATAATTGCACTTTTGAATCATACAATGACACTTTTGACTGGTGTTCAAATTTTCAAAATTCTCCAAAAGTTAGTTTTTAGAACCTTCGACTAATCAAACCTAAAATTGAAGACTTGTACTACACCTGAGATGTAATCACCATTCATTATCCATTAGCAAATTGAAATTCATATCCATTTCATATCATCCTTTTTGAACTTTAGAGTTACTATCCTAGGCTTGGACAAACATTCTTATCATCATCATAGTCAATTATCCAAACATCCAACAACCAAAATAGTCATAATCTCGTCTAGATCTTCCATTTTTAATCACTAATTTAGCCTTTTACTTGAGAGGTTTCCTATTTCAAGTAGATAGTTGAGTTAACACAAATCATTTGTGGGCAAGTTCACTTAGGAGTCTTGGCTACTTCTAAGATAGTAAACTCACTATAATCCTTTTGCTTGGACTCATGAGTAGTACAAGTAAAAAAACATAGATCTTAGTACTTATCATCAAACAAAGATCTAGATTTGATTTTGACTTATTGAGGTTTTATCCTACATCAATCAAAAACACCAAAAACACTTATCCAAAATCATCACATCCTTTGTCTAAATGTAGCAACGTACTTTTAATAGAGTCCACTAGAAACAACACATTCATATCAAATCACTCAACTTCCATCTTACATTTTCATCTCATAAGGTCTTCAAATTTGTATGCCTACAACAAGGTCTGAATGTAAGAAACTCATGGAGTCCAATCAAAGTGACCCAAATGTTACCACAACCATGGGTAATACACAATATGAGATTAGTATGCCTTTTCAATTGTTCAACCTTAGTGAGTATCAGGGACCATAACCTGCCTTGTCAAAGATTTTGATAGAAGACATCACACACAAGTCTACTAAATTTACATAAGAAAATGTGTTAGAGATGCAGCAAGAGCCAAAAGTAAGAAAAAAATTGGCAGTCTTCTTGTTATAGATCGAAATAAATATTTTCTTACACTAGCACAAAAGTTGCTAAATTACCTTCAAAATTTGACATTGCCACACTTAGGGAGCAAGACCTAACAAATATCATGTCAACACACATCCCATCTAATCCAAGTGTGCCCATACTTGAATCTATCAACATATCTATGCCTCAATCTTCCATGCCAATTATGTCAAGTCAACCATCTATACTTCCTAATGACATGAATTTCGTACCATTTTCTATACACTATGTTAATCCTCTCTATCAAACTCCATAAAAATCTAAACACATGACCATATCTATTCCAAATCCACAAATTTCTCCATCCACACCTTGTAACACCAATATTTCCTCCACTTCACAAACCATCACATAAAACTACAAAAATAACCAATTTGCTTCACAACCTATCACATCTCATGTCCATACAAGTTTCCACATGCTTAACAAGCATCCAATATATCAATGAACACATATAACCCAACTCATTCTCACCGATCTTCTACTTTAACATTCCAAACCATTCACAAATTTCCACATTCAACATTCCAAATCACTCTTCCACATCTAACATACCTATGAATACAAACATAAACATCTTGAATCCATCACAATTTCATTCTTAATCCATTCGATTCACCATCCCCACAAATACACATATACCTTAAACCCATAACTTCTCATACAATATCCCACAACAACAAATCATTCCACAAAATCAAAATTTGTCATTTAATTCATTAACCATCCCACAATATCAATCATATATTCCATCAAACCAACCACCAATCAACATGACCGGTGACTTGACATCAGAAATATAAATTTTACATAAGAAGATAATTGACATGCAATGAGGACATACAAAGAAAAACTACACACTTGAGGATATATGTCCTTATCGATTTGATCGAACAATACCTATCGTTGCTTTCCCCCACAACTTTGAAATGCCAAAGTTTGATCTTAGTATAAGGGAAGAGCTAATCCATGAGAGCATATATGTGAATTCTATATAGCTTGCATAGAGTTTGCTTATAATATATATTTGATGTGCCTCTTTCCCCAAAGTTTAGGAGGACACAAAATATAATGGTTCTCTTATTTATAACATGGTATCAAGACCTTCCATGAACTAGATGAAAAATTCATCAGTCAATTCTCTTACAACATATTAAACACGAGATATCTATGATTGATTTATGTAAAACCCAACAATGGAATTGAGAATCAATTGCTTCATTCTTAAAATGATGGAGAAACATGGCTAGTAAATTCTGAAGGCCTATACCAGAAAATAACTCATGAGCATTTTTGTTTAGAACCTCAATCAAGAAATGGGTTTCCACCTACAAGTGCAATGCACTAACACATTTGATGAGATTATAGAGACAATAATCACCATTGAAAAATCTCTCATCATGAAAGGACTTGTGAAAATTTATAAAGAAAGCAAAGGCAATGCACCACACTCCAATGAAAAACATTTCCTATGGTCCAAGAATAAGAACGTTACTAATGATGGTGTAGTGGATGCTAAATTTGTGCAAAATATACAACCACTACCTAACACACAACAAAATAACCAAAATGTGAGTCTTCCAAAGAGAGCACCAATATAGAACATCACTACTAGATGAAAATGTAGTCCTCTAGGGGAGCTAATTGAATTTGTATTGAAGAAACTAGTCCAAACCAATCTCATTAAGATTTCAAAGCTCAGATAGTGTCACAAACCACAATTTAAACCCTCATAGTACAATGGAAATGACTATTGTGTACCATCAAATAAAAGATCATAAAAAACCTAATTGCATGAAATTGAGAAATCTCATCCAAGATCTTATTGATCAAGGGGATGTAAGCGTTGAATCTCGTCTAGGAAATTCCACCAATAACGATCTCAATATCTACAAGGATCTAGTCAATAATCATGGAAAGAATAATGAATCAGGTAAAGGAAATGATTATGATAAGGTCATTCATTCACATGACTTTGTAGTTGGACATATTGAAGAAACCAATAACTACATTGCCACTATCACCTTTCCAAGTAAGAATATTGAATGTATAGTTACTACACGACATGGGAAAGTCACCCTCCAAGGAGATCCACTCCAAACAAAAATATCAAATAAGTTGTTACCATAAAAATACAATCTTATATACCATTTGAAGAAAACACCAGCACGAATCTCCATATTAGAAATCCTTTGCATATCTCTTGCACATAAAGAGGTTCTTGACAAGGCACTTCAAGAATCATCCATACCTACCAATGTAGATATTGAACAATTCCAAGCCATCGTAGGACACATTGCATCAACCCACCACCTCTTATCACAAAAAATACCTTCCTACCACCTCATATCATAACCAAGTATTATACCTAGAAGTCTATGTCCATAAGCATAAAATAAAAAGTTTTGATAAATAGTGGATAATGCTTAAACATTTGTACACTAAAAATTGAAAAGCAATTGGTATACTCCGATGTGGTTGTAGAAAAAGAAAATAATTATTGTCAGAGCATATGATGATGCCAAGCATGAGTGAGAAGGAATACTCAAGCTATCTATCCAAGTTGGTCCCACAATCATAAAAACCTACATGCCAAGTATTGGACCTTGATCTCCCTTACAACATTCTCATAGATCAGCCATATACATGCCATGCAAGCCATCCCATCTACTTACCACCAATGAATAAAGTTTACCTACAATGAAATTGAGGTAACCATTTATGGGGACCCTCACCCTTTCTAGAATTTCCAAAATGTAGTGGAAAATACCAAAAAATCCACCAAGTACCAAATAAAATTGCCTCATCATCATCATCTGACATTGACCCATCCAAATTGGCCTTGTCATCCAACACACATGAGCCCCTTCTTGAAATCAAGGTCTAGATACATGACAAGGGTTGTGGAGACTACAATCTGAAATGGTCCTTTTATGTAGGACAACTTTCGTCTTCTCCTAAGACATATGGTAAACCTCAACACATAGATAAGACTACTTCAATTATCAAGTATGAACCCATGATATTCACAATGGGGCAAGCTTTAAAAATAAGTCATACAAGAAGATATATCAAAATGGTTACACCAAGAAGATAAAGAAGAATCCACCCTACCAGTCAAGCACTATACTAAGGGTTTTCAGATTATCGAGAACATGGGATTTATAGGTCAAGGTGGCCTTGAACTTCATCAGTAAGGAATAAGAGAACGCATAGTTCTAGAAAAGAGATAGAAATATCAAGGGATTAGGTATGGGTCATTAAGTAATGTTACTCAAGACATTGAGTATGTCCTTAGTAAGGTAGTTGAAGTTTTTCTTGCAGTTGAAACCTCTAATCATGATACCATTAATGAATCTCCCATGTAGATCATCGAATAATTTGAAAATGCATCCATTCACAACTTAACATCCATATCATTTACATATCCATCAAAAACCAATGAACTTCCAATTATTTACCCTCATCTTATTGATTGGGACCAACAAGGACAACTGATTCTAGACATATTTCAAAATGATAAAGCTATTGCCAAGTTTATGGGACTTAGAGAAGGCATACCACTTGGAGATAAAAATAGGATTGGACATAGATCTTGATACACAAGCATAATTTTAGGGGAAAATTGAATCCTTTATTCGTAAAAAAGAATATAAAAATAATAAAACAATCCCCTAGCGGAAACCACAATGTGACACTTTCAGATCTAGAAAAAGTAAAAATAAAGGATGTATCCAAGGGTGAAATCCTCTATGAGGCACTTGTGAATGAATGATTTGACCTCCCAACTATTGCTAAATATCAAGAGAGGTCTTTAGTTTTAGTAGAGGCATCAAAAGAAATAAATGTTGAAAAAACTGATAGTCCTAAGATCACATTATTTGTTGTATCATTGACACCTAAGAAAAATAATGATTTCACTTCATTATTTAAGATACGAAAAGTCAAATTTTCTTGGTCATATGTAGACATGCCAGGACTAGATACAACTTTGGGAGTCCATCATTTGATAGTCTACCTAGAGGCTAAACTAGTAAAACAAAAACTCCAAAAATTATGTCCTCAGATAGCACTATTAGTCAAGGTGAAACTACATAAAATCCTAGATGTTGGCTTCATCAAGCCTATAGATTATCTAGAGTGGGTATCAAACCTTGTCCATGTGGAAAAACCACTAGGGCCATCCACATCTGCACTGCTTTTAGAAATCTAAAAGGCTTGTTCAAAAGATGACTTTCCATTACCAAATATTGATATCATTTTATATTTGACAACATGACATGAGATGCTTTCCATCATGGATAGTTTCTCTAGATATAATCAAATCTGTATAGCATAAGAAGATCAGAACAATATTTTTTTCACATCTCCTTGGGGTACTTATTGTTTGAATGTAATGCCTTTCGGTCTAAAGAATGCAGGTGCAACTTATCAGATATCAATGCCAACAATTTTCCATGACATGTTCCATAACATAATGGAGGAATATGTAGATACACTAGAGATATATTAAGTGAGGCTAAACCTTAAGAAATGTGTCTTTGGTGTCACTTCAAGAAAACTATTGGGATACATTGTGTCTCATAGAGGTATTGAGGTTGACCCCACAAAAGTGAAAGAAATAATTTGAATGTCTCCACCAAACAATCTTAAGAAACTTCATAGTCTCCAAGGAAAACTAAAGGAAATTAGGTGCTTCATAGCTGAACTAGTACATAAATGTCATCCATTCTCTCATCTCTTGCATACAAATGCTACATGAGAAGTGCCAATAAGCCTTTCAACAACTAAAGGATTACCTAACTTCACCACCAGTATTGATGCCTCTAGTTCATTGCAAGCCATTGTTATTGTACATTGCAACTATGTTGGTTGACAAATTAATCCCTATTTTAAAATTATAAATTACACCTTGTACACTTAAATATAGGAATAATCATTTACCAATAGTTGGGTAAATTATTTTATTTAAAATAACTTCCCTTTGAATTTTAGATTTACAACTCCCTAGTTGGATAAATTCTAGAGGTACAATCCCCTTGTTAAATAAAATTTTATTATTTTCTAAATTTGAAATTTACCACATGTATGCTTTTAACCCAAAAGCAATTAAAAGTTTAAGTGATACTAATTTTTTTATCAGATTTAAAGAACAATTTACACTTATTTAGAGAATGAACTATCCATGAAACCAATAAGAACATAGGCTAATTTAAGTTCCAAGGAGCATAAAACAATGGATTTGTTAACCCATAAATGATTGTTATCCTGAGAAAATTAGACATTGAATATAGCTCTTACACATGCACACAAGTATAATAGCCAACAAAATCGATTATAATGCATAAATAGTAATAAATTTTATTCCAAGTGTCCAAAATTGCATGCTCACAAACTTATAGTATCTTCTCAAAATTAACAAAAATTGTTCACTTCTTTCTAACTCCTATTACCTAGAGAAAAATGGAGATCAAGGAAGAACAAGAGAAGTAAAAGACCCTTCTTCATTACAACTTATCTAATACATACATGCAAGAGTAATTGAATCTTGTCAAGTAATTTTTCTTGGAGGTTAAAGAATCCTTTAAAATCTCAAAAACTTTAACACTCCTCACAAATTGAAGTTCATATTATGAAATGTCAAGAAAACACCTCATTGCTGAGGTGACACACTACCAAAGTCCTCATCATTCATATGCTCTTGTGATGACTGGGTTGATTGTGTGACACATTTAGCTTTGTAAACTTGGAAATCTTTGACAATAGGTGGCATCTCACTATGTTGAAGGATGATAACATTTTTGGCTCTCAACTTACACAATGCTTTGTTTCCTCGAATCAGATCCAATTTGTTGGAGAAATTCGTTGAATGCCCAATGTATTGAAACAAGGTGAAGTCAATACTGCTTAGTTTTCTCATATTATCAATACAAAAAAGATTTTTTATCAAACAAACCTTCAGTTTTTTGTTTAAAACCATTCTTCAATGTATTTATATCTTCATCTTGAGAATAATCCTTCTTTTAGAGG
This sequence comes from Sequoiadendron giganteum, assembly GCA_007115665.2. NCBI lineage: Eukaryota > Viridiplantae > Streptophyta > Pinopsida > Cupressales > Cupressaceae > Sequoiadendron > Sequoiadendron giganteum. Next base: position 448,564,235 of record CM021108.1, on the reverse strand, counting down.
TGGACATTGATGGCCAAGAGATCTTTCTAAATATCTTCTCTAGTCTGACTACACTCTTTGAGTAATTTGTTTTTTTCCAAGGTGTTTTGTTTTGAGCATGAAAATTTCCATTCTATACTCTTCTTCCACATAAAAAATCAATTATAATCAACATTAGACAATATTTATTCAGCTACTAATCTCTCTTGTCTTGGTTCAATCATTTATTTTAGATCATTGCTAGTTTTATGCCAGATTGACTCTTCATGCTTTGTTTCTGCAATTTCATTATCAATTTCTTTTCTTAGTACCTCAATATCTTCACAAATTTTCTTCATATCTCCAATGAATTTAACTCCCCTCACCATGATATCTTTAATCCATTCTTTAGTGGTCTTGCCATAAGATTTATATGTGTGGATTCTATCAATTATCTCATTTCCACTAATTGAACTTGGATCAAAAGCAACTCCGATCTAGTTGGTGGGATGAGCTAAGAAGTCAATGAGAGATTTCAAACAATTGCTTAAATTGTTAATTTTTTCTTTAGTTGATTATTTGTTTGTTTATCCTTCTTTGTCCTTTCCACCAACTTGATAGCTGACACATGAAAATTATGAACATTTCCATCTCTTGTAAAGGCCTAGATTGATCCTAGTTATGTTGAAATATTTTGCTATCATTTGGCTAGCATCCTTTTGTGTAGAAAGGTGAGTGAATTCAATGCACACATTTCCAAAGGAGGAATCGCTCGATTTAGTCTAGAAGTAGTTTTAAGTTTTTAGGTTGAGGGTTTCTTTGGAGCAGTTGAGCTACAATATCTTTATTTGGGATGCTCAATTGAACAATTTTCAATTTTCTTGTCAAGGATTGCTCTATCCATGAAAGCGAGGGGACACTAAAACATCCCTTAGAATCTGGAGAGATCTCTTAGAGGTGGTGTGTCAAATACCTCAACGTTTGGAGAGGAAGATGGGTTTATTTCAAATTGCACATAAGGATTTTTAGATGCATTGGGAGGAGGATAACTAGGAGAAGAATGTGAAGAAGATGAATTACTTACTTCAGATGGAGATGAAGATATATCAATAGAATATTCATCTTCGAATTCTTCTAGCACATGCATTAATTTTCCCTTTTCTTTATCCCTTTGATCCATTCCTCTTGTGAACCCTTCATTATTATTTCCAAATTCCTTTTCTTGGTGGAGCTTCATTATTGTCTCCACCACAATTAGAGGTAGACTATTATGTGATAGATGTTTCTAGCCAACGAGATGGGGATCTCCTTTGACTACTCTCCACCTACTTTGTAGTTTTCTCAGTTTGTTGCGAGGTGGGATTTTATTTTTCTGCATTTTACTTCATTGCCCATTCCTCAATTTTTTTGAGCATCACTATTGTTTTAAATTCAACAATTTCAATTTACTTCATACTCTAGTTTATTGGTAGAATAGGTTGAGTCTTTATATGTTTAGTGAAAATGAGATCCACTATGTCTGATTTATCATCTTCAATGCCTTGGATATCCAAATTTAACTTGAAATTCATTGTTTGTATTAAAGACAATCTCATCCAACATCTTTTCGATACTTCAAACTCGTTAGCGCAATCTACTTGTTAGTCTTCTAACTCTGGAAGATGATGGAAATCGAGTCCCAACTCTAGATTATTTTTGACAAAGTTTTTATTGTCAAATGGAAATATCCTTTCAAAAAACTACATTGTATATTTCACAAGGTCCTTCTCCACGTCCAAAGCATCAAACATAGAATTACATTGATAATGTGACATGCTGATAGGAAAAGGGATCCCTGCCTTCTTCATCTCATGAATTTTTTTATTTACCTTAGCCACTTATTTGCATATTTCAATGAGAACAAACCTATCATCAATATACTTTGGAAAATTGTTGGGAAGACCATCAAACCCCCAAATTCTTATGTAAGTGAATATTTGATATTTTATAAAGTAGTTTCCATAAGTATTGATTAATTGGGAAAATTTTGGGGTTATTCTTAGAATCATGTCACCTTGGATTTCTCTTACCATTCACATGGTGAAGGAATCATTCACCCTTCTAAAGCTCATATAGCTTTTATTTAATTGCAATTGAATATAGAAATCATAAATCTCAGTGGAATCATCAAGTACACACAATAGGCAGAGTCTTGGCCAAGACCTTGTAAAAGAAGTGGAATAAAAAAGATAGGACATGTAGAAGGCTCTATTTAATGGGAAGCGAGATATTTCAAAAATAATTTGATTTCTAATAAGGCTAACCTAGTCAACAAATTGTTGTCCATGAATTATCACAATAATAAACAAATACATCCATTCTTTAAAATCATGGGTGTTTCATTACATTTTAGTCTATGAAGGAGAACTATGATATCTGAAATCTCATCTGCGAATTGGGATAAGTGTAACCTTTTTGATAGCTAAGACTTCACCTTGTTTGGTGTTGCAAACCATTGACGAGTGATTATGTTCTTACAAGGAATTTTATTTTTCGTAAAATATTGGTAAGAAATAATGAATTTAATAGTGATGGTCATCTTTGAGGCATCTGAAGACAAGTATTGAAAGTATCACTACTCAATCTAACTATTGACCCATTATCACTAGTTCTCACTTCCTGGGTTTGAGGATCATAATGATTTATGCATTCTAGGAACATGTATGAACATTGGACTGCTACAGGGAAAGCAACTACTTGCAACAACCCACTTTCAATTAACCTTTATGTGATCAAAGACCTATTCTCCTTTTCCATCCTTTCCCAAAAAATCTTTTAAATTGATATGCCCTAATTTTGTGTCATGAATTTTAAAGAGAGTACTAGAAAAATTAGATAGATGATCATAACCCAAAAATTTGAACTTAATTTTCATTGTGGTGTGAGGATTATCAGAGGGTATATTGTTAGGAAATAATGCATCATATCCCAGAATCTTAATCCATTTCCTACATAACCCCATGAGAGATAAACATGCATACAAGTAACCATAATGCATAGATCAAATAGACAAGCCACAAGATAACACAAGATATACCCTAGGAAAACCCTCAAGAGGGAAAAACCTAGCCTCCAAAAGCATCCATACTCCATCTTATTATTCAACAATAAAGAAATACAAGAGTTACAATGAATACCTTTGAAGCATCAAGCCTCTCAATGCATCCTTATGTGTCCAAGTATGAATCCACACATCCCATTCCATGTTTCACATATGTACTCCTCAGAAAGACTCAATAATGACAACCCTCTCACCCAACCAACCTTAACCACTAAACATGTGCTTGCTTTTATAGATACAATCTCACACAAATACAACCAAGTGGTAACATAAAACTATGTGCCACAAAACCATGTGAACACAAAACCACTAGCCCCTTATTTAATATTGGGTACTAAGTTTTCACTTTTTAAATATTTCCCATATTAAATTATTATCCCATGCCTCTCACACATTAAATAATAATACATTGTTACAATAGAACAAAAAGTGTTCCTTAAATAATCACCTAGTGCGATTAATCACGCCACCTAGGTGCATCACAACTAAATAATTATTTAATTACATTATAATATATCAAATTATGAAATGGTGTACAACACCATATCTCAACATTCTCCCACTTGTTGTATACATTGCATAAGGGATCAATCAATGAAATACATCATCATAGCCATACATGTAACCACATGAATCTCTATCATGCACTCGTGCTCCATCAAGATACTTGAAATAAGAATAAAGTGACCACCATCTCAAGCAAGAACTCCTCTCATCCTCCAAAATTCCACCTATGGAAGAAAAGGAACATGCCAAGGTGAAGATGCACCAATCCAAGAACTCAAGCATCAAATCCATGTGATAAGAAAGACTCTAACCAAGTTGTTTTCAAATGAAAAAGAAAACCCACATGATCAGAAATAACACCCACAACACATGCTAATACATCCAACCATCCATACCTCCTAGGTATCAAAAACATCAATAAACTCATGCCGACAACATATGCAACCTATAAACTGCAATCACAAGCTCCCTATATCAAACATGTTAATGAAGAACATACATATCTAGGAACTCCCACTGCATAGGTAATGTCAAAGCATACCAAGTCTACCAATCAACACTATATCAAGGTGTGATAAATGATCAACAATAGTGTACCAAGAACAATCACAATGATCTACACATGCAACACCAAATAGCTGCATAATCTCTCACAACATGTTGCCACCATCCTCCCAAATCATATGAACATGAACATATAGGAAGGAACCGCGAAGAGAGAAAACTTGTAAACCATAACATGTTCTACCAACACCTCAAAGTGCAACGATTTGTCAAGTATGATCTCCTAACAAACCCAAATGAGAAGCCTCAACAACATCTAAAACAACGTTCAATCTCTTAGATCAAATAACATATGAATCATGTAACAATGCCAACATGGATGCAAGCCTCTCCAATCAAGAAGATCAAACTCAAAGTATCCATTCCCAAACCAAGGAAATCAACCCATAAACCATCTCCTAAACTCCTCATCAATGAATGATAACATAAACTCAAATGCACAAGGAGATAACCATGCCAAACATCCCTCAAATGAATCCTCCAAAACTAACTATCCATAACTCAAGATCCATATCCATGAAAGATAAAGCAAGATAAACTCATGCTAAAAAATTCTCAAATGAGTTTCCAAAATAAATCACCATGACTCTACTCAATCCCATGAAAAATCAAAGCACAAAACATACACACGTCTGAAAGAAATGATGGGAAAATACCTCTCAAATGATAAACTACCAAGTAGACCAAGAGTGGGGAATGAAAATGCTCCTCCAAGATAACCAAGTTATCATGAAATCACATCCATGTCTAGGTGAAGGCTCCTCGGTCTTCCTACTAAATCCTCCAAAGAGTAACCATCTCACACAAATGTCTCTAATCCCAAGAGAACTCCAACCTCACCTATGTGTCCAAGAACCCATGAGCACCTATAACCAATCAATACATGCCAAACTTCAAATGAAACATAGCACCATCATGAAGTAATCAATAAAATGATTATGTACTCAATACAAAGAGAACCACCAAGATCAATGTCAAAGCTCCAACCGCAAAATCAAGAACCTATCATGGCATCATGATCTAACCATCTCCTCCTAGGAGATCACATGCAAAAATGCATAAACATCCTAGTCTCAAGAGAACATGTAACATGCCAAACTCTAATCTAGAATCAAGAGTATACCATGACATAATAACAATCACACTCTAAACTAAGAAACCACATCTCTAATCACATGAAGATAACCATCTCCTCCATGAAGATCATCTAGGTCCACACACACTCAACTACAATCCAGCAACTCTAGAGAACAAGTGAAACCAATATCTCCAAACCAAGAAGATACAACTGCCATAAAACCATCAAGAACCAATCCTACATTGTCATATCATCATTGTCAAAAGCTCCCACTGAAAGTGTATAACCAATTAATGTACCAAGCTACCATGACATTGTGATCAAACCACATGCTACAAATCCAATGAACCAACTAATCAAATACTCTAAACATCCATCCTCTCATCCCAAAGCAACATACCAATGCACAAATGACCACAAAAAAGGCCAACTAACAAAATGTGCATCAACATTGAATCAATCTCATGGATATAGAAAATCCACATCGAGTCATCCCACTGAAAGAAAATTGGTAGATAATCCACAAACTTGCATGACTCGTAGATCCCAAACAATGAAACATACAAACTCATCATCACATTAGTAACTTGCAAATCGAGATATCAAAGAAGATAATCATGTAGACATCAAGACTCAAACACCAAATCAACCATAGATTTGATTTGCCAAAAATGTCCACAAATGAGTAATTATATTCAAGGAACCAAATAAGAATCAAGGAGATAAGAACAACCTCCTAACACCATACCAAAACACCACCAAACAACCACATTCATGATCATGTCATGCCAATGCATAAATGTACCTGCATATCCATGACACCATAACCATAGCCAACACTGTACCTATACTCAACTATCACTCATACGAGACTCCAAGTCTCCACTCGTGTCAACCCATGTCCTCAAAATTGAAGAAAACATGTGTACCTGTCACCATCACAGTCCAACTCTTAAAAGAAACTTGTAAACTTGTACTAGGAAGTACCAAACTGATAATCGGTTATACCATCATAAATATCATATAAAAACATGTACTCCCTTAAGGTTTCACCTCTTGACTCATCTGGATGCTCACATAATCACACCTTGAATCTTAGACACTTACAAGTGAACAAACAAGTGCCAAACTCATCTTGCACCACAAACTAATAATCTACTTGATCCACTGTGTAGTACACTATACATGCTCTTCAACACCTATTCGAAATAAAAAATCTAATTCTATATGCAAAAGTAATTCTCAAAACCATGTAACTGAGAACATCTGGCTTTTGGGCTCAAAAATTGATTAAAACTGCAAAATCAAGAAACCAAAATTGTACGACTGCATAGTGATCGAAAACACCTTTCCAATGAGTATACAAAGTTGAAAATACGACATCTTGGGTTAAAGTTATGCAAGTTTGAGAAAACAACTGATTTGCCCATGTAGAGGAGCATCTGGTGGCCCCCAGGCTGAGCAACCGGTGGTCGGCCAATGGCACCCGGGTGACGCCTTGGTGGCGGCTTGAAAGGGTTATAAAATTTGATTTAGTTTTTCAAACCATAGTATTTTTCGCGGACTTCAAAAAGTTTAAATTTCATTTAAAATTTAAAATTTAAAAATATGGGGGCAGATTTTATTTGTTCTAAAATTTTCATTTAAATACAATGGCGGTTTAAAATTTCTTTTACTTGTAGACTGGGCGAGACCCGTCAGACCCAGGGCCCGACACCGGGGGTTTATCCTGCCACTACCGGGACCATCGACCGGTTGTATACCAAATTGTCGACTGTAGTGGCAAGGGAGGGTACAGGGTCTGCAAAGCCCAACCCCCCCAATAATATATATTTTTTAATTTCTTCAATTAAAACTTTTAATATTGATTTTTGCAAGATTTTCAATTTTTCAAAAGGTCGATAGAAATTTTTATATGGATTTACTAAAAGGGTAGAATATTTATACATTTAAATATTTTATTTTTCTACAAAAGGGTCATATGATTGAATAGGGCTTGCGACTTTTATTTTTGTATTTTTTCAAATTCTCCAAAATAGGTCAAATTTTATGTCATTTTTCATCTCTTGGCCATCTTGGATCCAATGGTGAGGTTCATTTTGTATCAAGAGGTCATCCATGAAATTTCTCCTACAAAACCCTCATATGAAAGCTCAATCCAAGAAACCCTTTTGACCCAAAATTTTTAAGCTTCAGATCTACAATAAACCCAACAAATCTCAACAATCCAAAAGCCCAAATCTACATATAAATACCTGCAACATGTGTTCCATATCTTCTAATGCCTCAAATCTAACGTTCATATCCATGGATTCAACTTTGCACAAATCTACTCAAACAAGGGTTATAACAAAAAACATGGAAGCTCACATCTCCCATCAACCATTATAGCTCTAATACCACTTGTTAAAAAATAATACATCATAACCCAAAATCTTAATTCATTTCCTACATAACCCCATGAGGGATAAAAATGCATACAAGTAACCATAATGCATAGATCAAATAGACAAGCCACAAGATAACACAAGATATACTTTGAAAAAACCTTCAAGAGGGAAAAACCCAGCCTCCAAAAGCATCTATACTCCATCTTGTTGATGGTGTTTTTATGGACTTCACAACACAGGAAATGCGTAGGTGCATTACCTCTCTTGAAAGACAATCTTCCACAATCAAATTGCAGAACACTATCCCAAGGTCTCTTGGATGTCAAGTAATGACGGAGCTTGGAACATATGAGTTGTTTGATGTGATTTTGCTAGAATCACAAGGCGGTCTTACATGGTCAAAGTTGTAGGAGAATTGGGTCGATGAATGGAGTTTGGTGGATATGGAATTACTGTACCTTGCTGCAGGTTCAGCTAGCAGTCTTGGACTCCATTGTTTCGTCAGATTTGGCTTTACAATGTGCAACGAACCTTAGCACAAGTTGTTTCTAAAAAAAGGAAAAAGGGCGAGGAAGAGGGATGTTTCTTGGACCTGCAACTACCGATGAACAGTGATCATAGAGGTTCTTACTGTGGACAGTTTCCTTAAACAAAAATTCACTTAATCTAAATTTTCACAATATCATGAAACCTGTGCTATCTTCTAAGGACTGCAGATATTCATCATTCATTCACCATGAAAACGTGAATAAAGATAAAGTTTAATGAGTAGCAATGGGATTAAAGTCTAGACTAACTTTACATAGTCATATACTAGCAGCAAATGACCAAAAGAATGGATGAGGAAAGCATACACACAACAACAATGTAAGGATATTAAAATAGCAAAGTAACTTGAAGCAAAGTTCTAACTAAATGGAGAAGAATCATAAAACATGTGGAGAAACCTAGAAATACACCAGAAAATGACTGTATTTTCTATTATATTTTCAGCAGCATGTCTTTACAACAACTCAACTCTCTAAAATGAGAGGAGAGCCCTATTTATAGTTTCCAAAAAACAAAATGAGTGGCCAAGATTCGATTCTATTGTGTGGCCAATATTCACTTTACAATAGGGTTTCACCTACCCCCAAATATATTACATTTATAAATTCATTCTTGTCTTTTCCCTGTTTCGTCCTTTAGTGACAGCATTGTAGCAATTTCGTCCTTTAGCTATTTGCCCTTTTCTATAGCCATTCTTTGAGGAATTCTTCATCGATAATAGGGTTTCCCTCACGCTTCTTCAGTGCTGCATACTCTACGAAGCTCAGGATCAATAGCTGGAGCTTATCCATCTCCATGATGTCTGATCGCAGCACTTGATAGCTCCATTCCTGGGAATTGTTGACAGGTTTCTTCCAGTCCTTTTCATATTTGGCTGTATTATCCCTGAAAATCTCTGACTGCATAGAGGCACAGGCTACAAAAATCATGAAGTCCATGGTGACTTCAACTAACATCCCATCTTCCATGATTTTTAAGAAGTGGGGCCTTATGCTCTCAAGGTTGATCTCGATTGCAGGTGGCTCATATCCCGTTATCAATTTGATGTACCAAGAGCACTCTTCTCTAGAATCCTTAGCCCATTCGATGTCTGGTGCTATCCGCTCAATGATCTGCTCGAGCCTTTTCCTTTTGTGGTTGAAATCTCGCTTCCAGACATCTACTAACTAGTGGTCTTCGTCCTTGAAGGCCAAGTCCTTCTCCCAGACCTCGCTTGGCAATGCGAGTATGGCCTCGATCTTTGGATAGGTTGCCTCATACTTGCTTGGGAACTCCTCACAGATCTGCCTTATACCCTCAAGGGTCCTTTGCACTTCGAGGAATTTATTCGCTATCCGGACAACCAAATTGATGCTCGTGTTTCCCATGTCTAAGACCTGTCGGAACTAGTTTTCCGTAGTCTTGTCTAAGTTCCTTCTCTTTTCTAACTTACTAATCTACTCCTAGGACAGTAGCTGAGGTGGGGTGGATGACGTTGTGGGCTGCTCATCCGGGGATGACCACTGCTGAATGTAGGCCGTTAGATCGGCCACCTGTTCCTTGAGCTCCTCCTTTAAAATTTTATCCTACTGGATAAGGTGTACCATTGTGGCGACCGACTCATGGAGGTGATCGACCTTTTGTTCTCTCGTGGTCACTCCCAAGTCGATGGTGGAGACGTTATAAATTATACCTTGTTCTCCAACCACCGGCATCGCTATTTGCACTGCCCTTGATCTTGAGGCATCCATGGTTACCTTCAATCTGACCTTTGGTTTCTTCTCCTTTTTTTTGGTGCTTACTTGTGCTTTGGCTATGATGGCTTCCAACCTTGCCTTGGGATCCTTCAAGGTGGAAGTTTTCTGTTTTAGCTACCTTTGCAGCCACTCAGGTACTTGGGGCTCCTCCCTAGGTGGTTCACTCGGACTCCTGGTGTCTTTCTTCTCAAGCTTGACGACTCTGATGACAAGAGCCCTCACTTTAGTCCCCGTATCTTCCTTCTCCTCATCGGATTCTTGTTGAAGGGTCTTATGCTCTGTGGGGGGTTCATTATGCAACTGCTCTTTGGGTGGATCTTTCTTTTCAACATCCCCCTCTTCTTCGTTCTAATTAAATCCATGCTCTTCGAGGTTCTCTCCCTGCTCATCCTTGTGGAGGGATGCTTCCTTGTCATGCTCCAGAGTCTGGTCATGCCTCTCAGTAGGAGACTTGCTGCCCTCTGTCTCTTGAGCAACAATCTCTTCTTCTCTTATGAGCCAGTCTTCGGCTTCTTTATCTTCAATTTCCTTGAGCTACTTCCCCCACTCAGCATTGAGCTCGGGATCGTTTGATTCTTTTATAAATTCAACACTCAGCTCTTCGCTGCCTTCATCGGAGAACTCATAAGCTACCTTGTTGATTTCCCGACACTCGAACAGTGGATGTTCATGGTACTCAAATTCTTCGTCCTCTGGTCTCGTTGCAACCTCTAGCTACTGTCGCTCAAGCTTGTCTGATATTTGCATCGTTGCTTTCATCCTTGGTGGTTCAGTAGAGGGAAGGGGAACTAGAGTAGAGGCCATGGCCTGGGCTATTGTAGCCTGAACCATCGGATTAGTGAGCATCCTTGAGAGCTCGAAGGGCACATTTTGTATGTATTTCATGAAGGACTCAGGAAGACCAAGGATAGACAATGTAGCAGCAAGAGCAGAGGGGAGGGAAGGAGACATGGAAGAAGAGGAGACAGGTGAGGTCATGGCATGATGAATCCATGAGAATGATCTGCAAGATTGGAGGAGTGGCAGCAAGGTGGACAAAGATGTCCACCGCAGGCGGGGAGGCAACGGAAGCGGCAAGCGAAGCATGCGGGGCGGTAGCAGCAGCGGCGACTGAAGGAGGTGGTGACCTTGGCGAGTTGGATCCTTCTTCTCTCATCCCAAGGGGTGAACCTTTGGGCATCAGAGTCGCCTTCGTGCCTACAACTGTCTTTCTCTTCTTCTTGGAAGGCTTGGGCTTAGAAGACTTGCGGGCATAGACCTTTGGTTTAGGCAGCTGCTCACTGACCTCCTTTCTCTTCTTGGTCTTGACAAATTGTGGTGCTCTAGATGTTTTTCCAGTTGCAGCGACAACTGCTCATCCATCAGAGCCACTTGGTTCACTTTCCAGTCCCTTGAATGTCAAGGCGACTCCTTGTTGTTTTAGTCGGGCCACCTGTTGGTCAATCCATGTCCTTGTTCAGATCTCAACGGGCCTAGTGAGTACGTTGATATCATCAAGCTTTGGTTCATTCCAGTTAATTGCAGGCAGTGGCAAATTGGCGACGGCATCGTATCCTGGATCGATCATCGTGTCTTCATCTTCCTCAAGCTGGTCAAGAACCGGGCATAGGTTGATCCTTCGCACATAGATGGCGGTCATGCACATATAGTGCCTCAACCACACCTCAAGATCATCTTTTTAGTTGGCCCAAAAGTCCTCAACGTTGTGGAGGTGGGCATACCCTCGTCCTAGTGCCTTCCTGATGTGTCCGTACGGGTCCATTCGAGGGTGAGCTTTATGTTGATGGAAGTTGTACTCAGCCAACTCTCTTTTTGAATACCCTACACACTGGGAGGTATGAATCTTGTACATTCCTTGGCCGAGCCCAATGGGGTAAGATGGGCTCGCCAAATGCTTATCGCTTAGGATGCTATGAATATGACGTAGTTGCCGGGTCAGCTCCAATAGAATGATCCGGTCATTGGGGTACCGGGGCAGCTTATTTGGTCTTTTCGTGAATCCCTCGACATGGATTTATGTGAAATTCGAGAATTGTATGTAGAGGAAGGCATACTGCTTGAGGAGAGCTCTGACACTATGAGAAACTCTCCTTTGAAAGTCACCCCCGAGGGACTGAATGATGTAGGCGATGAAGGCATTATTGACCTGACAGTAGTCTTTCTTGAAATGCTTGAACTGTAGTTGAGTGTATTTGTCGTACGACTTGAGTTCCACCCCCGATGGATCACTGGGTACCATCGTCAATCCCTGATAATGCCGCTAATCAGCAAGGGAATATACCAAGTAGGAAGTCATGAAGAACTTAGAGCTCTTTTTTATGTTTATAAACTGCTCGTGGAAGCAATCACTGATTATCTCTCCCCAATAGAAGATGGTCCCCTTGCCGTGGAGAATCTCTTCTACGAAATAGAACATCCATTCTTGAAAGAAGACCACCATAGGAAGGCCCATTACTCGGCTCAGCAAAGTTACGAGGTGATGGTAATCCTCGAAGAAGTCGCTGCGAAAAAGTTCCTGAGGAAGTTTGCTAGCGCTACCCCGCTTATCCTTTAACCAATACTGATTAATGACCTTCTTGCACCCCAAGGGATCTTGCTCCTAAAGTTCTTGGCACTCCCCCATGGTGGGGGTCTCTATGCTCTCATAGGCAGGAATGTGAAATGTTGTTGTTATACCTAACAAGGACATATTTGCCAGGGCATTTCCGTCCCGGGCCACTATAGTTCGGGTCTCTTCCTGGTAGGCTTCTACACATACCATTACCAGTTCTGGGGCCACCAAGGCCGGCGGGAAGCCTGCAGCTTTGGCGATTCCTCTTTTCTTTATCAGTTTTGCATTCTCTGTCTTGGGGTTCATCCTGACCCTTTGTATGAATTCGTCAACATCGACCTAGCCGATGTTGGTATCTGTGATATCTCTCCAGAGAGAGGTGACTCTGGATTGTATGGGGACCCCCTGGAACTTGTACTTCATTAGATCCCTATCCTCCTTGCCTCGAGGTGTCTTGGCTATTCCTTTCCCTTTCTCCTTGGAGGCACCAAAAGTTTTTGCACCCGATTCTATAAATCCTACACAAAAGACGAGAATTAGTAGCAATAAACATGATGAAATGGTCCCGGACAAGTCCTTGCACACCAAGATTAGCTCTGCAATCATTATTCATATTCAATAAGCATATAACACTTGATAATTCATCGTTAGAAGGTATTGCAGAGAAACCAGATTCCCAGGGCTAGAATTCCCTTGGTAGAATGTCGTTTGAAAGGGAAAATTGAGGATGAAATTCTCAAAGGCATTTCCTGGTGTTGGATTCGAGAATTAAATGGTTGGCATGAAGGAAGACCTAATTTTATGAAGTGGGTTGAAATCCATTTTGGATTTGGAGGTCATTTGATTCTTCATTTGGGAGTTCGGGCATCAGATGTAGGACGACCGTTGGAAACGACACAGAGGAGGCATAAATCCGGTTCTTGGAATCTGGGTCTTCGAGGACCGAATCTCGGGGTTGGTTTGTTTTAGTAGGTGTTTTTGATTTTCAATTTTTCAGACGGACTTCAAGGGTTCGGGGTCCGGAGGTCGGGAAGACGCTCGGGCGAGGTCGCATAAAACAACGATGACGCAACAGAATCTCGGGAGGGGAATTTCGGAGGTCAGAGTCTGAGGTGGGTTTCGCTGCAAAGAATTTTGAAGTTAGCTTGCAGATGGTGGCAGGAAAGTCCAGGCCCGAAGGACGTCGACAATTGTTCCGAAGAACGGCTGTGGAGATGTGAAGTCCTGGTTTGAATTTTAGCCACTTAAACGATTGATTTTTATATTTTTAAAATGTGGGTTTTTAGCAGAGGGCCTTCATCTACTGGATTTTAACATGTTTCATGCATTTTACATCATTTAAGGATCAAAAATCGACAAAATGAAGAACATGGGTGCGGACGACGGGCATACCTCAAGATCCCGGAGATGGGTTCTGACGGTCGCTTGGAAAAAACTAGAAAATGGAGCCCGGATTCGGAGGCTGGAAATGTCGGATGTGCGGAAGCTCGTCAAAATTCTATCACCTGGTCGGATGAAAATGACAGGGAGAGAATAAGGTTTTATAGCCATATCTGCCATTAATGCAGCATTCAATTCCTTCGTACGATGGAAGGTGGAGTTGGCAAGTTCAAATTCGAAGTCGGCGGTGGGAGGTCCGGAGTTCGGTGGCCGAGAAGACGTCCTACCACGGCCGTTGGAAACGACAAAGCTTGAAAGGAAATCCGGATGGGGAAACCCGGCTTCCGAGGTTCGGGGTTCGGGGTTTGAAAAGACATTGGACGCTGGGCATTGGAAACAACAAACCTGGAGTAGAAATCCGAAAGGGGAAATCCGGAAAGGGAAACCCAGGGGTCCGGGCCCAAAAAGAGCCATAGACACCAGAAAGGGAATTCCGACAAGGAAAACTCGAAATGACCCCAAACTTAGCATTTTTAAAGGGGCAACTTTGGTCAAGCTTAAAATATGACTTTGGGGAACGTGCTGACCTTTTTCAGAATGCAAAATTGGGCACGCAAAAGGAGGTAAAGCGAAAAGGGCCCGAGAAGCAAAAAAGGGAAGAGAGGTTTCCCGTTCTGAATGAGGCGTGTGTGCAAAAGGCACAACAAATGGCGACTTCGCTGGGAGAATGCTCCCGACATTCTAGAGATAAATATTCATTCTGAACCCATGATCTCTGGTTTGGAAAACTGAAGCTGACTTTCAAAGCTAAACTAAGAATAGTTTAAGAAAGGCGGGATTGAATCGAACTGCAATATCATCATGGAGGTGTGTGCATTGTGAGTTCATTTCATTTCCTCGGAGAGAGCAAAAATAACCACTAGTTGGGGGAGATAAGCTACATAGTTCGTCTAACCCCAAAAGTAACCTGGACATTGCTTTGCTGCCAATCAGGCATCCATAGCCCCGACGGAGTTGTCGTTACGACCTCACGAACATAACTCTACTGTCAGTCAGACGTCCATAGCTCCGGTAAAGATATTCGCATACCCATATGGTTGTCATTTTAAATTTATTTATTACTTGTGTTGGATATTTCCCTTTAGCACTTTCTCTTTTCTTTCGTTCAACCGCGTGAACAACGAAGTTCACAATGGGCTTGAGAATCACAGTGGTCACTGGAGCGGACTTTAGATTTTTCACTTATCCCCACTTCCCAGTAGTCACCCTACCATTCTTTGGAAATACTTAAAATGTGTTTTGTGGATTCCATGACAAACACAGGGGATTCAAGTGGAAAAATATCCTAGGTTAATTTAGAGTCCAAAAGTTGAAAACTGATGCTTAGGGGCTTTCAGAGGTTAGTAATAGGGGATGAAGGCTTATCTAGGGAACAACGCAAAAGCGGATAGCGAGGAAAACCATCTGTCGGACCAAGCACGACCACCATAGCAGAATAGGGAGACTCTTCCAAAAATTACGACAGAACGGTCGAGTCAGCGAGCAAAACCGAAGGACAAAGTAGGAAATCTACCATAACCTATGTACAGGTAGTTACACACACAGCTCCCAAGAGCTCAAGCCTAAAGTAATGCTTAAGGTGCTGCTCGTTCATAGGCAATGGGACGTCTTCACCAGTGAGAGTCTTTAGGTGGAAGACATTATCTAAAAGGATTTCAGCAATCTGAAAGGGGCCAAGCCAAAGCTTATCGAATTTTTTGTGTCCCTCTTTCTTTTCATGGGGCTTGTCCTAGTAGAGGACCAAATTAGAAATGCAAAAGGCCTTAATTTTGGCTCGGTGGTCGAACCATCTTTTGACTACGCCATGATGTTTGGTAAAATTTTCTATTGCACAGTCTTGTACTTCTTCAAGGTGCAACAGCTCGGTGAGGCGAGCCTCTCTGCGGTCTTCTCCTTCGTAAAATTCATTGATGAATTGAAGGGTTGGGATTTTCAAATGTATGGGGAAGACGGGTTCTAAGCCGTAGATTAGATGGTACGGAGAATCTCTAAGAGCAGCCTTGTGGTGGGTGCGATCTTCCCATAAGGCGAAACGAAGTTGGGTATGCCAATCCTTAGGATTCCTATCTAGCAGCTTCTTGATCACTGTGATCAAGTTTTTGTTGGTGGACTCAGCAAGGCTATTACCTTGAGGATAATAGTTAGAGGAGAATTTGAGGGCGATGTCATAATCGAAGGCCCAACTTGTGAATTTCAGTGAGGCAAACACAGAGACGTTATCACACACTAGAGCATATGGGCAACCAAAATGATTTAAAATGAAACTTTCTAAGAAATTGGTTACGACTTCAATTGTACATTGTCTACAAGTTATTGCTTCTGTCCATCTAGTGTAGTAATAAGAAGCGGTTAGAATGTACCTGTGTCCTGCAGATGATGGAGGACTTACTAGACCAATGAAGTCGAGACCCCATTGCACAAAATGCCTTACCTCTAGGACAGGTTGTAGTGGGACAACAACGTTCCTTTTTCTGGCAGCAACAGTCTGGCACATGTGGTAGGTACGGACGTGGCTGTGAGCGTCCTTGAAGACGATGGGCCAATAATACCCAGCTCTCAATATTTGATGTGCGATTGATAGACCTGAGCCATGGCCAAATTCGAACTTGTCGGGGAATTCTTTAAGCATGCGATCAACTTCCTCCTTTCCCAGGCATCGCAGATAGATACCTTCATGATTTTTCTTGTACAATATGGAGCTTTGCAAAATATAGTTGTTGCTTTTCAATCTGAGGGCTCGCCTTCGGACCCCCTACAGGTGAGGTGGGCATTTGTGATTTAGTAGGTAGTACACCATGTCATCATACCATTCTCCTAGGGAGACATCCTCCACCTGGTATTGTTGTACCATGAGTTCGGGTCCAGCGTCAATAACTATCCCTGCCATTGTTCGGGCGAGTGCCTGTCCTCTTACTAGCTTCATCAGCTAGATCTCCATGTCGTACTTCTGTAGCACCGCGACCCACTTTGCCCTTTGTTCCCCCAACTCATTCTACATAAGCAATGTTTTTACTGCAAGGTCGAGAACTATGGCAAAGACCTTGTTGCGTAAGATATAGTGCCGAAACTTCTTGAAACCTTTAACAAGGGAATAAGCCTGTTTTTCAATGTTATGATAGCATAGTTTGACATCCTTCAAGGGGGCGCTCATGAAGGCGATTGGATGCTCGTTTCCCTAGTCATCCTTTTGTGTCAAGATGCTGGTGTAGGAATGATCTGAAGCAAAGGAGTAAATGTAGAAGGGTTTCAGGTAGTTGGAGTTGACCAGCATAGGGGCATCAACAATTGCTTTCTTGATTTCCCTGAAGGCCTGTTTTGCTTCAAGAGTCCACTCAACCTTGGCGTCTTGTTTCAGCATGGCATTGAATGGTTAACTATTTTTGCAAAGCTTGTAATGAACTTGCAGACAAAGTTGATCTTTCCAAAAAAAGACTTCAATTCTTTCTTGCTGACTAGTAGTTGGATTTTCATGATGGATTGAATACGCTCGAGGTCAATAGAAATTCTCCGCTCTGACAAGACATGTCCAAGGAGTTTCCCCTCAGTGACCTCGAAGATGCACTTCTTCAGGTTAAGGGAGACCCCAAATGCATGGCACATCTCAAAGACCTTGCATAAGTCAGCGACGTGATTGCCCCGCTGCTTCGAGAATACTGTCAAATCATCCATGTAGATGATTATGCACTTGCCTATCAAGTCCTTGAATGCAATATCCATGGCGCGCTGGAAAGTGGCGCTAGCGTTGATGAGTCCAAACGACATTCTTCTATACGCGAACGTTCCCCACTTGGTGGTAAACGTCATCTTGTGTCGATCCTCGTATTGCACCATGACCTGGTTATATCCCAAATATCCATCCAGGAAGGACATCATTTGGGAGTCATTTACTACCTGCAATACCTCGTCCAACGAGGGTACAAGATAGTTGTCTTTCTCTGAGGCTCGATTTAGATTGTGGAAATCCATGCACAATCTGATTTTTCTGTTTTTCTTTCTGATAGCAACCAAATTTGCTACCCATGTAGAGTGTCTGACCAGAAAGATGATCCTGGCTGATAGCAACTTCTATACTTCCTTATATATTATTGGCTCCAGTAAAGCGTTGATAGGGCATTGTCACTCCGTCATGACCTGACATCCGAGAGACCTTGGGATAGTGTTTTGCAATTTGATTGTGAAAAATTGCCTTTCAAGAGAGGTAATGCACCTATGCATTGCCTGTGTTGTGAAGTTTATAAAAAAACCATCAACATTTGTTGTGCCTTTTGCACACACGCCCCGTTCAGAATGGGGACCCTCTCTTCCCTCTTTTGCTTCCCAGGTCCTTTTCGCTTTACCTCGTTTTGCATGCCTAATTTTGTGTTCTGAAAAAGGTCAGTACGTTCCCCAAAGTCATATTTTAAGCTTGACCAAAGTTGCCCTCTAAAAATGCTAAGTCTAGGGTCATTTCAGGTTTTCCTTGTCGGAATTCCCTTTCTGGCATCTGTGGCTCTTTTCAGGCCTGGACCCCCGGGTTTCCCTTTCCAGATTTCCCCTTCCAGATTTCTGCTCCGGGTTTGCTGTTTCCAACACCCGACGTCCGACGTCTTTTCAGACCCCGAACCTCGAAAGTCGGGTTTCCCCCTCTGGATTTCCTCTTGAGCTTTGTCATTTCCAATGGCCGTGGCGGGATGTCTTCCCAACCACTGGACTCCGGACCTCCCGTCGCCGACTGCGAATTTTCCACCTACTGTCATACGAAGGAATTGAATGCTACATTAATGGCAGGTATGGCTATAAAACCTGATTCTCTCCCTGTCATTTTCATCCAACCAGGTGGTAGAATTTCGATGAGCTCCCGCGCATTCGGCATTTCTAGCCTTCGAATCCGGGCTTTGTTTTCCAGCTTTTTCCACGCACCATCAGAAACAGTCTCCGAGATTTTGAGGTATGCCCACTGTCCACGCCCATGTTCTTCATTTTGTCAATTTTTGAGCCTTAAATGATGTAAAATGTATGAACCATGTTAAAATCCGGTAGGTGAAGGCCCTCCGCTAAAAACCCACATTTTAAAAATATAAAAATCAATCGTTTAAGTGGCTAAAATTCAAACCGGGATTTCACCTCTACGCAACTATTCTTCGGAATAGTTGCCGACATCGTCCGGGCCCGGACTTTCCCACCACCGTCTGCTCACTAACTTCAAAATTCTCCATGGCAAAACCCACCTCAGACTCCGACCTCCAGAATTCCCCTCTCGAGATTCCGTTGCGTCATCACCGTTTTATGCGGCCTCGCCTAAGCGTCTTCCCGACCTCCGGACCCCAGACCCCGGACCCTTGAAGTCCGTCTGAAAACTTGAAAATCGAAAAAACCTACTAAAACAAACCAACCCCGAGATTCGGTCCTCGGAATTCCGTGTTGACTTTGCCATTTCGACGGCCTTCCCTGAGTGGCTTTCCGAACCCTAGTTCTTGGCTCCGCAAAAGTCTTCCAACTTCCAGGCAAAACCTTTCAACGAAATTCCTCCTGACCTCGACCTCTGAAATTCTGTGTTGCATTCGCCATTCCAAATGACCTTCCTGGGACATCTTCCCGACTCCTGGACCCCGGTCCGCTGCCCGCCAAAACCAAATTCAGGTTAACTCGACCCCAAGCTTCTTCCGGATTTCGACCTCTGAAATTCCCCTCTCGGGATTCTATTCCACCGATGCTAGTTTAACGGCGAATTCGAGATAGCTTCTCGAATTCTATGTCCCGGTGCTTTGTTCGTCGCCTGGCTATCCCAAATCCTCTGACCGTCTGTGGAGACTGTTCTCCAGATTTCCTTCCTTAGATTTCCACTTCCATTTCGCCATTTCCAATGGCTAATCCGCAACCACTTTCCAGTGATGGCAATCCGAGACCCGGATTTCCACCTACCCTGCGCCGTTTTCAACGGTCATCCTGCATTTGATGCCCGAACTCCCAAATGAAGGATCAAATGACCTCCAAATCCAAAATGGATTTTGACCCACTTGCTAAAATTAGGTCTTCCTTCATGCCAACCTTTTAATTCTCGAATCCAACACCAGGAAATGCATTTGGGAATTCCATCCTCAATTTGCCCTTTCAAATGACATTCTACCAAGGGAATTTCGGCCCTGGGAACTTGGTTTATCTGCACTACCTTCTAATGATGAATTATCAAGTGTTATATGCTTATTGAATATGAATAATAATTGCAGAGCTAATATTGTTGTGCAGAGACTTGTCCGAGACCGTTTCATCATATTTATTGCTACTGATTCTCGTCTTTTGTGCAAGATTTATGGAATCCGATGCAGAAATTTTCGGTGCCTCCAAGGAGAAAGGGAAAGGAATAGCCAAGACACCTCGAGGCAAGGAGGACAAGGACTTGATGAAGTACAAGTTCCAGGGGGTCCTCATACAATCCAGAGTCACCTCTCTCTAGAGAGATATCACAGATACCAACATCGGCCAGGTCGATGTTGACGAATTCATACAAAGGGTCAGGATGAACCCCAAGACAGAGAATGCAAAACTGATAAAGAAAAGAGGAATCGCCAAAGCTGTGGGCTTCTCGCCAGCCTTGGTGGCCCCAAAACTGGTAATGACATGTGTAGAAGCCTACCAGGAAGAGACCCGAACTATAGTGGACCGGGACGAAAACATCTTGGCAGATATGTCCCTGTCAGGTATAACAACAACATTCCACATTCCTGCCTATGAGAGCATGGAGACCCCCACCATGGGGGAGTGCCAGGAACTTTGGGAGCAGGATCCCTTTGGGTGCAAGAAGTTCATCAATTAGTATTGTTTAAAGGATAAGCGAGGTAGCGCTGGCAAGCTTCCTCAGGAGCTTTTTTGCAGCAACTTCTTCGAGGATTACCATGACCTCGTAACTTTGCTGAGCCAAGTAATGGGCCTTCTTGCAGCGGCCTTCTTCCAAGAATGGATGTTCTATTTCATAGAAGAGATTCTCCGCAGCAAGGGGACCGCCTTCTATTGGGGAGAGATAATCAGTGACTACTTCCACGAGCAGTTTATAATCGTAAAAAAGAGCTCCAAGTTCTTCATGACCTCCTACTTGGTATATTCCTTTGCTGATCAACGACATTATCAGGAATTGACGATGGTACCCAATGATCCATCAGGGGTGGAACTCAAGCCTTATGACAAATACACACAATTACAGTTTAGGAATTTCAAGAAAGACTACTGTCAGGTGAATGATGCCTTCATCACCTACATCATTCGGTCCCTCGGGGGTGTTTTTCAAAGGAGAGTTTCTCATAGTGCGAGAGCTCTCCTCAAGCAGTATGCCTTGCTCTACATATAATTCCTGAAGTTCACATACATCCGTGCCGAGGGATTCACAGAAAGACCAAATAAGCTGCCCCGATACCCCAATGACCGGATCATTCTATTGGAGTTGACTCGACAACTACGACATATTCATAGCATCCTGAGCGATAAGCATTTGGCGGGCCCGTCTTACCCCATTGGGCTCAGCTAAGGAATGTACAAGATTCATACTTCCTAGTGTGCAGGGTATTCAGAAAGAGAGTTGGCTAAGTACAACTTCCATCAACATACAACTCGCCCTCGAATGGACCCACACAGACACATTAGGAAGGCGCTAGGACGAGAGTATGCCCATGTCCACAATGTCGAGGACTTTTGGGCCACTTGCAAAGATGATCTTGAGGTGTGGTTGAGGCACTATATGCACATGACCACCATCTATGTGCGAAGGATCAACCTGTGCTCGGTTCCTGACCAGCTCGAGGAAGATGAAGACATTGTGATCGATCCAGGATATGATGCCATCACCAATTTTCCGTTGCCTACAATTAACTGGAATGAACCAGAGATTGATGATATCAACATACTAGGCCCGTTGAGATCCGAACAAGGGCATGGATTGACCAATAGGTGGCCCGACTAAAACAACAAGGAGTCGCCTTGACATTCAAGGGACTGGAAATTGAACCAAGTGGCTCTGATGGAGGAGCAGCTGCCACCGTAACTGGGGAAACATCTAGCGCACAACCATCTATTAGAACCAAGAAGAAAAAGGAGGCCAGTGAGCAGCTGCCTAAACCAAAGGTCTATGCTTGAAAGTCTTCTAAGCTCGAGCCTTCCAAAAAGAAGAGAAAGACAGCTGGAGGCACGAAGGCGACTGTGATGCCCAAAGGTCCACCCCTTGGGATGAGAGAAGAAGGATCCAACTCGCCAAGGTCACCGCCTCCTTCAGTTGCCGCTGCTACTACTGTTGCCCTCGCCCCACATGCTTCGCTTGCCACTTCCGCTGCCTCCACACCTGCGGTGGACATCTCTGTCCACCTTGCTTCCACTTCTCCAATCTTGCAGATCATTCCCATGGATTCATCATCTACCACGACCTCGCTAGTCTCCTCTTCTTCCAAGTATCCTTCCCTCCCCTCTGCTCCCGCTGCTACGTTGCCTGTCCTTGGTCTTCCTCAGTCCTTCGTGAAATACATACAAAATGTACCCTTTGAGCTTTCAGGGATGCTCACTAATCCAGTGGTTTAGGCTGCAATAGCCCAAGCCATGACCTCTGCTCCAGTTCCCCTTCCCTCTAATGAACCACCAAGGATGAAGGCGACGACGCAAATCTCAGACGAGCTTGAGCGACAACAGCTAGAGGCTGCAACGAGGCCAGAGGACGAGGAATTTGAGTACCATGGACATCCACTATTCGAGCGCTAGGAAATCGACGAGGTAGCTTATGAGTCCTCTAGTGAGGGAAGCGAAGAGTTGAATGCTGAATTTATAAAAGAATCAATCAATCCAGAGCTCAATGCAGAGTGGGGGAAGTAGCTCAAGGAAATTGAAGATAAAGAAGCCGAAGACCGGCTCGTAAGAGAAGAAGATATTACTGCTCAAGAGACAGAGGGCAACAAGTCTCCTACTGAGAGGCATAAATAGACTCTGGAGCATGACAAGGAAGTATCCCTCCACAAGGACGAGCAAGGAGAGAACCCCGAAGAGCATGGATTTAATCAGAACGAAGAAGAGGGGGATGCTGAAAAGGAAGTTCCACCCAAAGAGCAGTTGCATAATGAACCCCCCACAGAGCATAAGACCCTTCAACAAGACTCCGATGAGGAGAAGGAAGATACAGGGACTAAAGGGAGGGCTCTTTTCATTAGAGCCGTCGAGCTTGAGAAGAAAGACAACGGGAGTCTGAGTGAACCACCTAGGGAGGAGCCCCAAGTACCCGAGTGGCTACAAAGGTAGCTAAAATAGAAAACTCCCACCTTGAAGGATCCCAAGGCAACGCTAGAAGCCATCATGGCCAGAGAACAAGTAAGCACCAAAAATAAGGAGAAGAAACCAAAGGTCAGATTGAAGGTAACCATGGATTCCTCAAGATCAAGTGCGGTGCAGATAGCGATACCGGTGGTTGGAGAACAAGGATAATTTATAACATTTCCACCATCGACTTGGGAGTGGCCACAGGAGAACAAAAGTTCGATCACCTCCAGGAGTCGGTTGCCACAGTGGTACACCTTATCCAGCAGGATAAGATTTCAAAGGAAGAGCTCGAGGAATAGGTGGCTGATCTAACAAATTACATTCAACAGTGGTCATCCCCGGATGAGCAGCCCACGATGTCATCCACCCCGCCTCAGCTGCTGTCCTAGGAGCAGATTAGTAAGTTAGAAAAGAGAAGGAACTTAGACAAGACTACAGAAAATTAGTTCCAACAGGTCTTAGACATGGAGAACACGAGCATCAATTTGGCTGTCCAGACAGTGAATAAATTCCTCAAAGTGCAAAGGACCCTTGAGGGTACAAGGCAGATCTGTGAGGAGTTCCCAAGGAAGTATGAGACAACCTATCCAAAGATCAAGGCCATACTCGCGTTGCCAGGCGAGGTCTGGGAGAAAGAATTGGCCTTCAAGGACGAAGACCACTAAGTAGATGTCTGGAAGCGAGATTTCAACCACAAAAGGAAAAGGCTCGAGCAGATCATTGAGTGGATAGTGCCAGACATCGAATGGGCTAGGGATTCTATAGAAGAGTGCTCTCGGTACATCAAATTGATAACGAGATATGAGCCACCTGCAGCCGAGATGAACCCTGAGAGCATAAGGCCCCACTTCTTGAAAATCATGGAAGATGGGATGTCAGTTGAAGTCACCATGGACTTCACGAGTTTTGCAGCCCATGCCTTCACGTAGTCGGAGATTTTCAAGGATAATACAACCAAATATGAAGAGGACTGGAAGAAACTTGTCAATAATTCCCAGGAATGGAGCTATCAAGTGCTGCGATCAGACATCATGGAGATGGATAAGCTCTAGCTGTTGATCCTGAAGTTCGTAGAGTATGCAGCGCTGAAGAAGCATGAGGGCAACCCTGTTATCGATGAAGAATTCCTCAAAGAATAGCTACAACAAAGGGAAAATAGCTAAAGGGCAAAATTGCTACAGTGCTATCACTAAAGGACAAAACAGGGAAAAGACAAGAATGAATTTATAAATGTAATATATTTGGGGGTAGGTGAAACCCTATTGTAAAGTGAATATTGGCCACACAATAGAATCGAATCTTGGCCACTCATTTTGTTTTTTGGAAACTATAAATAGGGCTCTCCTCCTCTCATTTTAGAGAGTTGAGTTGTTGTAAAGACATGCTGCTGAAAATATAATAGAAAATACAGTCATTTTTTGGGTTTCTCCACATGTTTCATGATTCTTCTCCATTTAGTTAGAACTTTGCTTCAAGTTACTTTGCTATTTTAGTATCCTTAGATTGCTGTTGTGTGTATGCTTTCCTCGTCCATACTTTTGGTCATTTGCTACTAGTATATGACTCTGTAAAGTTAGTCTGGACTTTAATCCCATTGTTGCTCATTAAAATTTATCTTTATTCACGTTTCTATGGTGAATGAATGATGAATATCTGCAGTCCTTAGAAGATAACACAAATTTCATGATATTGTGAAAATTCAGATTAAGTGAATTTCTGTTTAAGGAAACTGTCCACAGTAGAAACCTCCATGATCACTGTTCATCGGTAGTTGCAGGTCTAGGAAACATCCCTCTTCCTCGCCCTTTTTCCTTTTTTTTAGAAACAACTTGTGCTAAGGTTCGTTGCACATTGTAAAGCCAAATCTGACAAAACAATGGAGTCCAAGACTGTTGTCTGAACCTGCAACAAGGTACAGTAATTCCATAACAACCAAACTCCATTCATCAACCCAATTCCCCTACAACTTTGACCACATAAGACCGCCTTGTGATTCTAGCAAAATCACATCAAACAATTGATATGTTCCAAGGTCCGTTATGACCTGACATCTGAGGGACCTTGGGATAGTGTTTTGCAATTTAATTGTGGAAGATTGTCTTTCAAGAGAGGTAATGCACCTACACATTGCCTATGTTGTGAAGTGCATAAAAACACCATCAACACATCTTATTATTCAACAATAAAGAAATACAAGAGTTATAATGAATACCTCTGAAGAATCAAGCCTCTCAATGCATCGTCATGTGTCCAAGCATGAATCCACACATCCCATGCCATACTTCACATATGCACTCCTAAAAAAGACTTAGTAATGACAACCCAAACACCCAACCAACCTTAACCACTAAACATGTGCTTTCTTTTATAGATACAATCTCACACAAATACAACCAAGTGGTAAGATTAAACCATGTGCCACAAAACCATGTGAATATAAAACCACTAGCCCCTTATTTAATATTGGGAATTAAGTTTTCATTTTTTAAATATTTTCCCAATATTAAACTATTATCCCATGTCTCTAACACATTAAATAATAATACAATATTAAAATACAACATAAAGTGGTTTCCAAATAATTATCTAGTGTGATTAACCACACCACCTAGGTGTGTCACAAATAAATATTTATTTAATTACAAAATTATAATATATCAAATTATGCAGTGGTGTACAACACCATATCCCAACAAATATGAGTTTGAATAATTTATTATTTTCCTAAGTCCTATGTTGTGCAAGCATCTCTTGAAACTCAATCAATTACCATCTTTTAAGTTCCAATAATGAGTTGCAAAGAAATATAGAAATGTACCTTCAATTTAGTTGGAATTTATATGGCCGTGATTTCTTTCAGTCTGTTATGCAAATTATTCTCTCTTCGCTCTACCAATTTGTTGTTGATTGATCATCAAAATGACCCTTATTAATGCTTAAGTTTATTTATACTTAATTCTCTTAGTCCAAAATGAAGAATTAATGGTGTGCCTTAGTACTAGTGTGTGTGAGTTTTCTCTTTGACACCCACCCATGAGTTTTTTTGAATTTTAAAATAAGCAATGACTTGAAATTTTTATTAAGGACTTGGAACCATTCACGAAAGGGATTCATGAAATTTTTGGCCTTTCATAAGGTTATGAAAACCTTGTTAGGTTTTAACAAAGGTTTCAAAACCTATGAAAACTCTAAAACACTCTACTACCCTTTTCAATCCCTCAAGAATTTTCAATGCTACCCTCCTAATGAAAATTGGAAAAACTCAAGGACATGATTAAATCAAGTTACAAATTCATGTCGACCTCAAACGCAATTGTGAAAACCTTGTCGGAAGTTGAAAGGGTTCTCAAAACTTGGATAAAAGACGAAACAACAAAAATAAGGAAAATTTAACTTATTCAACTTTGCCTTGTTGGATTTTTACAAGGTTAGGATAACCTCATCAAAACCCGAAAGAGTTCTAAGAACCTTCTTGAAATCTGACATAGGGTATTGAACTTTTTAGTTTTTTTGACAAGACTCAACCAAAAATGAGGTTGGAAAAAACTGAGGCAACAACTAGCTCTTACTAGGGACAAAGACTGTAAAGGATGTTGAATGAACCCATAATAAATATATTTAAGCCTTTTCTATTGGGAAACAAAGTCACTACTTGCAAAAATAACAAGTTACATAGAGGGCTAAGAAACTAAAAGAATAAGACAACCTAAACTAAAAAAAACCAAAACCATCTAAACTAATATTTATAGTAGATGAAACATGTTCACATTTGATAGAGTTTCAAATCCTTCCCAATGTAGGGGAGGGGAAGTGTTGTACTATTTGTATAGGCCAATAAGAAAGCATTCCAACCACATACTTGTGGAATCTGAAAGGGTCCTTTCCATAGAGAATCAAATTTTATGTGAGATCCTTTTGCTTCTCTTATTTTGTCCCAAAGTAAGACCAAATCTCCTACCATAAAGTTTCTTGGTTGTGCTTTTTTTTCAAAAAAAATCTTTACTTTAGCTTGGTGTGTAGTGATCTTGTCCACTATATCCTCTCTTTGTTAATCAATCTTGGTAAGATACAAGATACATTTTTCCAAACCATTATACAATTGTTGATCCTCAATAGTATTTTGTAAGTTAATAGTTGACAATTGTAAAGGTAAAGGTAAAGCACTACCTATCCCAAACACCAATTCAAATGGTGACATGCCTATTACTCTTTTTGGTGTAATCCTATCAACTCATAATGCACCATACAACTTCTTGTGCCAATTCTTTTTGTTTTCATCCACCAATTTTTTTTATGATAGCCATTAAATTCTTATTGCTTGATTTTGATTGCCCATTCCCTCGAGGATAATATTATAAGGAATGAGACAAAATTACTCCATGCTCATAGCAAAATAGGTATATTTCAGTTGATGAGAAATTGGTTGCATTAATTGCCACTAGTTTTTGAGGGAATCTGAAGCATGCTAAGATATTTCCCTTTATAAAATTATTAATCATCCCAAATGTTGTATGCTTTATAAGGATGGATTCCACCCACTTGGTGAAGTATTTCGTTGTTGTGAGTATATGGGTGTGGCCACGCTAGAGTAAGGATTGATAGGTCCAATAAAGTCTAATCCCCATTATTGGAATGGTTCTTCTATTACTACTAGCTTTAGAGGAAGAGCCAATAATTGTGGTTTGCCTACAAATTGTTTACATTTTTTACACTTAGCTACCCAAACATACATATCTTTGAACATGTCAGGCCAATAATAGCATTGTCTAACTATTTTGAAGGTAGTTAGTAATGAAGAATAATGTTCTCCACATGATTCATTATGAAAAAAAATAGTTTTATTTGTTAATATTTATCCACACATCTTAAGAATGTACCATCTAAAGATTTTTTGGTACAATGTGTCACTCCAAATCATGGATTCAACTACTTTGAGTCTAAGATTTCTCCTTTCTTTGGGATAAAATATGCAACATTCAAGAACCATTCATCTTGAAGACTTACTAGTAGTACTAAAGGAATAGTCTTTTGATTTTGATTCATTTTTTGCAATCAATTTATAAATTCCTTTGCCCTTAACTAATTTGGTGGGTTTTATTTCCAATTCTTACTCCTAGACTCTAGCTACCCACGTGCCTCTTTTATTACAGCCAATTTCTTGTTGTGTAAGCATGCTCTTTACTGTAGGATCAAGAACATAAAAAGTTATATGTGAATGTAGAATATAAAACCTATATTATTTGATAGCTTTTACTAGAGAAAATATGTTCTTTTCAATCTCGGAATAATTTAATTCAAGTTTCTTAAGGGGAACACTCATGAAGGAAATTGGCGCTTCTACCCCTTGCTCATCTGTTTGCAGTAAAATGGTGGACATGGTATGTACAAAGGCATAACAATAAATAATGATTTTTTCAAAGTTAGAATGAACTCAAATTGGTACATGAGTGATAATCTCTTTAATATTTACAAATGCCTGCTTACTTGACTCATTCCATCTAAAACCTTGTTTTTCCTTCATCATTTCCACATTATGCCTAGTGATTTCTTATAACTCGAGCGCACATTTTCTCAGGAAGTTAACTTGTTTGAAGGAACTCACACCAGTTTTATTGGAAGGTATACTCAATTTTGGAATGGATCTTACCCTTTTAGGATCAATCTTGATTCCTTCTTTTAAAACAATATTTCCCAAGAGCTTTCCTTTTGTTAGTTCGAAGACTGAATTTTTTGGATTCAATGATATCCCATGATATCTACATCTTTGCAACACCCTTTCTAGATATTTAAAATGGCCTTCCCATCTTTTAGAAAATATAGTGAGATAATCTAGATATATGACGATAATATTATTCTTTAAATCCCCAAATGAGAGATCCATATCTCATTGTCCAATGTTGTGACTATGTTAATTAAAACAAATGACATGCGATTGTAAGAAAAAGTTCCTCATGGAGTGGTGAAGGTTGTCTTGTGCTGGTCTTCTTCAACAATGCTTATCTAATTATAGCTAGAAAAACCATCTAGCATTGACATCATTTTTGACCCAGAAATAATTTGTAACACATGATCCATTATAGGCAAAGGGTAATTATCTTTTAAAGAAGACAGGTTCAAATTTGTAAAATTAACACATATTCTGATCTCAACATTCTTTTTACGAAATGGTACTATATTTGCAACCCAATTCGAATGATGTATAGGATATATAATCCTCACTTTAGTATTTTTTTCCTTAAAAGTTATGTTTGTTACCTTTGGGTTATATGTATGTTGTTTCTATCTAAAAGGGGAAGTTCCCTTATTGAGAGGTATGTGGTGTTGAAGTCTTCCATTCATAAAATTATTTAAAACATCATAACACCAAGAAAAAAATATTTATATTTGATTAATAAAGTAATCAATTTACCCTTTTCCTCAAGTGTACAACACTTGCTAATGCATACCAAATTTGGATCATTAGGATCCCTAATGTTAACTGTTTGATATTCTCTGGAACTATTCACAACTTTGTTAATATTTTTCTTGATAGCCTTGTCATTTCTATCAAATAAATATTTAAGAGAGACCAATTCTTTAGGAATTTTATTATCCTTTAACTAAATAATCCCATCTTCTAGCCCCCAAGTATCAGTAGGAAAAAACTCTTACAGTCAGCTACACTTCCTTCAAAGAAAGAGTTTGCAAACATTTCCACGCTTTCTAGGAAATCTTGAATTTGTTTATGATTTTTAAATACTTTCCAATACTCCACATTATTTGGCATATTGGGATGATACACCATTTCTACCATATATGAGTTCTCTCTAAACTCTGAAATAGGCAACAAGAGAGAGGAAAAGAATAATAATGAATCAAACCTAAAATTTTGTTCCCTAGGTACTGCCTTGATATAAAATTGTCAAAGAACTGTATATTGTCTCACCCTATTCGTATAATGTTTAAGCCTTTCATTTTTAACAGCGAAAAACTTGCGTACTTATCTAACAATGAGCTTAGCATCTCCAAGGGTCTCAACTTCTTAATTCCATTTTCTTTGGTAACAACTAATCCCAATAATAGAGCTTCGTATTCAACAATATTATTAGTATTCTTAAGTTCTAATTTGTATGAAAAAGGAAACTTATTTCCTTTTGGAGAAATCGGTACTACTCTAGCTCCAAATCCCAAATTTGAATAACTTCCATCAAATTCTAATGTCCATATTTTTGAAGAGATGTTTGGATTCTAGAGACTTGAATCCTTTTTTGATTCTGAAAACAACATATAATTCCCCATCTTTGAGTATTCAAACAAAATTTGATACTGAGGGTCTTCTGACTTTAAAATTGGGAATTTGGCCTTTGGTTTTGGGTCTAAGCGAACCTTTGTGTTCCCTATAAGAATCAATGCATATGACCAATCCATCTATATTTCGCCACCTAAGTCTTTGCAAAAGCTTTGACTCAAAAGCATACTGTAAATGGTAGGAATATCTGCTACCAAGATAGTTAACTTAACTCTCTTATTTGGATGTGTTGCTAAAGCAACTTGAACATATTTTATTTGTCCAATTAAGGGAACTTTATTATATTTCATTGAATAACATTTTTCAAAATATTTTTTTTACGGAAAAACCTAAGGCTTGAGAAACTTTAGCGGACATGACATTATCTGAAGCCCCTGAATCTATAATATAATTACTCAATCTATAACCAATGGTGTAAATATACACATAGAAAGTGTTAGGTTTTTCTTTTAGATCTATTGAGCTGATATTCTTTGTCCTTCAAGATAGGCCAGAAGAGGATTCCCTAGCATTTATCATTGCATCATAATAATCAAATTGACATTAGGATTTTTTGATTTGACATAGTGCACAAGGCAACCTAATTCAACAAGATTCAATTTCAAATATTTTTTTGGTGAAATTTTTATCTTTGAACTTCTATAGAAATAAACTATATCAAATTTGTAGTTTATTGAGTACTCAAATATTTTTAAATACCAAGAAATGAGCTATCATCTTTAGAAGTGGAAGCAAACTTAGTTAACAAAACTTTGAGGTATTTTGTGTACCAAGTTCTGATTTGTGGTATGTTGAATTCAAATGAAGACAACACAAGCCTAATCATCTAGTGTAGTATAAATGTCATCACTATTGAATGAAAAAGACAACTGAGAAGGGGGTGAATCAGTTGTATCAAATTAAAACATCAAAAACCCTCAACAGTAATTAGATCCACAAGTATTCATTAAATCCTTATTCTGTTATAGTGATTAATCATGAAATACAAATAAAAAAATTGAAACAACACCTTACACAAGAGAACACCAGACTTATGTGGAAAAACCAATGAGGGAAAAACCACGGCGAGGATTAGCTCACAATATAAGTAATTTCAAAACTAGTACAATGGCTCATTGCTAGAATAGGACACATTGTCTAATAGGGCTCACATCCAAAGCTCATTGCTAGAATATGAAAAGAAGATAGAAGAGAAATGTTATATAGAGAAAACTATCTCAATGCAACAAGGAATTCACCACAATTACTCCAACACTTTCACAACCTTGATTGAAAGATTGCAGATTCCTTCAACTCACTGCATTTTAATGTTCAACACTTTAAAGTTTGCACTGCTCTCCTCAACTTTGCACCATATTCATCCCTTACATCTCACACACCTCTATCTTGAGATCTTCTAACAACACCACTCTTATGTATACCATCCTCAACCTTAAAATATTTATCCAATTTTGGCAACACATCCTTTACATTTACAATTTCAAATTAGGTTGAAAACCAAACATTCCTACGATGGATAGGAATGAAGGTGACCCACATAAATCCTTAGTTAGGACCCAAATTTTTCCTAACATACCTCAACACGCTTCCACAAACTTTAAAGCCGCTTCACATGCACCAGGTTAGTCATTACCCATTCTAAACACCATAAAACTATTAAGTACACACTTTCCACTTGATCAAGATGACATGCAAACTACACAAATATATTTTACACAATCCAGAACAATCCATGAACCACTTGAGATACAACAAATATTTGTCCAAACTTGCATCATAGAAATACTTCAACCCATAACATCCAATTAACCTTATATGCACACTAACGTATGAAACACACACTGTACTACACTAAATCATGAGAAACCTTGAATTCTAAAAGATACAATCAACATAAGAAACTTCCTAGATCTGCACAACTTGAAACCAAATTGCAAAGAAATGCAAATAAAATACATTTATCCTAGACCACAACAAACAACACTGAAAGCCTATTTCATACATTGGTGAACATATATCATTCTACAAAATGATCTAGAAGCCCAAACTATGGATATAACAACTACTAATAACCTTGAACAACATATTAGATCCACATAGACATATCATCAACACAGAAGAAACGTGGAGCACATCTCAGAGCACTTACTGAACATTTGCACAACAGTGTTTTCTCTATTTATCAATTTTTCTCAAAAAGAACTTGGAAACCAAGCACCAAAGACACCATCTCAACACATTACATCATTCAAACACATCTCCAAATACTACAACATAAAGATAGCTCCATTTACTCACAAAACTTCCTCAATATCTCAACTATACATACACAAACAAAGATATTCCATACATGCACCAACTACAACAAACTATTTCCCTCTTTTTCACAATTTTTTCAATATCTTTGACATCTTCATCATGCAACAACCTTCATTAACACATAGTTGACATCAATGAAAAAACCTTCATACTTGCAAAAATCTCCCCCTTTTTTATTGATGGCAACACATGATGTGAAAAACCATCAAAGACACAACAACTCTGAACATGCCTGTCTCTTTTTCTCTTTACACTCTCTCCCTTACATGATTTCCTTTCAAATGATTCTTTCTCCCCCTTTGACATCAATGGAAAAGGATAATGTGTTTTGCATTGTTCTCCCCCTTTGACATTGAACCAAGATACTTGTAATTACACATCATTTTCCTTTTTACTGCTTCAAATACTCCCCCTTAGGAGTACACTCAACCAAATCAGCAACTCTGGACAATGAAAACATATATTTTTTACTACAACAATGACACTACCTACTTCCCCTGAGAGGTAGCCACCAAAACTAGTTCAAACAAGAAATGAATCTATAGATCCAATGGACTGATGCATCTCCATATGCATCTAGTTCAAATAAGGAGGGGCAATAACCCCCAACTTCTCCCACAGATACTCAAAAGTATCCTTAAGAAGAGCCTTAGTGAATATGTCAACAATCTAATCCTTTGTAGGTACATATTCAAGTTTCACTTCATTCTCCATATCCTTCTCTCCCAGAAAGTAATACCTGATTGATATATGCTTTGTCCTTGAATGCATCATTGGATTCTTTGAAATGTTAATTGCACTTGTATTATCACAAAACATAGAAATAGGCTCATCATACACTACTTGTATATCCTTCAATGTTTGTCTCATCCACAACACCTGTTTGTAGCAAGATGATACTACAATATACTCAACTTCTACAATGGATAATAAAATTGAATCTTGCTTCTTACTTAGCCATGCCACCAATCTACATACAAGAAAGAATGTTCCACCACTTGTACTTTTCCTATCATCAACACATCCAACCCAATATGCATCTATGTATGCACTTAATGTGAAATCAATATCCTTTGGATACCATAAGCCATAATTTGGATTGCCTTTTAAATATCTGAATATCCTTTTTACTGTGGCAACATGTGACTCTTTAGGATCTTCTTGAAATATAGCCACAAGATAGACTACATGCATGATATCCAGTCTATTAGCAGTTGGATATAAAATTCCACCAACCATAGATTTGTACTTGCTTTGGTCAACCTTAGGTGATTCATCATTCTTGCTCAATTTGCAACCAATAATCATAGGAGAACATACCGGTTTGGAGTCTTCCATTCCAAACTTCTTCAACATATCTTTGAAATATTTTGATTGTGAAATGAAAATTCCTTTATCTATATGATTGATTTGTAGCCCAAGGAAGAAATTCATCTCCCCAAACATTGACATCTCAAACTCTTTCTCCATCTCTTCTACAAATTTATTACACATAGATTCATTTCCTCCAAAGATAATTTCATCCACATACACAAACACTATCAATATTTTATCTTCCTCAAATTTGAAGTAAAGATTACTATCTGTGGTGCCTTTACTAAATCCTTGATGTATCAAATATCTATCCAACCTTGCATACCAAGCTCTGGGAGCTTGATTTAATCCATAGAATGTTTTGTTTCAATTTACAAACCATATCGGATTGATCTGATAACTGAAATACTTCTGGTTGTTCCATGTAAACTTCTTCCAACTCACCATTCAAGGAAGTAGACTTACATCCATTTGATAGACTTTAAAGTCCTTGTATGATGAAAATGCCAAAAAAATTCTGATTGTTTCCATTCTAGCCACTGGGGAAAATGTTTTCTCAAATTCTATTCCTTCCACTTGTGAGTAGCCCTTACACACAAGCCTTGATTTATTTCTTACCACTTCTCCATTCTCATTCAGTTTGTTTCTGAATACCCACTTAGTTCCAATTATATTCCTATTTTCAGGTCTAGGAACCAATTCCCAAGTCTGATTTTTCTCAATTTGTTGCAACTCTTCTTTCATTGCCTTCATCCAGTATTCATCTTTGCATGCCTCACTTACTATTTTTGGTTCAACTTTAGAAAGTAAAGAAAAATTTACCTTAGCTTCAACAACTTTTTTTCTTGTCAATACTCCTTTCCTCTTGTCTCTAATGATTTCTCTATACATACTTAGGGGTCTTTTCCGGAGCTTCTTCCTCTTCATTCTACACTTCTTTTTCCTTAGCTTTTTCTTCTTCTTCTCCACAAACAAGTTCATTTGACACATATCCATCTATAACAACTGAATTCTACAAATCGTCATCAACCTTGACATTTGCACTTTCAACAATCTTTCTTAGCCTTTTTTTGTAACATCTATAAGCTTTTCTTTTAGTAGAATATCTAATTAAGATATCTTCATCAGATCTTGCATCAAACACTCTAAAGTACTTGATAGTAGTAATCCTTCCAGACCACAACTCGTAGGGAGTCTTTGTGTTGTTAGCTTTGGATTGAACTTTGTTAAGTATGTAAACAACAATATGAATTGTTTCTCTCCGGTAGAACTCTGGTAGTTTAAATTCTTTCATCATAGTCCTTGCAAATTCTTGAACAGTCATGTTTTTCCTTTCAACAACTCCATTCTGCTAAGGAGTTCTAGGAGTAGACAAGGTCATTTTTATTCCATGATTCACAAAACATGTTAAACTCATTGGAGGTGAATTTTCCACCTCTATCAGACCTCAAACATTTGATATTCAAATCCATTTCATTTTCAACCATAGTTTTAAATGCTTTGAATCTATCTAGAGAGCTTCAGATCTTTCTCTAAGAAAAGTAACCCATGTCATTCTAGAATAATCATCAATCAAAAGCCTGAAATGCTTATCACCTTGAAGACTTCTCACCCTCATAGGACCACAAAGATCTATATGTATCAATTCTAGTAATCTGGTAGCAAATTGCTCTTTTCCTTTGAAACTATTCCTTGTTTGTTTTTCAAATTGACAATATTTGCAAACAACATTGATAGGCTTTGTGATTCTTTGTAGGTCTCTTACTGCATGAACTGAACTGATTCTAACCATATTTTCAAAATTCATGTGACACATCCTCTGGTGCCATAATCAGTTGTTATTAATCGAAGTCATAAAGCAATGACCATAAACACCCTTGAGCTTATAGATATTTCCATTTGTCCTCTTACCAACAACAATCACAGTTCCAAATCTTTTTCTAATCTCACATCCTTCATTCCTGAAACACAAGATTATATCCTTTGCTACACATTTTTACAACACTCAAAAGATTATGCCTTAAGCCTTTAACATAGTAAACATCTTTAGTATTATGCTTTCCATCAAAACTAGTTGAACTTATTCCATAAATCTTAGCTCTTGAATCATCTCCAAATTTAACTAATCCTCCATCATACTTTTCAAGTTTAACAAAATCTTGTCTCTGATCATGTGATTAGAGTAGCCACTATCAAGAACCCAGTAATTCTTATCTTGTCTAACATGAAAAGTAGATACCAAAGTGCCTTCAAACTTATCCTTCTTTTTCAGAACACTTTCCTTCACACAAATTTTAGAGTTAGCGGAAAAAGATTCATCTTTTAAAGCCAAGAAAAAGAATTCATCATCATCTCCATAATTAGATTCATCATTAGAAATACCAACATCTTCTCTAACATTGTAACTTCTTTTAATCATCTTTCCTTTGTTCTCCTTACTTTTATTGTTCACAGCTCTGTTTAGACATCTTGAAGCATAGTGACCTATATTTCTATAGCTAAAACATTTGAAAGGTAGTTTACCTTTGTACTTATTGGTGCCCTTTTTCATCCTTCTTACAAAGTTAGCTTCCACATCATCAAAATCATCTCCATCTGAATCTTCAATCTTTTCTGATTTTCCAACCTTGAAAACATATTCTACTTTTGTACCATTTTTCAAACCAAGTTTTCTCATTTCAAATGAAGTTAGTGTGCCAAACAACCGGTCTCTAGTGTAAGTATTAAAATTTTCAACTTCCTCAATAATAGATATCTTTTCATTGTAAGAATCAGGAAGAGATTTGAGAACTTTCTTGACCACTCTAGGTTCTTTGAATTGTGCACCAAGACCTCTCATTGCACTTACTAGCTCATCTACCCTATGCATATAAATTGTAATTGTTTCATCTTCAGACATTCGTAGGGTCTCAAGTTGTGCCTTCAGATTCTGCAACTTTTCTTGTTTAACCTTATCATCTCCTTCATAAATGCTTTCTAAATTGTCCCAAACTTCTTTAGTAGTCTTTAGATTCATAAATTTTACTAATTTAAAATTTGAAAGACTATTCAAAAGAATAAAGCTTGCTTTACCATTTGTTTCATGGGCCTTGATCTCATCACTTATGTTCAAACCATTCAGAGGTGCAATATACTGATTCTTTATTTCCTTTTTGACCTAAAATCCAAAGGATTCCATATATCCTTCCATCTTTTCCTTCCAGAATGCATAGTATATTCTCTCTATCTTTTTTTCCATCCCGAATCTACCTCAAGTGGTTAATATTTTCTCCAAAGAACCTTTCTTTAATACCAATTGTAAAATAAACAAGACAACTGAGAGCGAGGGGGAGGGGGGGTGAATCAGTTGTATCAAATTAAAACATCAAAAACCCTCAACAATAATCAGATCCACAAACATTCATTAAATCCTTATTTTGTTATAGTGATTAATCATGAAATGTAGATAACAAAAATTGACACAAAACCATACACAAGAGAACACCAGTTTTACATGGATAACCCAATGAGGGAAAAACCATGGTGAAGATTAGCTCACAATATAAGTAATTACAAAACCAGTACAAGGGCTTGCTAGAATATATAGGACACATTGTCCAATAGGGTTCATAGCCAAAGCTCACTACTAGAATATGAAAAGAAGATAGAAGAGAAATGTTACATAGAGAAAACTATCTCAATGCAACAAGGAATCCACCGTAATTACTCCAACACTTTCACAACATTGATTGAAAGATTGCGGACACCTTTAGGTCATTGTATTCGAAATTCCAAAACTTTAAAGTTCACACTGCTCTGCTCAACTTCGCACCATATTCATCCCATACATCTCACACACCTCTATCTTGAGATATTCTAGAAACACCACTCTTATTTATACTATCCTCAACCTTGAAAGTTTTATCCAAGGTCGGAAACCAAACATTACCACGGTGGATAGGAATGAAGGTGACCCACATAATTCCTTAGTTAGGACCCAAATTTTTCCTAACATACCTCAACACGCTTCCACAAACTTCGAAGCTGCTTTGCATGTAGTGTTGACACTAGGATAGCCATTACCCATGCTAAACACCATAAAATTTTTAGGTACATCCTTTCCACTTGATCAAGACATGTGAACCACACAAATATCTTTTACATGATTTGGAACAATCCATGAACCACCTGAGATCCAACAAATATTTCGTTCAAACTTGCATCATAGAAATACTTCAGCCCAAAACATCTAGTTAACCTTATACACACACCATACTGCACCAAATCATGAGAAATATTGAATTTTGAAAGATACAATCAACATAAGGAACTTACTAGATCCGCACAACTTGAAACCAAACCGTAGAGAAATGTGGAGCAAATACATTTCTCTCAGACCATAGAAAACAACATTGAAAGCCTAGTTCACACAATGATCTAGAAGCCCAGACTATAGATATAGCAACTAATGAAAACCTTGAACAACATATTAGATCCGCATAGGCATAGCATCAACATAGAAGAAAAGAAGAGCACATCCTGGAGCATGTGCTTAACATTTGCACAACACCGTTTTCTCTATTTATCAAATTTTCTCAAAAAACACTTGGAAACCAAGCACTTGAGACACCATATCAACACATTAAATCATTCCAACACATCTCTAGATACTGTACCATAAAGATAGATCCATGTACTCATAACACTTCCTCAAGATCTCAACATGCACAAACAAAGATATTACATACATGCACCAATTGCAACAAATTGTTTCCCTCTTTTTCACAATTTTCTTAATATCCTCGAAATCTCCATCATGCAACAACTTTCCTTAACACAGTTGAAATTAATGACAACACCATCTTGTTGACATAAATGACAACATCTTCATACTTGCAACAACCCCCTTTTTTGATTTTGACTCATATTCAAAGAAGTTAACAATATAGTCACCATATTGATAAGAATTGTATTTTTCTATTATAAACTCATTCTTAGGCTCCTTGATAGTAGTCATCTGTGTGAAATAATTTATTCTTGGACATGTAGCTCCATCATGATCTGTAGTATGATGGAATTTGCAAATATTGTTCTTACTTCCACTAGATGATCCTTCTATAACAAGTATTTGCATGGGAGGAGGTAAAACTATTTTTTTACTATTGTTAATAGATGGGATATACCCTTTTCTAGGTATGTCTCAATAATTTTGCTACAAAGCCTTGGTCATTTGTGTCTTAAGAGAAATAATTTCATTTTCCAATCTTTGAATCATGGGGTGGGAAGAAATTGATTTCTGAGGTTTACCTATTTGTAACTCCTTTTCCATTTTCTAGCAGTGATAAGGTCATATTCCAGTTCAACTACCATGCTTTATGAAACTACTAGATTCACAACTCTTGACATCCTTAAATGAAAATTGATCTCTGGGGGTTGTGCATTGATGAAAAAACATTTTTTGGTTTTCTAGTGTAGGCCTCATTGCAAGAGTAATCTTAGTCACCAACTTGTTGAATTTAGTTATGAAATCCCTCATAGGTTCATGAATTTCCTTCTTCAATTGAGTTAATTGGGCCAATAAAGTGTTCATATTCTACATTTTTGAAACAATCTTCAATTTTAGTCCTCATTGAGTCCCAATAATCAACTGAATAATTCAACAAATGGTAAAACCATTTTGTAGCTACATTTTAAGGTGACTCAATAAACAATCTAACAACTACATATTCATGTTGCACCCCTAATAGTTTGCATGCAACAAAGAAGGCATTGATGTGTTCATAAGTAGACATCTTACCATCTCCTCTAAATTCAGGAAGGTTTTCCTTAGAACCCTTTGGAAGATCATGTAATTGATTTCCTAATGCTAGAGGACCAATGGCCACCCCCAAGGAACTGGATGTTGTTGTGCCATTTTTCTAGTGAAATTTATTATAAAAGGGATAGTAACACCATGAAAATTAAGTGCTTGATAGATAGGTGATTTATCAATGTCCTTTGGTGGAGAAGGAGGCCTACTTCAAGATCTGTAGTTTCTCCTTATTGGAGCCAGAGTTGAGAAATTATCTCTTTGCAATTCCTTAAAAACAAGATCTACTACACCTCTGTTGTGTTCCCCCCTCAT
Organism: Sequoiadendron giganteum; assembly: GCA_007115665.2. Classification (NCBI taxonomy): domain Eukaryota; kingdom Viridiplantae; phylum Streptophyta; class Pinopsida; order Cupressales; family Cupressaceae; genus Sequoiadendron; species Sequoiadendron giganteum. The sequence goes on along the minus strand of CM021108.1, from coordinate 448,524,074 downwards.
ATATCTTTTGTAATCTAGTATTTAAAATTGTGAATTTCGCACTTGTGGATTATTTTATACATGTTGATTACCTCCCACTTGTTCTTGATTTCATCTACATCTCCTCGGTCTTACAATAACTCATTTGAAAATGATCAATTCATCCCTTGGATGGAGTCTCCTGATTGCTTCACCTAGTCCTTCCTCTTGTTCCAAAACTTGGTTAACCCATAAATACCATTGACTATTTCTTATGTATCTCCAATCCAAAGTGTTCAACTAAGAGAGAATATCTTATTGTTCAACACATACCCAATCAAGATTTAGTTCCACAAGTGAGGTTGTTATTTTGTGGCAACACCATAATTATTCATAAGCTACTATGATATTTATTAAAATTAATCCCTTCTATGCTAGTTCCTTCTACCTAGAATTTGATTTACTAGTTCGAGAAATTTTATGAAATTGGGATCCCTAATAACTAACTCAACTTCTTCTTGAATTTCATAGCCCAAATGTTCTTGATTTGTGATTGCCTCCACTTCGTGATACTGAACTCTTGAGGTTCTAATCCTCCAAGAAACAACTCAAAAATTAGTGATTATATCTACATGATTGCTTCCCAACCAAGTCCCTTAGGGTTGCAATACAAGGGTTTGGTTAGACTGTAAACTCACCACAACACATTGGTGAAAACCTTACAATTATTTGATAAATTATGTTTTCTCTTGAATTCCCTAGTAGAGTCACCAAAAATCTATTGGTTAATAGATTAAACCCTATTTTGAATTATAAATTACACTTTGTATGCTTGAATATAGGAATACAAATTCGTCAATAATTGGTTAATTTTTTAATTTAAAAATAACATCTCTCTAAATTTTAGAGGTACAACCCCCTTGTTAGATAAAATTTTATTATTTTCTAAATTTAAAATTTACCACATGTATGCTTTTAACCCGAAAGCAATTAAAGGTTTACGTGATACTAATATTTTTTTTAGATTTAAAAAATAATTTACACTTATTTAGAAAATGAATTTTCCGCGAAACCAATTAAAACACATGCTAATTTAAGTTACAAGGAGCATAAACTAATGGATTTTTTAACTCATAAATTATTGCCATCCTGAGAAAATTAGACACTTAAAACAACTCTTACACACATAAGTATAATAGCCAACAAAATTGATTACAATATCTTCATGCTCAAAGACTTACAATATCTTCTTAAAATTTAAAAAAAAATGTTCGTGTTGGACTCAACGGAACACTGAGAGTGGTGGGTGAATCAGTGTTCAACAATATTTAAAATCCATGCATCTAAAACTTGAAACCATTTCACCATTGTATTAAAGAAAAGATGTATGCATTCAAAGTAAACATTCATAACACCATGACACACAGATTTTTGCATGGAAACCCTGTTAGGGGAAAACCATGGTGGAGATTAATCCATAATTTGAGTACTCAAATATAATTCCTTACAAAGGGGAATGCACTTGCATTCAGGCACACTGCCTAGAGCTCACTACTCAAGAGAAAGGCTTACTGCCATACAAAATTTAGATGAAAACCATCTGAAGGGTGAACTAAGATAGTAGCATCAACTTATACCAGGTGATAATTCTGGTGAGGCTCATAGATTTGGTTCTGGATCTAGCTTCTAATTTTGCACTCCACTCTGCCCTATTCTGCTCTTTTCTGTCCTTCGCATCACTTATGATCAAATTCAAGCTACTCCATCATTGGATCTTACAATTCTCACTTCTACAAACACACCCTCTTGTTCATATATCCTCATATATTTAAATGATAAGAACAACCTCTTATATATATCTGCAATCAAGGATTCATTCATCCATCAGTTGAATTTATAAAATATTAAGTTACTTTTAACTTGTCGGCTAGATCCACCACTAAATATTTATGTGTATCCTCCAAAGTCGGTTAGGACAAAGAGATGACCCAAATAACACTTAATCAAACATGAAGACTTATAATTAATTACATCTTATACATCTACGATTTCTATCCTTGCTAGGTCGACCTTCTATCATAGATAATAAAAAAATTAGTGCATCGTATCTTCTAGATCACTTACCAATGAGTGCACACCAAAACCAAGATACTACAAACATCAAAAGACCTTCCTTAGAGATCCACAACCCAAAATATCTGTCTAGTAAGGTGTTTAGATCAACTTTTATGCCTGTTAATTGGATACCTTGTTCTTTATTTTGTTCTACTGGTAGGAACCAAAATTATACTTAACTTGCATGACTTGGGTGCCATCAATGACAACACTTACAAGCCAATCTCCCCAGCCATATGCCAACCGTTCACTTCTTTCTAACTCCTATTACTTAGAGAAAAATAGAGATCAGGGAAGAAAAAGAGAAGAAGAAGACACTTCTTTGTTACAACTTATTTAATATATACATGCAAGAGTAATTGAATCTTATAAAGTATTGTTTCTTGGAGGTTAAAGAATCCTTTAAAATATTAGAAACTTTAACGCTCCTCACAAATTCAAGTTCATATTATGAAATTACAATAAAAGACCTCATTGCTAAGGTGACACACTACCAAAGTCCTCATCATTCATATTCTCTTGTGATGATTGGGCTAATTATGCGATACATTTAACTTTGCAGACTTGGAAAGCTTTGACAATTAGTGGCATCTCGTTGTGTTGAGGGATGACAACTTTTTTGGTTCTCAACTTCCACAATGCTTTGTTTCTTCGAATCAAATCCAATTTGTTGGAGTAAGTCATTGAATGCTCAATATATTAAACTCAAGTGGAGTTAATACTACTTATTTGTCTCATATTAAATGGTGGAAAATGGGAGATCCTTTAGGGGAGATCTCCCTTTGTGGGGGTTTGACACATTTTCCTTATTTCATTAAATAAAAAGGGGGTTTGATTAGATTTAGATAAGATAAATGATTGCCTTACAACCTGAAAAGTGAGTCAACTTTCCCTTAACCAAATCTAAAATGACCTTAAGGATGAAATGTAATGATTCGACTAGCCTAATGATGCAAATACAACAAACACACAAATTCACAGGCTAATTCACACTGCAAAAATGGACAAAACAAGACACTAAGCACCTATGGTTTAAATTTATGCTTGATTTTGGAGGACTAATTCACCCAAGGCTCCACTGTCCTTGTTGACCAATTTTAGATCTATTTTCACAATCCTCTGGATCCATATCAGAGCTTTCTTTCCCAGTTGTCACACTATTAGATAATTTTGTAACTAAATTTTCATTTGTTATCAAGGTTTAGGGTTTGATTGCAACAATGAATAATTGATCTTCAACATTTTCCAATCTTCTTCAGATTTGAAACCTACATGTTTAAAGAGAGAGGAAGGGTTGTTCCATTTAGAGGCTTGCCTTAGTCAAACCCCATGTTAGTGTTTCCACTTTCACAATCATGATGTCAATGATAAATGGATAAATGGTAAAAAGGAATGATGAATCGACAAATTTCCACAACTCGCCACCCTTCGATGGCTTCCTTGAAGGATTGAAGTCATACAAATCTCCTCAAGGCTTGAATGTTGCTTTCTTGATTTTATTGGAGACCTACTTGAGGGTTAGTCCTCTCAAACAATATAATAACATAAACATGACCTTAGATACACTTTGACATGATGCTTGGATCTTGAATTGCTGCAATAAATCTCTAAATTTTTCCTCTTGACTTGCTTGATAATTGTTTGATCACCAAATTTGCCAATAATTTTTAGATGTCTTTCAAATGATGCAATAACTAGGTATTTATATGCAATTATTTTATTTTTCTGAAAATTAAATCCCGATAGTTAATGACGAACATTTGAAATTCAAATAATAAAAGGCCACCTTTGACATATTTGAATTTGGAGCCAAAATAGGGGGATATAGGCGGCTTAGGCATTGGTGTCCCAAACCTATTTTTTGGGAATTAAGGAGTGGGGAAAAATATTAAATGAATGCATTTGTTTTTTATTTGTAATTTATTGAAAAATGATAAATGGGCCATGGAATGCATAATTTAGGAAATTAGGTGTTCAATTAGGTCCAATTACTTAAGGGGGAGCAAAAAATAGTGTGAAATTGTCAAGGGTGACAATTTATGATGCCAGATTTAGCCCCCACTTTAGTGAGAGTATGAATTTACGATCAGACTCACACTAAAGTAAAAAATATGTCAAGAGGGGTTCGATTGTCTGAATCTTGAAGAGATAGGATGACTATGAATCTTAGGGGGCACAACCCACCAAGATTCAAGATCCCATGGAAAACCAACATAAGAACAAAGGAACACACATGTATGAAATGCAACAAAACAACATACACAAACATACATGACTTAAAACACAAAGCATACATCATGGAGACACATGGCATAACATAAAGATGACAACAACATGAAAATTAACATGATGCAAACACAAAGGGTACACAAACTAAACACAAAAAGACACAAGGTTAGCACTAAATGTATTTGAGTCCATAAGGTAAAGAGACCTCAATCTTAAATTGTCTCAAATACCAAACGTCATACCTCAAATGAATGTTAGACAAAGGAATACTCTCATGGGGACTAGCAAGTTGCATTATGCCGAATCACTCATGAGCTACATGGATCTACTAGCTAGCAAGTTGCATTATGCTAGGTGTCCATGCAATATGATGGGTTCCACAAGGCTAGCAAGTTGTCTTATGCTAATACACTCATGAAACACACAGAGATATTGTCAAGAAAGATGTGTTATGCTCAATGGCCATGTTAAAAAGGGGTGCTCAAGTCCATGACCCAAAAATGTGTGTTATGTTGAATCCATGAACTATCTTTCCAAAGCCTCACTTAAGAAGGTGCACAAAATCGCATAAGAAGGTGCATAAAATCACCTAAGAAGGCACAAAAGCTCACTTAAGAAGGTGCACAAATGACAAAATTGCCTAAGAAAGTACATAAAATTACCTAAGAAGGTGCATGAATGACAAAATCGCCTAAGAAGGTGCATAAATACGCCTAAGAAGTCACAAAGACTCACCTAAGAAGATGCATAAATGAAAAACTCACCTAAGAAGGTGCATAAAATCACCTAAGAAGGAACATAAACATCTAAGAAGATGAAACAAGACAAGGCCAAGACCTCAAGGGGTGTTATAAACACCACCACCATAAAAGGTGCTTTACAAAAATAACAAAAGGGGATTTCTCAATACATGAAGGGTCACACCTTGGGGAATATCACACATGACATCGCCACCAGGAGAGGACAAGTCATGGAATAAAAGCTCACACTTTAGGGAATACTAGTAGTAGCATTACCACCAAAGGGGACATCATATGCCAAGAAATGTCACACTCTTAAGGGATATCAAACCCAGTATCACCACCAAAGGAGATGCTAACATAGATCGAAAAGTCCACACTTTCGATTAATAAGGTCACACTCTTTAGGAGATGTATGTTATAATCACTAAAAAGGGACCATTATTTATGAAAACAATGAGTGGAGAACTATATTCCCCTCCTTAAAATGTTAGTGTACTTGCTACACTAATATTTTAAGGAAATACAAAAGGATCCCTTGCTAGAAGGAATGTACCTAATGCAAGGTTATCTGACTCCTTCCCCACAAGTGTAGGGACAAGGATGAGCCCAAAATGAATGATGATATGTTGCTCCTTGCAAGATGAAATATGATTGCATAAAATTTAATTTATACCTCCATGCATGTTAATGAGTATTGTGTGATACTACAACTACCACATGGCAAGAAGTAGCAATTAATGTTATTTGTCTTTGGAGAATCTTGCATGATCAAGTGAAGGTCTTTGTGATGTTTATTTTTTATTTTTAAAGTACAATAGCCAAGATCTCCTGTTGTTTCTTGTGTGTTAAGCTCTATGGGGACACAAATACCTTGTTCTCTTACACCACATCCTTTTCCATTATATCCACATTGTTTCAAAAGTCGATAACCTCTTCTATAAATGGCTTCCATTTCTTTCGAAGAAGGTGGTTTTTTATAATCACTTTCATCATATGTAGATGTGTTATTTATGTTTTCCTCATTGTTAGTGTATACACCTAAAATTGGTCTAGAGAATTCAATTAATTAAATACAATTTATTTGATTAATTATCCTAAATTTCCTCTACTATTGAATAAATATAAATATTTATTTATATAGTTTATGTTTAAATTCACATTTAAATTATTATAATTTTTCTATTATCTCATCTTAATTAAATAAGCAAAATTAAATACTTTGTTTGATTTAATTACCATTTCCCTATTTTATTCTATCACATCAAATATTAAATTAATTAAATAAAGATTAAACACTTTATTTATTAATTATCATATTCTTCTATTTTAATTTAATAAACAACTTCTATAGTTTGTTCTATTAAATTATTTATCCCTCTTTGGCTAATTTAAATAAATCAAAATATTTAAATAAAGGCATAAAGAATATTCCTCTATATTTCCTCAAAATCAAATTAGATATCCTATGTGTAATTTATGTCAAAATTAATTGATTCAAACTTCATGGGAAGATTTGGAGACAAATTGGAGACAAATTGGAAATTCATCTCTCAATCCTCTTCCATCAATCATTCCTATTCTCTTGCCTGGTGTTTTCATGGGTAGAGACAATGCCCAAAATCTTCTCAATCACCTCCATCTCTCACCATTCAATCCTCCAGATTGAATCCAAGTCTCTACTTTGCTGCTGCAAAGAAATCTATAAATACAACTTCATTCAACAAATGAAGGATCTTAGATTATCATGTTTGTGCAATCTTACTCTGCAGGAAATTATTCAAGCATTCAAGCATCAAGCAATTCAAGCATTCAAACAATAGCATCATAGCTTTTATTTCATAATCATTGCTATATTTAGTTTGTTGCTTCAAGCATTCAAGCATCAAACAATTCAAGCATTCAAACAATAGCATCATAGCTTTTATTTCATAATCATGGTTGTATTTAGTTTGTTGCAACTTTATTTTATTTGAATTCATGTCAAGTTTAGTAATCATCATATAGGATTAGTTTCTTGTATTTAACATTCTTCTCATTTTTCAGATTGTCATTTTAATAGTCACATTGCTTACACGATTTGAGAGCCATAGTGGTTTAATAAATCTTTGGAGATAGAGAGCAATATGACGCTTTCAAATGAATTTTTGGTTTTAATGGCTTAATTTTTGATTGAATTCTTTGATATAATATCGTATTAAGAAGTGTTTTTAGTTGTTTTACTCTTACATATTTCACACTTACAATTTGGCGCCCACCGTGGGGCCTTAACCCCATATTTTGCATTTTTTTTCTGAAAAGTGTCGCACAGGTTCTCGGCATGTTCTGTTTCAACACTTCTATAAAAAATGATAGCGCTTCCGTCAAAAACTATAGTGCATCCATGGAAAACTATGGCGCTTTTGTGCTCTGTTTCAGCGCTTTTGTAAAACTATAGCACATCTGCTAAATGTTTTAGCGCATCTAGTATAACACTTCCATGAACTATTTCAGCACCTCGACCACCGATCTCCAGTATAGTTGATATAGCGCTTCTGTGAACAACTTTGGCGCTTCGGTGCTCTATTTCAGTGCTTTCGATTCTAGCGCATCTGGTAAATACTATAACGCTTTCATTGACTATTTCAGCGCTATTGTAATTAGTTATCTGGATCCGACGTGACTGCGACCATAATTTAATTTTGATCCATTTGGAATAAAATGAATCAATCCTAGGATAGTCATTTGGTTTAAAATTTATCAATCTTAGGGTAGCCATTTTGGTTTAAAATTTATCAATCCTAGGGTAGCCATCACACTTTTTCTATATCAGTTAAAATGGACACCATGATTTTTGTGAAGCAAAATCTTCACATAGATTAGAAAAATTTGTCTTTTGGGCTTAAAACAAAATCATTTATCTGTTGTGCTTGTGTGGTGAATAGGCTTATGATCTCCCCTTAACTGGGTGATCAAAGTGCTAGACTCATTCTTTATTTTCATGCAAATTTACGCTTTTGTTAAAATCCTTTAGAAGGCCTGCCATAGTGGGAAAAAGTACTCACCCTACGGGAATGACCTAAGTGGGAATGCCTAAAGCAAAAGATTCCAACCCACTTTAATCAAAATGAAAGTTATTGATGAAATTCCAACGTAACGGTAGTTTGCAAGCTAACCATCCCCAAAATCTTTGTTCTAAAGATTGGGAGGTCTCTTGAGGGAGCTTATCATTTGCCGCACCGCATGGAAAACCTATCTAAGAACCATAGCATAGTATCTAGCCGAATCAGTAACCAGACATTGTAATATTCACAGTGCAAGGGGTGGAAAGAATCTGCCCCCAAGACACTCACCATATAATTGCCAAGGACCGTTTGCTCAGAGGACAAGAAATCCAACTTTGAGTACACACCCGGAAATGACAAAAACACGGGCACCCTCTAGGGGGTGACACAGCTGTGTGAGTCAACGCAATTTTAAGATTTGGGTTGTTGAGTATAACAATGACCTTTTTGACTTTAAGAGTGAGTCTGTCTGAAAGTATATATATATATTTAAAACAAACTAGTGATAATCAATAAGGACCATTCGCGGTTCTTGAATATACACTATATGTTCAGATTCTAGGATTAAAACAATTATTCTACAATTTGTTTGCTGTGTTTTCATTATCATTATAAATCAGATAACAGATCATCTAGAAAATCACAAATCAAATCAGGTTAGAAAAATTCATGATTCGAGAGTGGAAATCAACCAAGTTTGTCAAGAAAGCCATAAAATTCAAGAAATCCAAGAGACCACTTGGTTACCAAAATATTTTGCGAAAAAGGCGTTTCTTATATCAAAGTTGAAAGATCTTGCTACAACACAGAACCTTCATTCATAGGTATCACAATTTTGCTAGAGGTCATACTGTTGATTATGCCGTAGAACCTCTTTATTCATGAGCTTTCTTCCAAAGGAGAGCCCTCACACAATATTATAATCATAGTCAATGCATATGTTAGTCCTACATCCCACAACCGATGATAGAATATGCCACAAGGCCAAATCAAATTTTGCAATAAAGAGTCTTAACCATCCAAGTCCTGTTTTAGCGCTTTGAAAATCTATTTCAGCACTTTGGGACTCTGTTTTAGTGCTTTCCACAAAATAGTGCTTCCAAACATTGTTTCAATGCTTCCGAGCACTATTATAGCACTTTCACAAAATAGCGCTTCCAAGCATTGTTTCAGCGCTTCCGAGCACTGTTATAGCGCTTTCCACAAAATAGCACTTTCGAGCACTGTTTTAGTGCTTTCAAGCACTATTGTAGCACATCCATAAAGATAGCACTTCCATTATATGTTTCGATGCTTCTAAACTCTGTTTTAGCGCTTCTGCGAAATAGTGCTTCCAAGTCCTATTTTAGCGCTCCTGAACTCTATTTTAGCGCTTTCAAAACATAGAGTTTCAAAATATATTAGTTAGTTTGATTGTCATCTAAAACACATATTTTTTTCAAAACAAAAGTATCTTTTTAACAGAGTCACTAACTAGAAACCAAAATCAGATAGGTTTCTACAAGTTACCAGTCTTTTCAACTAAAAACATAGATCTTGCAAATCATAAAGTGTCAATTTTATTTTTATTTTAATTATTACGCTAAAGTTTCATCATCAAGATATTATCATCCTATTATCACGAAACGAGGCATAGTAATCAAATTTTTAACCTAGCCTTATCAATAGGATATATCTTCTTATTTGACTTTGTTAAAAATTCACTTGACATTTTCCAACATAGAAGATCAAAATTTGGAAGAAAGAACAAAACACTTGTATGCCAATTTTCACCAGGTTACAAAAGCAAAGGCTCTTAGAAAAGGAACTTGAAACATCAAATTCAATGGGAGAAGAAAATCCCTGGAGTAGTCTACATCAAAGTGACAAAAATGAAATAACTCTAGAAGACATAAAAACAACCCAACAGGATCCAAAATTCCATAAATTCATGGAAAAGATCTTAGAGCAGGACATGGAGAAATACCTCTTAATGTTGGCTGAATCATGTGCTAAGCTTCCCAAAGACTTCGATGTAAATCGTTTAAAAGAAGCACCTGGAAAAAATGAAACCGAAATACCATGACACACACAATGTGTAGATCCGGTTGTTGCTTTAACAAATCAAATGCAAAACTTACAACAACAAATACAAGACACAACAAAAAGAAACACTGAAAGATATGCATTACAGGACATTTGTCCTTATCCTTTTGACTCAACGGTAGACATGATCCCTTTCCCTAGACACTGCGAATTTCCAAAGTATGACAAATACAATGGAAAGACAAATCCGATCGATCATATTCAAGAATTCAAGACCATGAGCCTAGAGTTTGCTCAAGAGGAAACTTACCTAATGAGGTTATTCTCAAGAAGCTTGGGAGGTTCGTGTATGGAATGGTTTTCCAAATTACAACCAGGGATACAAACTTTTGAAGAACTTGTCAACAGGTTCATATCCCAGTATTCTTTTAACATCCAACACGATGTCACGATAAAGGATCTATATAACATGAAACAAAACAAAGGGGAGACATTCTTGTCCTTTTTACAAAGATGGCGATGACTATTCGCTAGATATCCTCACTCCATTCCCGAGGAAGAGAAAATGGAGTTGTTCATTGAAAATTTGATGGAGGAGATGAGTTATAGACTCGAATTACAATGTCCTATGTTCGAAAAGGTGATAAAAAATGGCCTTAAAATTGAAGAAGCGTTGGTCAAAAGAGGGGTTATTAAACATTACAACGACAAATCAAATAACACCAACTCCTCAAATCAATACCCCAACAATGACAAGCCAAAATTATGGCAAAAGAATAGAAATACGGGAACCAATGAAACGAAAAATGATTTAAAAAATGCCAAACTAGTTTTCAACTTGACATCATCTACTTCCAAAAAAAAATCAAAACAATGATCAAATCGTCAAGTCAAATGCCATTTAAAACAACGAAAACACAAAACCGCAAACATACCAAAAATCATCAAACCGTCATAGGTTCACACCTTTAGGCCAAACATTGGAATCAACGATGAAAGAACTAGTCACAAGTGGTCTTATCACCACATGGGAAGCAAGATTCTGGGATCTAAAGGTCAAACCACCATGGTGGAATGACACAAACTATTGCAATTTCCACAACAACAAAGGCCATAAGACTAATGGTTGCATGGAGTTAAAACACACAGTTCAAGATCTGATAAAAAATAACAGGGTATATGTAGAGGGACACCAAAACAACAATGATCATACAACCTTCAAGGACCCTTTACCAAACTATGACAAAGGAGCATCATCTGCTACGAACAAAAAAGGTAAAAATATCAATCGTCTCTACGATACCATGATCCTTTGTCTTACTGAAGTAGAAAATGATAATACCATTGGTCATCACATGGAAAAACACAAAACCAATGACATTACCCCTTTTGATTTTCTCCCAAGCATACAAGTCTCTGAAAATCAAATAAACATTTTAAAAATCGAAGAACGACAGGACTATCAATCAGTAAATGTAATGACAAGGGGACAATCCAAGGTAGTTTTGAAGGGAGTTGCGCCTAAAAACGCAACTCCACCTCCATCTCATTACAACATTGTCAATTAGCTTCAAAACATTCCAATGCAAATATCAATACTCGAACTCCTCAAACTATCACCATCACATAAGGAGGTTCTAGAACAAGTACTAGTTGCCACCACGGTACCCAAAAATCTAGATGTTTGCCAAATCCAGGCTATGGTGGGACATTTGACTACACCAAATTTTCTATCATTCTCTGAATAGGATAATGTGTCGCTTAACCATCCCCATAACACTACACTCCATATCGAAGTCTTAATCCACAATCATCATGTCAAAAGGGTCCTAATAGATGGGGAAGCTGGTTTGAACATTTGCACTCTAAAGTTAATTTGTGCATTAGGGTATTGAGATGATGCTATTGATGCTCGAAGGAAAATGACAATAAAGGCATATGATGAGGAAGAGAGATCTTCTAAGGGACTGATTGTGTTACTCATTCAAGTGGGACCGATGATGAAACACATAGCATGCCAGGTACTGGAAAAAGAGTTAACTTACAACATACTCTTAGGATGCCCATGGATCCACGAAATGCGGGCAATACCTTCCACTTATCACCAATGCTTAAAATTCCCAATTAATAGACAGGAGGAGACTGTATCAGCAGATTATAACCATCCTCAGCATTGTGACACACTTAGAATATCTCAAGACACCTTTGTGCCTCACAATAGGGAAGCATGCAGTTCACATTCATCAAATGAAGAAAAACGTCCAAACATTATCACCAAGTGGGTAGAGAAAAATGATAAATCAAAAGATGCAAGTCTTGTTAACACTCAATTAAAAGACAATCTAGATCCCCAAACTTCTCTATCACAAAAATTCCAAGAAAAGGTCCAGCTGACAAACAAGGGAATGGAGCAATATTCTATTGAGGAAGCTCTTAATATTTCACAATTGATGCCATCTCCAAAGACATATGGCCAACCATCAATGATCAAACATCACTACCTACCACGGTTCTAGATGAAATATTTGTGAAATCCAACGCTATAGATGATGAAACAGAAGACAAAGCTATCCTCGATTGGTTATACACAGATGGAGAACCATCGACATCAACAAACATCAATATCAACACAAACAAATATGGCAAAGGGAAGGCTATTCTAGAAAAAATGGGTTGTGAAGGACAAGGACCTATTGGAAAAAGGAAGGAAGGCATCGTAGAACCTATTCAACCTCTTACTCTTCATTCAAAAGATAAGACATGATTGAGATACTTAGAAGAACAAAAATAGGAAATGACAAAGAAGGCTGTTGAAAGAATCCTTCAGGTTAGAGATAGCTCTGAAACAGATTCTAATGAATATGAATGGGATCTATGTTCTGACATATCTTACACAGATGTCCAAATTAATGTCATAAAAAAAAATGCACCTACACGTGAGGAGGGACAAAGCTCTAGGTCTAGACCATTCGTATTAGGATCACAAAATATCGATGACTCAAGTGGGGACGAACAAACATCGAGTGAACTAGACGATCTTGAAGAGGGTACCATCATTGATCTTGACATCCCTAATAATGACTATGATGACATAGCTGTCCTAACCCTTACCCCCATTAGCCTAAGTCAATCTGATGACTTCATGCCTTTAGTCCATCCCGAACATATTGACTGGGAACCTGTTGAACCTATAAATGTACCCATATTTGCAAACGATGATGCCATCATAAATTTACTATGTTGTGATGAACCTAGTACAAGTTCTATCCATAATTCTCATAACAATGTGACTCGGTAGGAGGGTGTCAAATCTTCTAGTTGCAAAAGTAAAAACAAGAATAATGGATCTAATGGTGAAAACCATTCTATGGCAGCATTAGATCTTGAAAAAGAAAAAATAAAGAACGCATCTGACGGTGAAAACCTCTCTGAGGCATTGAATGATGGGAGATTCGACACTCTTCCGAAACATTATCATGAATGATCATCAGTTCTGGTGGAGCCAACATAGTATGTAAACATTGGCACTGAAGAAAGAGCAAAGATTCTAAATTTGGCAAAATCTATGACACAACAAGAGAGACCAAAATTTATCAAATTCTTTGAAGAAAGAAGCATCAACTTTGCTTGGTCATATTCTGATATGCCAGGTTTGGATCCAAATCTTCTAATGCATCATTTGTCTCTGTCTACTGGAATCAAACCGGTAAAGAAAAAATTGAGAAAAATGCATCCCCATATCGCATTAATGGTAAAGATTAAGCTAAAGAAATTATTAGATCCTGGATTCATTAGGTCTATTGATTATGCCGAATGGATATCCAATATTGTACCTATCTCAAAGCTTGACAATAGTATTAGGATATGTACAGATTTCAGGGACCTGAATAAGGCATGCCCCAAGGATGACTTCCCATTACCTGATATAGAAATCATTGTAGACTTCATGGTAGGGCATGCCATGTTGTCAATAATGGATGGTTTCTTTGGATACAACCAAATTAAGATAGCTCTAGAAGATCAGGAGAAAATTGCATTTACATGTCCATGGGGAACCTTCTACTGGAATGTCATGCCGTTTGGGGGAAACTTATCAAAGAGCAATGACCACCATCTTTCATGATATGATGCACACCTTTATGGAGGACTATGTAGATGATATTTTGGATAAATCTTGTTCTAGGGAGGGACATCTAGATATCCTGAGCAAAATATTCACAAGGCTAGAGAAGTTCAATGTTAGGTTAAACCCTAAGAAATGTGTCTTTGGGGTCACATCAACAAAACTATTGGGATACATAGTTTCAGAAAAAAGGTATTGAAGTAGATCCAACAAAAGTAAGGGCAATAATGGAAATACCACCACCCAGAAACATCAATCAACTAAGGTCACTACAAGGAAGGCTCTAATCAATCAGGAGATTTATCTCCCAATTGGTAGACAAAAGTCATCCATTCAATAATCTATTGCATAAAAATGTTGTATTCAAATGGGATAATGGGTGTGAAACAACGTTCAACCAAATAAAGCAATATCTGATGTCACCGCATATTCTCATGCCACTTATAGAAGGAAGACCTCTAATACTGTACATTGCAACAACAAATATCTCTTTAGGAGCACTATTGGCACAAGAAGATTATGAAGGAAGGGAACACACCATCTACTACATCAACAAAACTTTAAATGGCTATGAAATAAACTACACTTTCATTGAGAAATATTTCTTGGCGGTAGTATTTGCTACTCAACAGTTGCAACATTATATGGTGATTCACACAATCAAGCTCATAGCAAAAATCGACCCCTTAAAATATCTACTTACTAAGGTTGCCTTAATAGGTAGACTAGCCAAATGGGTCATGCTTTTAAGTGAATTTGATATTCAATATGTGGAAAGAAAAGCCATCAAGGGTCAAGCAATTGTCGAACAATTAGCTGAGGCTCCTTTACTAGATGATCGACCTATCACAATGGAGTTTCTAGATGCAAAATTCTGACAGTGACACCACAACAATGGATAATGTGTTTTGATGGATCATATACACAACGAGGATCTGGAGTAGGGATCTTGTTCATCACACCTCAAGGACACACCATCCCAAAATCTTATAGACTGATGTTTCAATGTACCAATAATGTGGCAGAATATGAAGCATTAATCATTGGGGTCAAAGTTGTGATTGAATGGAAGATCACATAATTACAGGTACATGGGGATTCTCAGCTAGTCATTTATCAAGTAAATGACGAATATCAGATGAAGATGAAAATTTGATGCCCTATAAGAAGCTAATAGATGATCTAAAACAATTCTTTGTCACTATCGAATTCGATCAAATTCCAAGGGCAGAGAACAAAGCGACATATGCTAGGGCGACAATTGCTTCACTCTTACAATTGCCAGAAAAGCATAGTCGTTATGAGTTTATGGTAGAACAAGTATCATGTCCTTCTTATAATAGTTTGGAATCCAGTACGATATGCCATTTAAATACCATTGAAACCTCCGTCTATGAGAAAACCTATGCTTACCTAAAGGACAATAGCCTCACTCTCGATCTTTCCAGGAACCAAAAATGCAACTTCATCCACCAATCCACCCGACATATTTTAATCGCCGACATCCTTTATCGTCGAGGTCTTGATGGTACCTTACTCTGATGTTTAGAACACAATGAATCTGAGATGACCTTATGTGAGGTTCATGAAGGTATTTGTGGCACTCATTGAGTGGTATAACTCTAGCAAAGAAGCTCCTCTGTTTAGGATATTATTGGCCATGTATGGAGAAAGAGTCTTATCAGTTTGTAAAGAAATGCCAAAAATGTTAGATTCATAGTAATTTGATCCGCGCACCAGCTCAAGAATTGCATCCATTCACATCAACATGGCCCTTTTGTCAATGGGGACTAGATTTGGTAGGAAAGATAAATCCATCTTCATGCAATGGACACAAGTTCATAATCACAACAACAAAATACTTTACAAAATGGATAGAAGCAGTTCCTATTACAACTATCACTGGAAAATAGATCTCATCATTCATATTGAATTAGATAATCTATAGATATGACATACCTCAATCTATTATCACTGATAATGGATGACCATTCAAAAACCAAGATGTCCAAAAATTATGTGAGAAGTTTCACATCCAGCATCGTTTCTCAACACCGTATTATCCTCAAGGAAATGGCCAAGCAGAGGCCTCTAACAAAACAATTCTAAAAATACTCAAGACAATGGTTAACGATGTTGAACGTGATTGGCATGTTCAACTAAATTCTGCACTATGGGCCTATAGAACCAGCATTAGAACACCGACATGAGCTACACCATATGCCTTGGTATATGGATCAGAGGCCATACTACCCATTGAAGTAGAGATTCCATCACTCCGTGTATCACTCAAGGGAATCATTTCAAATGAGGACTATAGAGTATCCAGGCTTCAGGAACTAGAACTATTGGAGGAGCACCGTCAACAAGTTGTCAATCATCTCATAGCCTATCAACAAAGAATATCAAGGAGCTAAAATCATAGGGTAAAACCTAGAATCTTTTAGGTTGGTGATTTGGTCCTAAAAGAGAACCCTAGAAATCAACAAAACAGAGAAAAGAAGGGGAAGTTTGAACCTAACTGGCTAGGTCCCTTTGTCATCATATCAGCGTATGGATCAGGAGCGTAACAACTATCAACATCAGAGGGGGATTTGTTTGATGAACTTATCAATAGTAACCATCTTAGAAAGTTATATACCTAAATTACCTAGTGCACGGGTCAAACTTCTGGAAAATGATTGCCTTGATGAAAACCTGGCAAACAGGTGTCTTGGTAATGGAAAATACAAAAAAAATACAGAAAATACAAAAAGAAAAATAATAAAAAGGAAAATACAAAACAAAAGTGCATTTAAAACATATGATGAAAACCTGAAAAACAGGCATCGTATGTGTTTCTAAACCAACTTTCCCATCTATTTTGACACATATTGGGATCATTAGTCTGGCCATCATTACCATTTCATATCATATCATTAGTCTTGCCATCATTGCATCCATTATCATATCATTTCACATGGTCATGTCTCACTCCAGCTTGGGGGCAACATCTGGATCTCACTGGGGGAAATAAAACATCAAGGATTATGGACAAGCAATAGTATGACAAATGCAACATGGAAGCATCAAATCACCATCGAAAAATTCATCAAACATCTGTATCATATCAGAAAATCCAAAAACAAGTCAAAAAGTCGGTCTAAGAAAAGAAAAACCAAAAACATGAGTCAGTGTCAATCGAACTATGTGGTCTCTGTGTGTATAATGTAGGCAAGGCTAATCTTTGATTAGCTCCTGAGACCCCTAGGATAGGTCTTTAGGCTAGTTGTGAATTTCAAAAATCACAAAAACATCACAAAATCAGGATGGATGATCTAATCTGAATAATGATTGAAACACTCTAAGTAAAAAGTAGATGCATTGTTTTCAATTTATGGTTATCATTTCTTTGGAGTAACTCAATGATGTATTGAACTAGAGAAACAAGGAAGAAGAATGATATTTTTATTGTCTGTTGTTTGTGCATTAATCATTTAAATATATGAATTGTTGGGGGATGTGCTCTACAAAAGTATCATCGATGACATTCGGAATTCACACACTAAAATGATTAATTTATGCCTGTTTATGCAATAAATGCTCAGGTCATCTCGGTTCAATTATACCTAGATGCTTGTGTTTGCTTGCAATATCAAAAAACATGAAAGTAGTACTCGGGTCGTCATTGGTCTAACATATACCATTAACGCTTGTACTCACTTTCAACATCCTAAAAAGCTCTATGATGATATCAAGAACAAAAGTATTGTTAAAATGATAATGGTTTGCATATAGTTGCATAAGAAAATTAGATTGCATTCATAAATTTCCACATCTGCAGAGTAGTTGTTACATAAAGGATTCAAATCAATGATTATCTTGGATTGAGTATACTTGACATAAACCAAAAATTCATCAAAATCATATAGGTGCATCATCTCATCATTTTAAAGCATTTATCACATCATCATTCATACATTGGACATCAAATAGTGGTATTCATCATATCATGTTTTCCACATCAAATAAAAAATAAAAATTATTAATAAATCATGACAGTGCATTCATCTCATAATATATCATTTATTCACATTCTATTATTATTATCATACATTTATCACCAGCATGTTTATTACACCATATCATTTATTACATTATTATCATATGCATTTGATCAATTTTAACCTGTACATCATTGTCCTCCATGAACTACAACACAAAATTTACATTTTGTTAAAAACCATCCATGTATATATCATCCTACATCCATACATCAATACATCACTATTTTTGAGCCATCCATCCATATATATATCATCCATCGCAAAATCATTATTTTCATTCATACATTTAGAACATCATACATCCATACACCATATATTCATACATAAGCATTTAAATTAGAATATCATACATCCATACATCACATAACATAAAATAAAGGCATTCATCATAGAATCATCACATGATATAAAACACATTAAAATAAATGCATCCATCATAGATCAAATAGAAATCAACTGCATAATCATATATATCATCAAATGTCAAGTATACAATGAAGTCTGAAATAAGAAGAGATACATCGTCAAAATGGGCTGACTTGAAGTGTACATCATGTCTCAAAAAGTATGTCTCAAAATCACAAACAACATCTAAGATATGCTGCTGCCAAAAGGTGCAGGCATAACAGGACCAATACCACCACCACCCCTAGATGGACCAAGATCTCTGGGATCTCTCCATGGAGGCTGCATCACACCCTTGCTAACTGTCCAGGTATGTGTCTTACCAGATCTCGAAGGGGAATAACTCACTCTGTGATCGGCAGAAGCTACATCATGATATTGACCCCTGTATAACTCTGCCTCTCGGCCAACCCGCAGAACCTCCCTCATATAATCGGAAATGGAGGTACCATCAATTACCCTCTGTAATGTCTCTACAGTCTCTTGTGCCCTCTCTGTAATCTTTCTGTCACTGTCCCTCTCGGCTGTCAAGGTACCAACTTGTGTCTGAACAACTACCAACTATCCCTGGACCTGTGCCAATGCCTATGCATGAGCCTGTGCCTGGGTCTGCATCTGTGTCTGATTCTACACAAGTAAACCCTGCGCCTGCACTAATTGATCCTGCAGAGTCTATACCTGCACCTGTAGGCTCACAATCTGTCTCTGCTGATCTACATAAGGCATCTCCACTACTTGCCTCTTGCGAGGCCTACTCGAAGACAGACCTACACCGCCTGGCCCAACCCCTCTGCCACCTCCACCACCACCATCCCCGTCATCGTTGCTGCTCCCATCACTACTGCTCAACTCAGTGTTAGATCCACTATCCTCCTCGCCCTCAATAGCTATGGCAGGATCCTCGGCAACATCCTCCTTCACAGGTAATGGTGTTGGCTCATCTGGAATGGTGATCTAAGGACATGGATGCAAAGCCAAAAACGTAGCATACTTCTCTGTCACTGGTGCCTCTGCAATATCCCAATGCATATCCCAAGCTGATGGCTGTAGAGCCCGGTCTCCCTCCACTAATGTATCATAGGACAAGAATGACCCCCAATCTGTTGTATTGCTCCGCCATCGGGCATAATGAGCAACCCCTTGAGGCATGCACTGCACAATCCTATACTACCTGTATACTCGCCACAATAAAAATCTCTCTAGGACAAAAAGGGTCCTGCCGATCAAATACATGGAATCACACAAATATCCAAGCACTACATCATCCTCCTCCCACAGCTCATAATCTATATAAGGCTGCCATATGACACTCTCTAGGTCATCCAAAACACATCTCCAATGCTCTAACTTACCCATCCAAGACTGGGTAAGTCAACCTCTGTAAAGAAAAACATATGGTCTTCCTACAGGTATATCCCATACTGGCAATGGTTGCGCAATAGAAAAATGCTCCCATGCCCAAACCTGTAATAAAGTCACCCCTGCTAATAAGCTGCGTCCTCCCAAGTATACCACCGAGTGTAAATCATGATAAAGGTGGGCTAACATACACATCCCCCACGCATATCTGGTCCCGTGCACGACCATGCTCTCCAAAATACGGCCCCAACCCACATAGAATCCCTTTGACCTGCGATCAGGACAAAAGAATCCTCCAATGAATCTAGCTAGCATTGCTGGTAGAGTAGCGTAGGCGTCAACCATCATCCGCCACCAAACACTCGGTCCTACAATATGATTATCCTAGAATACCTTGCGGAGTGCATCTCTCCCACCAGCCTCATGTGAATCATAAACTACGATCTCTCCCATGAAAGGTATCTGTAATATCCACCACACATCCTTTGGTGTGACTGTCATCTCGCCGGTGGGTAGATGGAAGGTGTTATGATCGCTGTGCCACCGCTTAGACAAGGTAGTAAGGAGACCCTGATTAATCATAATCTGGGGCATATCTAGCAGAGTAAACAAACCACATCGAGAGATGATCTGAATCTCATCAGGAGTCAAGTGTGGAATCAAATCAATAGTCCATGGAAAATGCTCTCGCATATGGAGGTTATCCAGAGGATCCTATTATCATAAAAGGTTTAAAAATCAGTACACTATGTCAAAATTTCCAAGTCAATCTACTATCAGATCTAATCAAAGTTTGGTATGAATTTTTGATCAAAATTCATGAACAAACATCAACTAAACTCACCTATCATGAGGTTCATCACAACCACCACCTAGCCTCACCTATCATGAGGTTTATCCAATATGAAATCATTCCTCACCTATCATGAGGATCATCACAAATGGGATTATTTCTCGCCTATCATGAGAGTAAGTCTTATTTATCATCAGAATCAGTCATTAGGGAATTTGGACTATAAAATCATACCAAATTGAAGAATGGACATGATCGAAATGGAAAAAATCAAGGTTAATTGTGTTAAATCTGCAAATCTAGAAATTTCGCATGGATGTGCTATAACATGCATCCTAAGTGCTAAAAAGATCAAAGCGCTATTTCATCGGTCGGATGTGCTATAACATGCACCTGAAGCGCTATAGAACCCGAAGCGCTATATTATCACACCAATGCACTACAACAGTCCATCAAAGCGCTACTTTACTCAAAGCGCTATAATAGTCTATCAAAGCACCGAGGTATTGCATCAATGCGCTAGAAATTTCTAAGCGCTAAACTATCCTATCAAAGCACTAAATAAATCTATCTAAACGCTGATTCTTGAAAGCACTAAACTATCTTATCAAAGCGCTAAATAAAGCTATCTAAGTGTCAATTTTTCAAAGCGCTAAACTATCCTATGGAAGCACTAAACAAATTAACAAAAGCGTTAATTCATCAAAGTGCTAAAATATATCCTAGAAGTGCTACACTGAAGTGCAAAGCGCTAAAGCACGACATTGATGCGCTAAAACTACAAAAAAACGTAAATGTGAAAAAATAGCACAATTTTTTTTGAAAAGGCACAAATTACAAGGTGGATTACGGGTACGTACCGGAGGTCCGTAGGCGGCCGGGCACTAGTGATGTTGCACACGCTCAAACTGGTGGCTATGGTAGGGGATCAACATCTTGCTCCAGATGGCTCAAATGTCTCTCTCACTAGGTTTTGAAAAATCAAAAAGCACAAATGAATGTGAAAAGGGAATTTTTGAGGGGATTTCTTTTATTTTAATTAATTTTATTTGGGAAATTTATTGAAATTCATCTAGGGGCCAAAATTTATTCATCAACATCGGGAGATAAATTATCTCTTCATCAAATCATTGAAAAATAAAATCAAAAATCAATTTTTTTCCAAATATCCCAAAAAAATCATAAAATCATAAATTTATCTCCTGAGGAGGCATATTATCATCAATCATCTAAAAATCAATATCTGGGGCATGTCTAGAGCATACTGAAAATTTTTCGTCGATACTGGTAGTAGCAACAAATTTTTCTTTGAAGCAGTGTGTAAACACATCACTTCAAAGAGGGGCAAAATGTATAAACAAAATTAAATACTTTGTTTAATTTAATTATCATTTCCCTATTTTATTCTATCACATCAAATCTTAAATTAATTAAATAAAGATTAAACATTTTATTGATTAATTACCATATTCTTCTATTTTAATTTAATAAACAGCTTCTATAGTTTGTTCTATTAAATTATTTATCCCTCTTTGGCTAATTTCAATAAATCAAAATATTTAAATAAAGGCATAAAGAATATTCCTCTATATTTCCTCAAAATCAAATTAGATATCCTATGTGTAATTTATGTCAAAATTATGTCTAAATTAATTGATTCAAACTTCACGGGAAGATTTGGAGACAAATTGGAGACAAATTGGAAATTCACCTCTCAATCCTCTTCCATCAATCCTTTCTATTCTCTTGCCTGGTGTTTTTATGGGTAGAGACAATGCCCAAAATCTTCTCAATCACCTCCATCTCTCACCATTCAATCATCTAGATTGAATCCAAGCCTCTACTTTGATGCCCCTATGCAAAGCTGCTGCCAGGAAATCTATAAATACAACTTCATTCAACAAAGGAAGGATCCCAGATTATCAAGTTTGTGCAATATTACTCTGCAGGAAATATTTCAAGCATTCAAACAATAGCATCATATCTTTTATTTCATAATCATGGCTATATTTAGTTTGTTCCAACTTTCTTTTATTTGAATTCATGTCAAGTTTAGTAATCATCATATAGGATTAGTTTCTTGTATTTAGCATCCTTCTCATTTTTCAGATTGTCATTTTAATAGTCACATTGGTTATACGATCTAAGAGCCATAGTGGTTTAATAAATCTTTGGAGATAGAGAGCAATATGACGCTTTCAAATGAATTTCTGGTTTTAATGGCTTAATTCTTGATTGAATTCTTTGATATAATGTCATATTAAGAAATGTTTTTAGTTGTTTTTCTCTTACATATTTCACACTTATAATTAGTAGTTATGAAATCGGATTTTCTTGATGTTTCACTAATGGGTTGTGTGGATATCACCACAACTTCTTTCTCTTTTTCTAATTTTGATGGTGAAATCTTGTATTCCCCCATGAATGTAGGTGTCAAATCTAATGATACCCTGTCATCATCTAATAGATTTGTTACATATTAAAGGCACTCATCCTTGTCTTCAATTTGTAAAGTTTCCACTTTTGAATTCAGTATAAATGTGCTAAAAGGATTCTTCATTCATGTTTGAATTTGTAAACAATTCATAGATTTAGGATCAAATTTCACTATCTAAACCTTATTGTTGTATATGTATTTAATTAAATGATGAAGCGTTGAAGGCACTCCTTTCATCTTGTGAATCCATAGTTTACCCAAGAGGAGATTATATGAAATATTATTGAGCATGACATGAATGAGAGTTTGTAACACAATAGGACCAGTCTTAACTGGCAATGTTATTACACCAAGTAGTTGTCTTTGTACATTATCAAAACCTTTGATTGACAAAGTAGTTGGTTGAATAAAATTCTTTTCCACTCCAATTTTATCTAAAAGGTGAACACTACAAATATTAAGCCCTGAACCATTGTCAATAAGGGTACGCCTAATCCCCATCTTGTTAATAACTACCATTGCCATCAAAGCATCATTTTGTTTTTGCGTCTCCAAAAGGGGTAATTCATTATGATGAAATACAATGTCCAAATTACCTTCATTCATAAATTTAAGCAAAGTTGATACATCATTTGGTTTCACACTAGGAGGGACAAAAAATATTTAGTGTCTTGAAGCATGTCATGTTAAACAGGTGATGTTTGACTCAAATCCCACAAAGAAATCTTAGCAAGAGTAGCACGAAGTTGTTTTACAAGATCATATTCCTTACCACTATGTTGAGGAATGTCAGGTGCAGGTGGGAGGTATGGTTGAGGCAATGGAGTGGATGTTGGAGTTTGTTTTGGTTGCTTGTTACTTCTAGTGTTTTATGTGTGAACAACTGTGTGATAACTTGGTTGCTACAACACATGATTACTAATGAGTTTTTTTGTGAAGTTTAGGATGTGGCCATGAGGTTTAGGAGGTCCTATAATGAGAGTTGATTTAGGAGGTCCAATAATTGGAGGAATTTTAGGAGGTTCAATAACTAGAGGAGACCTAATAGCCAATTATGTATTCATAACTTCAACAAAGTTGACTACTTGATAATATTCTATCGATGGGGGATCTAATGTTACCTTAGAATCTTCATCTATGCAATCCATCTTATTGTATTTTGAAATAAATCTATCAATGATTTCATCCTCTTGTCCAACAATATATTTTCAATTAGGAGAGGTATTGGGAGAGAAACAAACAAAATTCTCAAGATGCTCAATGATTGGATCTTCTAACACCAAGACACCTTCACAAATAGGAGAGATATCGAGATAAGTACAAACATGATTGTCATGATTGTCAATGATTTAATTCTCTTGCACCAAGCTAACCTCACACATAGGAGAGATAGTGGGAGAGGGATCAATAAAAAATAACAAAAGAGGAGAAATAAATTCATTTTCACATGCTTGTGTAAAAAATTCCTTGAAATGCTTAACAAGATTTGACAATAGAAAATGAATTATGAGAATACAATATTTTTTCAATGAGAACATTGTGTTATGTCCTATAGATCAAGCTAGCAATGTTTATAGAAAAAAAAACAGTTACAAGATTGATATTCAAAAACTGATGTTAGATTTGGACAGAGATCAGAGACAAGATTATGCATAGTAAATTTGAGTTCAATTTAGTTGGACAAGGGTTCCTAGCGCACCTATTTCATGCATAGGATTTTGCAAAATTAAAAATTTGACCATGTTTCACGTTGTTCTGAGTTCCTGCTTTTGTGTGTGTATAGGCTTGATAGTGAATGTTTTTCAAAATTTAGCCAATTTATGACAATGTAACTCAAAATACAAGTGTGCAACAATATTGAAAATAATTGAACAATAAATGATAATTGTGAATACAATTTCTAGGTCTAAAATGCAATAATTGATTGATTCTAATAGCCAAAATCTGAAAATGATGATGTTGATGTGCTTTTTGAAATGAAATAATGCAAATTTTCACTTTTTGAGCTATATGCAAGATAATTGAATTTATGCAATTAACACTTTCAGATTTTTTTTTCAGTTTTAAATGACCTAATGCAAATTTTTAGATGCAATTTAGATGTAGATATGACCTGTAATGACTTAAATTAATCCTATTGCAACCTATTATGCAATATGATATGAAATTTCTTGAATTTTTATGCCTTTTATGATGCAAAAATGAATGGCTAAATGAACAATACAAAACAATGCAATGTTAAACCTAGATCTAGGATGAATTTATTTAGATTTTAGGAGGTTTATTGTGTTAATGTGTCAGGTTCACCAAAATGAAATGGTGGAAAATGTGAGACACTTTAGGGGAGATCTCCCTTTGTGGGTGTTTGACACCTTTTTCTTTATCTCATTAATTAAAAGGAGGGTTTGATTGCATTTGGACAAGATATATGATTGAATTACAACCTGAAAAGTGAATCAACCTGCCTTTGACAAAATTTGAAATGGCCTTAAGGATGAAATGCAATGATTCAACTAGCCTAATGATGCAAATTACTATTCTAATGCAAATACAACAAACATAGAAAGTCACAAACAAATTCAAACTACAGAAATGGACAGAGCAAGACACTGTGCACCTATGGTTTGAATTTGAGCTTGATTTTGGAGACTAGGTTGCCCAGAGAAACCACTGTCCTTGTTGACCAATTTTAGATCTATTTTCATAGTCCTCTAGAGCCAAATCATAGCTTTCTTTCCCTGTTTGTTACATTGTCGGATAATTTTGTAACTGATTTTTTGTTTGTTATCAAGGTGTAGGGTTTGATTGCAACAATGAATAATTGATCTTCAAAATCTTCTTCAAATCTAAAACCTGCACATTAAAAGAGAGAGGAAGGGTTTTTCCATTTAGGGGCTTTCCTTAGTCAAACCTTGTGTTAGTTTTTCCACTTCCACAATGACAATGTTAATGATAAATGGATAAATGAAAAAAAGGAATGATGAATCAACAAGGTTTTGCAACTCACCACCCTTCAATGACTTCCTTGAAGGATTGAAGTCATACAAATATCCTCAAGGCTTGAACGTTACTTTCTTGATTTTATTGGATACCTAAAAGGGTTAGTCTTCACAAACAATATAATATAACATAAACATGATCTCACATAAACTTTGACATGATGCTTGGATCTTGAATTTTTCTAATAAATCTCTAAAATTCAACTCTTGACTTGCTTGATAATTGCTTGATCACCAAATTTTCCAATAATTTCTAGATGTCTTTTAAATGATATAATAACTAGGTATTTATATGCAATTATTCTAATTTCCCCAAAAATAAATCCCGATAGCTGACAACAGACACTTGAAATTCAAATAATAAAAGGTCACCTTTGACATATTTGAATTTGGAGCCAAAATAGGGGGACATAAGTGCCCTAGGTGTCAATGTCCCAAACCTATTTTTTGGGAATTAAGGAGTTAGGGGAAAAATATTAAATGAATGCATTTGTTTTCTATTTATATTTTTTTGAAAAACAATACAATGGGCCACACAATACATAATTTAGGAAATTAGGTGTTCAATTAGTTCCAATTACTTAAGGGGGAGCAAAACATGGAGTGAAATTATCAAGGGTGGCAATTTACGATGCTATAATATTATCAACACAAACTGATTGTCTATCAAACAAAACTTCAATTGTTTCTTTAAAACTATTCTTCAATGTCTCTATATCTTTATCTTGAGAATAATCCTTGTTTTAGAGGTGTACATTGATGGCGGAGAGATCTTTCTAAATATTGCTCTAATTTGACTACAGTCATTAAGTAATTTGCTTTGTTCCAAGGTGTTTTGTTTTATGAATGAAAAATTTCATTCTATACTCTTCTTCCACATAAAGGAATAATTATCATCAACATTAGATAATATTTGTTCAACTACTAGTCTCTTTGATCCCAATTTAATCATTTATTTTAGAGCATAGTTAGTTTTCTACTAGATTGACTCTACATGCTTTGTTGTTGTAATTTCATTATAATTTTATTTTCTTAGTACCTCAATATCTTCACAAATTTTCTTCATTGCTCTAATGAATTTAACTCCCCTCACCATGATATCATTAATCCATTCTTTAGTGGTCTTTCCATAAGATTTATATGCAGGGACTTTATCAATTAAATCATTTCCACTAGCTAAACTTGGATCAGAAGCAACTTCGATCTGGGTGGTGGGATAAGCTAGGAAGTCGATTTGAGATTTCATACGATTGGTTAAAGTGTTAATCTGCTTCTTTAGTTGATTCTTTGTTTGTTTATCATTCTCTATTATTTTCACCAACTTGGCAACTGACACTTGAAATTTATGAACATCTCCATCTCTTGTAGAAGGCCCCAAATTGATCCTAGTTATGCTGAAATATTTTGCAGCCATCACTCAATAGTCTGGATGTAGGGTAAAAGTACAAAGTTGTTTCACACTTTCAACCAACTTTTAGCACAAGTAAATTTTAATATTTCTAACTAGAAATCAATTTTGTTCAAACATATGATCTAGTAAGATGTATTCTAGATAATTTAGATATGTCTACAACTTTTCCAACTAGAATTGTTGGCTAAATGCATATGTAGCACCACTTTGACGATAATTTGCCAAAAAAATTAAATTATTTGAAAAAATTGATGTTTCAACAACTCCTACTCATGTAAATAACATTTTTTTAAATGTAAAAATACCCTTTATAGATCCATAGTGTAGTTTTCAAAAAAATATTTAATAGTTTAATTATTATTTATATTTTATATTTTATTTTTACTAAAATTAGGTTATCAACACAAAAATATTAGGTTGATTACCATGTCAAGAAAAATACTAAAACTTATTAAAAAAATTGAAAAAAATATGATGCACTAGATAAAAAAAATATATATCAAGATGGTATAATCTTTTCTTTTCTTTTTTAGATAAATAATCAATATAAAATTTGATGTCAAATAAAAACAAATGTTTTTTTGATACGTAAGTTAGTTTCTATTGATATGTAAAAGCTATTACAATATGTCTGCATATGCGAGAGAACCAAATTCACAAAAACTACAAGCTAACATCACCATCACCAAAATCTGCTTGCCACCGAACCACATCTACCAAAATTGCAAGCTTACAACCCTACCCACATCAAAAAAGAACCCCATAACACCACTCCTAAGGAGGGAAATACACTAGTACATGAAACATTAACCAACCACCATAGACATGCTTAAACAAAGAAATTAAAACTAACATCAAATATCATACCCCAACCCCAACCAAACACCTAACTCGACTCCCCCGAGCTCAAAAACCCATTTTCCTAAGAAAAAGCCTTAAAGTCCGGCACCTAGTGACAAACCTACGAGGGGGGAGTTTGAGTGCCCTTATAAAATAGTCAACCCCGACCGCCACTAGCTCTATGTGCTTGACCAAAGCCAAACCTTTCAAGTCCAATATGAAGGATTAATATTTAATTACCTCACTTGACACATACAAAAGCCGCATATCACGTTGGCATGGGTACCCATTCCAAGGGAAGCCGCGTATATCACCTCCTCCATTCCCACTAATAGGTCTACATAGAAGAGTCATCTTGTCACCAATTCTGCCTCTCGCTTAGCCATCCTAATGTCCAAGAGTGATGCTAGAAACTAGGAAGAGATGTTAGAGATGACCTTGTAATTATACTCGTCCTCCATGTAACACTTGCCCAACACCATCTTTATTGCCACCAATATGAGGGTGTCATATTTCTTGATCATGTGTTTGAGGCGTTGGTCCGTAATTGGGCCACAAAATGTCATTTTCCTACATGTTCTTTGTAGTATGATTGGTGTGGCAGCCCCAATGCTCACCAGGGTTTCCGAAGACATCCTTACAACAAACCTCGACCTCTCCTCCATATCCAACTACAAAAACTAGCCAAGCCTGAGAATATACAACCTTCAAATGAATAGCCAACACACCTCCCCAAATATAGCAGGTTGATGTAAGCAGATCATGCAAGCCAACCAAGTTTTGAGGCACAATCTCGATCCTTCCCAAAGTGTGTGAAATAACTTCAACAATGATGGAAGGACAAGCCAAATTTCCACCCACTGCAATCATAACTAACCTTGCCTCACCGTGATGATAGGACGTGACCTCGGGAGTAAAGGAAAATTTTGACAATGTCATCCTTCACAACCAGTCTGAAAGCATCAATGTCAGTTACCAAACTTTATTAAATTTTCTCCTGCCAACTCAACACAACCACCCTCCCAGCTTGGACACCATGCCATCTAAGCAAGCTAACTAGACACCCTTTGACCAACTACACCAGCTAAGAAACCATGAATGAACTCACCCATGTTGCCTTCTTCACCCCTTCCACCTGTCAAATGCACCAATTGCAATCCTGATAGTTGCAAAATCTCCACATTAATTAATGAGGAGAGTCACCCACCCTTTTTCCCACTATCATTTCTTGGATTAAATATTCACTTCTTTGACTGCTATTCCATTGACCCCCATATTGGATAGTTGATCAAACTCTACATTTATTTCTCTAAAAATATGATTAAACATCATGAGATCTAGGCCATCCACAAGGCTCAAATAAACCTCTAGTTTCACCCCTAACTTCTAGTTCGTTACCTTCCTAGAACACAGTGCATTGATCACTAGAGTTTAATCCCCTTCAATTACCACCTTCCTCTGATCTAGCTCTTTGCATAATCCTAATCCCAAAATCAAACCTTGGAATTCATCTGCATTTTTTGTTCCTTTCAGAAGAGGGGTAGCTAGACTACCCAAAATTCCACCCTTGCAGTCTCTTACTATGCATCTAGCTCTAGAGGCCCCAAGGTTGCCCTTGGTGGCCCCATAAAAATTTATTTTTTCCCACCCCACCTCAAGAGACGACCAATAATCCTTACTCCTTTCCTCTATCGATGCCATACCCCCGTTCCCAACATATGTAGGGACTTTCAACCCGTACCAATTCCTTCTTGCTATGACATCCCAAACAGTGAAATTCAACTTCCTTGGGTTATGATTATCCACTCTTCCATTGATTATTTCCACAATACTTTCCTCTATTTTGTGCAACATCCTTTGTATTGCGATTTCATTATCCTGAAAAATGCACCTATTCATCTCCTTCCAAACTTCCCATATGACAATTGATGGGCTTGTAATCCATAGACCACCTAATATTGACTCCTTATGAGGTGTAGGCCAACTCCTAAGCAATTCCAACAAGCTGCTAGGAAATGTCGATTGCCACTGAAGTTTTGAGCATAACCAATACCAACAACATTGATTGTATGTACAATTCAAAAACAAATGATCCCTAGTTTATTTTGCTTGTTTGCACAAAGAACACCTCGAGGGACTATAGTAACCTAACTTTGAAAACCTGTCCACAGTTAGAGCCCTTCCTTGTGCAGCGGCCCAAGTGAATATACCTACCTTCAAAAGAAAAACTTTATTCTAGCGAAGATTCAAATGCCCCAAACTCAGACAAGTTAGCATAACCACCTCTTTCCTTATATTCCCCATTTGATGAAGTGTTCGACCTTATGCTATCACAACCTTGCTTGATACCGATCATTCACAAACCCATAAATTTCCCATATACTTCCACCACCTCAGCATTGAGCCCCAACTACCTTATGAGTTCCACTAATAAAACAAGTCACCCTACTAAGTTGTGTCTTTAGTTTAATCTCTTACCCTATCTCCACATTCCTTCTTTGTTCTTATTTTCACTTGCTCCAAAGAAACAATGTTTCTGAGCTTTGAGAAGGCTTCCCATGAATCCTCCCAGAATAGAGTGGAGCGCCTGTCCTTTATCTCCCAAGTAAGATAGTCCAGTATTAGATCCTAGGTAGAACTCCTCATAAAATTCTAGATTCTTGACCCACTATGGAGGTGCCTGGTTGTAAAAATACCATTTTCCTCACCGTCAAGATACTTTTCCCTAAGAATTTTGACCCATTTAAGGTCACATTTTGTGTGAAGTGCCCATACCAAATTTTCCCCAAAGGCTTTATTTTGAAGGAGAAGATCTTTCATCCCAGCCCCATCCGCTTCCTTTCTTTCACACACTTTCTGCCATTTTACTATTGGAAATTTATGTTATTCTAAATTCCCTTGCCAGAAAAATTCTTTCATCTTTTTTTTGAGCACTTTGTTTGCCCCAACCAATAATGGGAGACATGATAACATATAAATCGACATTGCAGCAATAATGAATTTGAGCATTGTTAACCTAATTTCCCATGATAGCCAGTGGATTTTCCAAGAAGACAATCTATCCTTCACCTTTTTTGTTAGTGTGTTTCAGATGTTACCATTTTGCACACCTTTTTCTAGAGAGAGACCGAGACATCTACAAGGAAGCTTCTATATCTTAATATCCTTAAAATTTGAACTTCTCTTGCCATGCTTGTGTTGAAAAAGAAGACTTCTGATTTCGCCATACTAATGTCCTGTACTGAGGCCGAGGAGTACTTTTCCATGACCTCTATTAGCCAATTAGCCTCTCTTTCTATTGTAGTTCCAAATAACATTGTGTCATTTGAAAACTATTGGTGTGTAATTGTTGTTAGATTGCTAGTGACTTGTAAATCATCCACCATCCCATCCCTTCGATATTTTTCCACTGACCTCCCTAGAGCTTCTATCATGATTATGAACAAGAATGGGGAAAGTGGATCTCCCTACCGAAGACCCCGAGATGTATTAAATAATCCCTCCAGAGAGACATTCACTAGTACTGAGTACCTTGGGCTAGCAATCCAACCAAATACCTAATCCAACCACTCCTTCTGGAAACCAAAAGCCTCCAAGACCTTAAATAGAAAACGTCGATTCATCCTATCATAAGCCTTCCTGATGTCAAGTTTCAGTAGCATCACTGGCTTCTTCAGACGTTGTGTGGAATGTATGAATTCCCATGCAATGATTACAACATCCATAATCGATCTTCTCGATACAAACCATGTTTGTTCCTTTGAGATGATGGATGAAAAAATTATTTTCACTCGGTTTGTGACAGTCTTTGCCAAGATCTTATAAAATTTATTGCACAAAGAAATTGGGTGATATTCTTCCAATGATTTTGGTTTCTCTTTTTGGGGGATAAGCACAATGAAAGTATTATTTACTTCCTTGAGCATGCAACCTAAAGATTTGGAATCTTTAATTGACTCTATGATGTCTTGGCCCATAAAATCCTGGCAAGTCTAGAAGAAAACAACTGGGAAACTATCAGGCCTCGACATCTTCTCCAGGTGTAGCTGGAAGAAAGTAGTTTTAACCTCTTGATCTATGAATTTGGTGTTTAATAATTCATTTTGTGATTCAGTTACCAGACTGGGAATGCATCTCAACAGTTCATTCTGTGCCACAAGATTGGAACCCTCCCTATCATTCAAGAGATTTTGAAAATATTCAACTGAGGCTACCTTGACTTCTACCAGATCTTCCAGCATCCTCCCATCATACAATTTGATGCTCGATATTCTGTTCACTTTCCTATGCACCTTAGTAGAGTTATGAAAGTATTTTGTGTTCTTATCACCTGCCTTTAGCCACATTTCTTTGGACTTTTGTCTTCAAAATATTTCTTCTTTATGAAGGACATCATTCAATTTTTTTATCAATTCCTTTTCCTCCTTATAGCTATTGTTATCCATAACATTCGTTATCACCTTCTCTAGGAGCTCCTTCAACACTGCTTTGATCTTTCCCCTTTCTTCAAAAATATTCTTAAAGAATTCTTTATTCCCTAGCTTTAAATTTTACTTTACTGATTTTAATTTTGTAACAATGTTGAACATCTTGTAGCCTCTTGCCTTACAATCCATCCACCAATGTTTAATGATATCCCAGAGGTTCAGGTCTTTGAACCACATAATTTCAAATTTGAACACAAACCTTGTCCCTTTATCTTTATCTATTTCCAATTTTACAAGAAAGTGATTTGATCTAGCACCAGGCACAATCTTGCAATCTAGAGTGTAAGGGAATTAGCCTAAATTCCCCTTGAAAAAGAACCTATCAATATTTTCAGCTATACTACAGAACCCCTTCCTTCTATTTGTCTAGGTGAAGTTATTGTTCCCCATTTGAGCCTCTATTACAAAATTTCTCTCAACAAAGTTTACAAAGTTTTCCTGAGATTGAAGCACACTATCCACACCCCCTTTCTTATCTTCAGGTCTCATAATTGCATTAAAATCCCCCCAATGATGCAAAAATATTTCCTTAGATTATTGAGAACCAAATCTAATTCTTCCCAGACTTGTCTTTTTTGAATACAAGTGGTAGGGCCATAAACATTAATGAGTAAGAAACACAAATTCAAAATGAGACATTTTACCTGACAAGCAATCCAATGCATGTTTCTTGTGACTTCCTCCACTAACACAACATGTGGTTTCTAGACAATCAACATACCACCTGAAGTGTCATCAGCATTGACCCCTAACATTTTCCATAGCTTAAATTTCCTTCCAAACTTGTCCTTCTCCTGCTCCCATAACTTAGTCTCCTGAAGTAGTCCTATGTTTGCTTGAAACGTTTCTAATTGATGCCTAATTAGGCACCTTTTGTAAGGGGTTTTTAAGCCCCTAACATTCCATGTGATGATTTTCATTTTTTTCAGGAAGAGATTCACTCTTCCCTACTTTCAACATTTCGTTGATATTATTTTGACCGCTCCCTTCCCCATCCTATTTGAGATTCTCCTCATTTGGGATCATGCCTCATTTCTTACTTTCTCTACAATATGCCTCTTCCTTGATTTCAAGAAACTTCCTTCTTCAAAAGGTAGTTCGTCATCTTCTAATACTGGGCAATTTGTCCAATCCCCAAACATATCTTCTTCTTCCAGTCTTAATGAACCGCTCTTGGTTGCTTTGGCTAGTTCCACCAATTCATTCTTGACTTCTTCTAGGGAGTCTAAATCCTACTGCCTACATTATTTCCCCAAAAGATCAATTGCCTCTGCTAATTTCTCATTCAGTTCTCCCCTTTGGACAACATTATTGGTGGTGCAGTCACGGTAAGGAGGGTCCTCAAAGAGAACAGTCTAAACCATGCAAAAAGAGTAACACAATATAAGCAACACAATTTATGGAGGCAAATGAAGGTGCAAACATTCTCATTATCTGAAATATTGATTACATATAGTCGGTCACATCCGGGCTTATAGATTCGGCACATAGGCCTGATTACAATATGCTCAAAATGCAGTGCTCATACATGCGAATTAAATCCTATAGATCAAACCTAATATACAACATATCCTTCTTAATCATCAATATTTTTCTCTTCTAATGATTCAATACTATTTTTATATCATATCCGTGAGTCTAGAAACATCCACATCGGCCAAAGATAACTATAATCTCCAATGAAGAAAAATGTAAAGTGTGCAAGAACAGGTCGGCCTTAAATCTGAAACTCATCCACGGTAGATGCGTATGATAAAGTGTGGACCTAAGTGTAAGGTCGGGGATACTCCATGGAATAAATCTAAACATACCGTGAGGATCCGCAAGTCATGGGAAAGGTCCATGATCGATCCAAATAGCCATTAGGTTTTGAATTTATTTTGGGGCCAGCCTCAAAATCTATCATGTACGCCAGAAGCGATAACTTGCTG
The DNA here is from genome assembly GCA_007115665.2 of Sequoiadendron giganteum. Lineage (NCBI taxonomy): Eukaryota > Viridiplantae > Streptophyta > Pinopsida > Cupressales > Cupressaceae > Sequoiadendron > Sequoiadendron giganteum. Next base: position 448,489,132 of record CM021108.1, on the reverse strand, counting down.
GAAAAAGATCCAAATGAGCTGAAAACTTGGGAAATGAAGATTGAACATGTCCACAATGAAATCCTAGGTACGCATGATCTAGCGAGGAAACATGAAGAAACAATGGATCTACCAACTCGAACAAGAACATGAACTTAATAAGAACAAAATTGAAAGGAAATATTTTTGGTTGATGCAAGATTGCCAAGAACCAAGGATGCTCCTGTATCAGACATCCGAGGTTGGTGAAAAGTGAGTCCCTCAATTTTTTTGGGCCAAAGGAAAACCAATATAGTCTACCTCCGCCTAGGAAATCCAAGAAGAATCCTCCACTGGTCTACCCTTCCATTTCACCAAATATTCCATGTACTGTCTTCCACGAGTCCTCCTTCCATCTCTGACATCCAAAATATCTTCTATCTCACTTGATTGTTGTTTAGGAAGTTGTTCTTCCAACTTCACTTACTGTCCTTACTGAATTATGTTTCATGGTACTGATGTAGGTTTGCAATGTTGAATATAGGTGATATACTCATGTCATCCGATAAATCCACTTCATATGCATTCCCTGAGTCAAATTTCTTTAATATCCTATAGGGTCCAAACTTCCTCATCTTCAATTTATTGTATGTTCCAAATGGAAATATTTCCTTCCTCAAGTACACCATCACTTCATCTTCAACTCTGAACTCCTTATGTCTCCTCTTTTCATCTACTTTCTCCTTATAATTCTGGTTCATGTTCTCCAAATGTTGCTTCACTTGAGTATGCACTATCTTCATATGTTCTACAAAATATTTTGCTTCTACATTCCTCTTATCTTCCTTACTAATGTATCTTACCTCTGATATACCTCTAGGATGAGCTCCTCTAACAATCTCAAAAGGGGTCTTTCCAATACTCTTGTCCACTAAATTATTGTAGGAAAACTCTGCTTGTACTAGGACTAGATCCCAACTTCTGATCTTTTCTCCAACCAAACATCTTAGTAAATTTTCCAAACTTCAGTTCACTACCTCTGTTTGTCCATCTGTCTATGAGTGAAAAGTGGAACTAAACTTCAAATTTGTTTTCAACTTCTTCCAAAGTGTCCTCCAAAAATAGCCAACAAACTTCCTATCTCTGTCTAAAACAATACTCCTAGGTAATCCATGCAATCTGACCACTTCTTTGAAAAACAAATCTGCTACATGTACTGCATCCGTTGTTTTCTTACAAGGTATGAAATGTGCCATCTTAGAAAATCTATCCACTACCAAAAATAATGAATCATTGCCTCTCCGTGTCTTAGGAAAACCAAGTATGAAATCCATACTGATATCCTCCCAAGGTCCTTCTAGTACCGTTAGAGGCTTATACAATCCAACATTCTGACTACTTCCTTTTGCAACTTGACAAACTCTACAACTTTGTACAAATTTCCTAACACCCTTATGAATCTAGTGCCAAAATTAATTCTCACTCACCAATGCTACTATCTTGTCAATTCCAAAATTTCCTGCCAATCCTCCACTATGTTTATATTTTACCAAGTTATCCCTCATTAAACTTTAGGGTATACAATACTGGTTTCCTCTAAACAACATGTCCTCTTGGATAAAATAATCCAACCAATGACTTCTATCCTCTAGGATTGGTTCTCTACATGCTCTCCAAGGTTCTGCAAAATCCAGGTCTTCCTTATACAAGTTCCTCAATTCATCAAAGCCTAATACCTCCAATCTCATATGTGCTAGTAAATTCCTTCTCCTACTCAAAGCGTCAACAAATTTATTTTATTTTCCACTCCTATGTTTCAAGAAAAAAGTGTAACTCTATAATAACTCTACCCATCTCATGTGTTTCTGATTCAATTTACCTTGACTGTTCAAATATTGTAAAGCTTTATGATCCATATACAACAAAAACTCCTTAGATAACAAGTAATGTCTCCACTTTTTCAAAGCTTGAACTATGATGTAGAACTCTTCATCATCTACTGAATACCTTCTCCTCGCATCATTCAAACTCTCACAGAAATAGGCTACTGGTCTTCCTTCCTGACTTAACATTGCTCCAATTGCATTTCCACTTGCATCACAGTCTACTTGAAATACCTTTTCAAAATTTGGTAAAGCCAACATAGGCTACTCAGTCACCTTCTGCTTCAACAATTCAAAACTTTTGTTTGCTCCAAATGTCCATCTAAAATCCTTCCTATCTCCTCTCATCATCTCTATCATGGGGTTACAAATAGAACTAAAATTCCTAATGAACTTTCGGTAGAAACAAACCAATCCATGAAATGATCTTACCTCTCCAATGCTTTCAGGTGTAGGCCATTCAACAATAGCTCTCACTTTCTCAAGATCCATCTTCAATCCATCCACTAATATCACAAATCCTAGATATACCAATTCCTCCTTCATGAAACTACAGTTATTTAGGTTTATCAACAACTGCTCTTCTTTCAACCTCTATAAAACTTGTCTTATGTGCAATAAATGTTCCTCTCTAGTCTTACTGAAGTCAAAATGTCATCCAAATATACAATCAAAAATCTACCCAAGAATTTCTTCAATACCTCATTCATCAACCTCATGAAATTACTCGATGCATTTGACAACCCAAAAGGCATCACCAACCACTCATACAATCCTTCATTTGTCTTGAATGTTGTTTTACACTCATCTCCTTCTCTGATTCTGATCCGATGATATCCACTCTTCAAGTCTATCTTTGTAAAGTACTTAGCTCCACTCAAACAATCCATAATGTCATCCATCTAGGGGAAATGAAATCTATACTTCACCGTGATCTTGTTTATGGCTCTAGAGTCAGTACACATTCTCCATCTTTCTTAGGTGCAAGCATAGCAGGTACTACACAAGGACTTAAGCTTTCTCTGATCAAACCTTTCTTCAACAACTCTTGCACTTGTCTATTCAATTCTTCATTCTCTGCTGGTGTCATCGAGTGTGCTACTTTATTAGGAAAACTAGTTCCAGGAATCAGATCCATGCAATGACTAATACTCCTTATAGGTGGTAATCCATCAGGTACATTATCTGAAATGATAGCCTCATATTCTATCAACAACTCTCTTATCTCTTCCGATTGTTCTTCTACATGTTTCAAGTCTTCAAGTTTCTTAGGCAGAAATACATAGCACAAGTTCTCATGTCTCAGTCCATCTAGAAATATTCTTCCATCAACCAAACAAATTCTAGCAGTCATGCAAATCTCAGCCTTAGGAACATCTTCCAAGGGTAAAAAAGTTTGCTTCATCCCATTAGCAACAATGGTGTATATGTTCTTCTTTCCATCATGAATAGCTTGTCAATCATATTGCCAAGGCCTTCCCAACAAGATATGACATATATCCATAGGCATAATATCACAAAAAACTTCATCATGGTAGTTTCCTATCTTCAATTTCACCAAACAATGTTCAATTACTAGTATTTTATGCTCATCTTGAATCCATGCTATCTAATAGGGTTTAGGGTGTTTCCACTTTTCCAACTTCAATTCGGTTACCATTTCTTTAGAATCCAGGTTCTCTGAACTTCCATTATCAATGATCACTTTGTAACATTTACCAACTACCTTACATCTGGTCCTGAACAAATTCTTTCTTTGCAATGGTTCTTTCTCCAATTCACTTTGACACAATACTCTCTTATTCACCATTACCTCTCCTTTTTCTGGTTGATTAGATGATCCAACATGATCCTCCTCAAAAAGGGTTGTTCTCCTATTGTTCTCAATCTTTCTACTTGATTCTCCTTGTTTGCATTCAAAGGCTCTATGTCCTTCTCCACCACATTTAAAACAAGTTCCCCTGAATACTCTTTTCTCTTGTCCTCTATCATCTTTGGTATGAATTTTCACTCTTATTGACCTCCTTATTCTGATATGCAAAGGTTCCTCTTCCTCCTCTAGTAAATATTCTTCCTTTCTGAAATCTTCCACTTCTTCCTTTATGTCTATGTTCATGTCTTTTATTCAGCTTCTCCTCTACTTTTAGGGCACATTGATATGCCTCTTTCACACTCAACAACTTAATCAAAATGATCTCATCTTGAATAGATGACCTCAAACCATTCACATAAATGACTACTTGTTCAATCTCATCTTTTGAATGTCTAGATCTGATATTGAACATAGAATTCCTCAGTATACTTTGTCACGCTTGATTCTTTCTGCTTCATGTTTTGTAATTTCTTGAACAAACTAATCTAATAATCTGCAGGCATAAAATTTGTCTTCAATTTATTCACCATATGATCCCATGATCTTATCTTCTCCTTTCCTTTTATTTGTCTATCTATCTACAAATGTTCCCACCAAAGGGATGCATGTCCTCTCAATTTTGTACAGGAAAATTTCACCTTCTTATCATCTGGGGTACCTTCAAAATCAAATTATTTCTCCATTTATGTTATCCAATCCAATGATTCATCTGAATCCAACTTACCATTATAGTCTGGTGGATTGAAATGTGGCTTAGTGTTTACTCTAGTTAGGGCTCTTATGAACCTCTCTTCTCCCTGATCAAGGCCAGGTTGCTCTTCTCTTGCAACTTCTTCTTTTTCTTCTACTTCGTCATCACTTACATCATCAACTGGTTGACCTCTTCTGTGGGCCGTTTCAACTGCTTCTAATCTAGCAGAAATTCCTCTCAACATTTCCATTACAACAGGGTCTACATTTCCACGTGCTCCATTTACTCTACCATTTCTTCTTCCTACCATCTTTACACATGTCCTTTGCAATTGTAGGTTGGATTGTTAATTTTCCACCCCATAAAAAATCTTCAACAGGATTGTGCAACTTCTAATGATCTCGCAAGGAACGAATTTTGCTCTAATACCAGTTGGTGTAGTCACGGTAAGGAGGGTCCTCAAAGAGAACAATATGAACCATGCAACAAGAGTAACGCAACAAAAGAAACACAGTTTATGGAGGCAAATGTAGGTGCAAACATTCTCATTATCTGAAATATTGATTACATATAGTCGGTCACATCCGGGCTTACAGATTCGGCACACAAGCTTGATTACAATATGCTCAAAATACAATGCTCATACATGCGAGATAAATCCTATAGATTGGACCTAATATACAACATATCCTTCTTAATCATCATAATCTATCTCTTCTAATGATTTAGTACTAGCTTTATATCATATTCGCAAGTCTAGAAACATCCGCATTGGCCAAAGATCGCTACAATCTCCAATGAAGAAAATGTAACATGTGCAAGAATAGGTCGGCCTTAAATCTGAAATTCATCCACAGTAGATGCATATGATGAAGTGTGGACCTAAGTGTAATGTCGAGGACACTCCATGGAATAAATATAAACACACCGTGAGGATCTGCAAGTCACGGGAAAGGTCCATGATCGATCCAACTAGTCGTTAGGTTTTGAAGTTATTCTGGGGCTAGCCTAAAAAACTGTCATGTATGCCGGAAGCAATAACTTTCCGAAAAAATATCCAAATGAGTTGAAAACTTGGAAAATGAAGATTGAACATGTCCATAATGAAATCCTAGGTACACACGATCTGGTGAGCAAACATGAAGAAACACCAAATCTACCAACTCGAACAAGAACAGGAACACAATAAGAACAAAACTAAAAGGAAATATTTTTGGTTGATGCAAGATTTCCAAGAACCAAGGATGCTCCTTCATCAATTGGTGCACACTTCCTCATTCCCTTTGTCAAGAGAGGCCTCCTTTCCCCCACACATCTTCGTGGCCCTAATGACTGAGGCACCATCTTTTTGTGAGTTTGAAGGACAATCCTTTTCTTGAGGGGGGGCAACGATGATCATCTATTGGGGGTTGTTTGTGTGTTTCTTGTCGACCCAGGGTCTTAACAAGCTTTGAATTGGGAAGTGGATCTAGAATTATCTCTTGTATCCGACCACCCCATTTTTTTACCAATTTAATTTAATGCCAGCTCTCATGATCGAGATTTTTCTCCACGCATACCCTAACATATGAACTTATTCCATCTGAAGTCATTATTTCTTCTACACACACATAAGTCCCTAGGTTTTTTCCGATGTCTTCCAAAATATTGGGGGACTGAAATTCCAATGGCAGATTGGGAAATTTAAACCATTATTGAATCACCTCCATTTTGTGTATAAATGGATTGAAACCCGCTATCCACCTTCAAATATAGAATCCAAAACCATCTAAGAGCTAGAATCTTGATTCAATTTCAACCCTAATCTCCTCTTAAGGGCATATCACCACAAATTACCCATTTTATAGTCTTTTAAATTGTGAATCAATAACCCATTTTCCTTGCCACCAGCGAACCAGAAAATCCCACTTGAGATCTTTTCCTAGCCATTTAGCCAATAACCTCAGTCAATCTAACCGTTCTCTTTCAGATTGAAGCTTGTTTGTACTTATCACCATTGACTTCCTAGACCTGTTCCCAGATGCCTCCATGTTTCTATTGAATCTTTCTTTATTTCTATCCTCCATATTCATATTTTTAGGCGGGAACCCAGAGTCATGTTCCATATTCTACCCCCACCTCCTACTTGAACCTTGATTACTACCCCAATTAGGGTTATGACCACCAACTTTGTTGTTACCCCAACCATGAGATATATGCTTCCCATTCCATCTTTAGTTCCATTGATTCTAAGGAAGATTCCCTTGCTTTCCTTACCAACCACTTCCTAGAGGCCACTTGCTACATACCCTCGGGTCCTTCCAATCATTGCGCTTTCTCCACTTTTCATTGACTGCTCGATCCTTGATTTAATCTAGAAAAATTCTACTTCAACATCTCTAGCCCAATGCCCTTGACCTCTGATTCCCTTGGCCGCCTCATCCTGAAACATCTTATTTTCCTCCCTCCTACCATCAGACCGCCACTTTGCCTAATTTTGCAATCGCTCTGCTCTTGCTCCTTCGTGCACCATTTATCTAATTCATAAAATAAAATTTATTTTTAATATATTATTATGTATATGTTTTATTTAAAAAAATATATTTTTTTTAATACATGCATATTTTAATATTTATTAAAAAATATATTTATCAAAATTGGAAAATATATCCATGCACTAAAGTTTCAAATTATAAATACACACAAAAAAATTGAAGGAAAAAAAGTTGAAATGAACAAGACAAATGAGAGGGGGGGTGAATTAGTTGTAGCAAATTAAATCTTCAAAAAACTCAACAGTAATCAAATCCACAAGCATTCAGTAAACCCTTATTCTATTAGATTGATTAATCATAAAATGTAGATAACATAAATTGAAATCACAACACCATACACATGAGAACACTAGATTTATGTGAAAAAATCAATGAGGAAAAAACCACAGTGAGGATTAGCTCACAATATAAGCAATAGAAAAATCGGTACAAAGGGGCTCACTACGAGAATAGGACACACTGTCCAAAAAGGCTCATAGCTAGGGCTCTATCATAGAAAGAATAAAAGAAGATAGAAGAAGAATGTTACATAGAGAAATCACTTCTCAATCCAACAAGGATTCTACCACAATTGCTCACACACTTTCATAGTCTCACATGAAAGATTTTGGATGCCTTCAACTCACTACCTTCGAGAACCCTAACATGAAATTCACACTTCTCTACTCAATTTCACATCACACACATTACTTGCATCAATCTCACATCTATCTTACTTTTTACTCTTTCTTTCACCCTCTTGCATCAACACCATACATATTTATATCAAGTTGCACCTCAAAAACTTTCTCCAATATCGGCCGCTAGCCGTTATACATCAAATTCAAAATAGGCTAGAATCTAAACATTCCTACGATGGAAAGGAATGAAAGGTGACATACATAAATCATAAAATAGAACCCAAATAGATCTCAACATACTTCAACATGCTTCCATAAGCCTCACATATAGGTTTAAACACAAGGTCAACCAACACCCATGCAAAACACCATAATCATTAAGTACATGCTTCCTTAAATCAAGATAAAAGTTTCAAACAACATAATTCACTTGAAATCAATCCAAAATAATCCATGAACTACTTAAGATTCATCAAAATCTTCATCCAAGCTCACATCAACAAATAATTTAACTCAGAACAACTGATAACCCTTATTTGCATACTGATAAATGAAACTCACACTGTACTACACCAAATCAAGTAAAAATTGGAACACAAAAAGATAAAAGCATTATAAGCAACTTCCCAAATCTGCATGATATAAATTCAAACAATGGAGAAATATGGAGCAAATACATTTCTCCTAGACCATAGAAAACATCACTGAACAACTGGTTCACACACTGGTGAAAATATCTCGCACTGTACAATGATCTAGAAACCCAAATTTTGAATATAGAAACCCCTGTCAACCTTGAATAACCTATAAGATCTGCATAGGCATAGCGTCAACATAGAAAGAGTGTGGAGCACAATACCAGAGCACACTATGAACTCTTGCACAACACAACTTACTTTGGTTATTAAATTTTCTTAAAAACACTTGGAAACCAAGTACCAAAGACATCATCCCAACTCATTACTTCATTCCAACTCACCTTCAGAATGTACAACAAAAGAATAGCTCCATATACACACAACACTTCCTCAATGTCTCAACTACACATGCACAAGATGTTTTCCTCATTTTCACAGTTTTCTCAATATCTTCAACATCTTCCTTCCATAGTTGACATCAATGACAACACCAATCATTATACTTCTTATTGAAATCAATGACAACATCATCATTCTGGAAACAATCTCGCCCTTTGTCATTGATGGTAACACAAGATGTGAAAAGCCGCCAAAGACCACACAACAAATCTGAACACTCTCTCCTGATCTACATGACATGATTCTCTCTCTCTTTCAGTAGATAAGTTATTTTTCACATGATTCTCTCTCCCCCTTTGACATAAATGGCAAAGGATAAAATATTTTGCATTGTTCTCCCTCTTTGACACTGAACAAAAAATACCTGCTCTGAATACTCTCTCTTAGGAGTACACCCAACTAAATCAACAACACAATGGCAACACATGACTCTATCTACTCCTCCCGAGAGGTAGCAACCAACATCAATCTAGAAAAGAGATAGATCCATAGATCCATTGGACTGATGCATCTCCATATACATATAGTTCAAAAAGGAGGGGTAGTAACCCCCAAATTCTCCCAAAGATACTCAAAATTATCTTTAGGAAGAGCCTTAGTAAATATATCAATAATTTGATCCTTTGTAGGAACATACTCAAGCTTCACTTCATTCTCCATGACCTTATCTCTCAAAAAGTGATACCTAATAGATATGTACTTTGTCTTTGAATGCATCATTGAATTATTTGAAATGTTAATTGCACTTGTATTATCACAAAATATAGATACAGGTTTGTCACATACAACTCTTATATCCTTCAATGTTTGCCTCATCCATAATACCTATTTACAACACGATGTTGTTGCAATATACTCATCCTTTACAGTGGATAAAGAAAATAAATCCTATTTCTTACTTAGCCATGCCACCAATCTACATCCAAGAAAGAATGCACCACCACTCAAGTACTTTTCCTATCATTAACACAACTAGCCCAATTTGCATCTATATAAGAATTCAATGTGAAATCAGTATCCTTAGGATGCCACAACCCATAATCCAGTGTGCCTCTTAAATATATGAATATTGTTTTTACTGATGCAACATGTGTTTCTTTATGATCTTCTTGAAATCTAGCCACAAAAAAAATTGCATGCATGATATCCAATCTAGTAGCAGGCAAATACAACAATCCACCAATCATTGATCTATACTTGCTCTGATCAGCCTTAGGTGAATCATCATCTTTTCTCAATTTATAACTAGTCACCATAGGAATACATACCGATTTGGAGTCATCCATTCCAAACTTCTTCAACATTTCTTTGACATACTTAGACTGTGAAATGAAAATCAATTTATCTATTTGATTGATCTGTATCCCAAGAAAGAAATACATCTCCCCAAACATTGACATCTTAAATTCTTTTTGCATTTCTTCAACAAATTTCTTACACATAGCCTCATTTCCACCAATGATAATATCATTCACATATACAACTACTATCAATATTGTGTCTTCCTCATTTTTAAAGTAAAGATTACAATCTATGGAGCCCTTACTAAATCCTTGTTGTATCAAGTACTTGTCCAATCTTGTATACTAAGCTTTGGCATCTTGATTCAAACCATATACTGCCTTCTTCAAATTACATACAATATCCGGTTGATCTAACAATTGAAATCCATCTGGTTGTTCCATGTAAACCTCTTCTTCCAATTCTCCATTCAGAAAAGAAGACTTCACATCCGTCTGATAGACCTTAAAGTATTTATGTACTGCAAATGCCAATAACATTTTGATAGCTTCCATTCTAGCCACATGATAAAAATTCTCCTCAAAATCTATACCTTCTACTTGTGAGTAACCCTTAGACACAAGTCTTGCCTTGTTTCTTACTACATCTCCATTCTCATTAAGCTTGTTCCTGAATACCCATTTAGTTCCAATTATGTTTTTGTTTGTCGGTCTAGGGACCAATTCCCAAGTCTGATTTTTCTCTATCTGCATAAGTTTTTCTTCTATTTCCTTCATCCAATGCTCATACTTACATGCTTCACTCACCGATTTAAGTTCAACTTTAGAAAGTAAACACAAATTTACCTCAACTTCAACAACTTTTCTTCTTGTTAATACACCTTTCCTTTTGTCTCCAATGATCTAATCTTCAGAATGATTCTTTTACACATACTTAGGGTTTTAGGGATCTTCTTTGGAGATTCTTCCTCTTCATTCTGCACTTCTTGTTCATCAAATTTTTCTTCTACTTTTTTGCAATCAAGTTCATCTAACACATATCCATCTATATAATTCTACAAGTTTTCATCAACTTTAACATTTGAACTTTCAACTATCTTTCTCAACCTTTTGTTGTAACATTTGTAATCTTTGCTTCTAATAGAATGTCCAAGGAAGATACCTTCATCAAGCCTTGCATCAAACTTTCTTAAGTTTTCTTCTTCTCTTTTGATGTAACATTTGCTTCCAAACACTCTAAAGTAATTCACAGTAGGAATCCTTCCATAGCATAGCTCATAAGGAGTCTTTGTTTTGTTTTCTTTATCTTGAACTCTATTAAGTATATAAACAACAGTATAAATAGCTTCTCTTCAATAGAATTGTGCTAGATTTGTCTCTTTCATCATAGTCCTTGCAGCTTCTTGAATAGTTTTGTTTTTCCTTTCAACAAGTCCATTTTGCTAAGGAGTTCTAGGGGCAGATAAATGTCTCTTTATTCCATGAACTTCACAAAACATGTTAAACTCATTGGAGGTGAATTCACCACCTATGTCAAACCTCAAACATTTTATTTTGAAATCCATTTCATTCTCAACCATAGCTTTAAATACCTTGAATTTATCTAATGTATTATATTTCTCTCTAAGAAAAGTAACCCATGTCATTCTAAAATAATCATCAATCAAAAAAGCATAAAGTACCTATCACCTTGTATAATTCTCACCCTTGTAGGACTACAAAGATCTGTATGCACTAATTCCAACAGTTCGGTCACAAATTATTTCTTACCCTTAAAGCTAATCCTTTTTTGTTTTCCAAATTGACAACTCTCACAAACAACATTGATAGGTTATACGATTCTAGGTAAATCTCTCACAACATGAACTAAACTAATTCTTTCCAAGTTATCAAAATTCATGTGACACATCCTCCGATGCCATAACCAACAATCATTAATTTGAGACATAAAGCGGTGACCATCAACACCCTTAAGATGATAGATATTTCCATTTGTTCTCTTATCAACAACAATTACAGTTATGGACCCTTTTCAGATCTCACACGATTCATCCTTAAACACAAGATTATACCCTTTACTACACATTTTTCTGACACTCAAGAGATTATGTCTTAAGCTCTTAACATAGTAAACATTGCCAGTATTATGCTTGCCATCGAAAGTAATTTAACCTATTCCAAAAATCTTAGCTCTTGAATCATCTCCAAGTTTAACTAATCCTCCATCATACTTTTCAAGTTTTACAAACTTACTTTTGTCTCTGGTCATATGATTAGAGCAACCACTATCAATAACCTAGTAATTATTATCCTCTTTGACATGAAAAGTAGATACCAAATTACCCTCAACCTTATCCTTCATCTCCAAAACACTTTCCTTCACACAACTTTCAGGGTTAGCAGAACCAAATTCTTCTTTTATAGCCAAAAATATACATTCATTATCATCAAAATCTCCATAATCAAATTCATCATAAAAAATACTAGCATCTTCTCTCACATAGTAAGCTTTCTTAATCATCTTTCCTTTATTTTCCTTGTTCTTATTGTTTAGAGCTCTTTTTGGACATCTAGTAGCATAATGACCTATCTAACCACAACTAAAACATTTGAAAGGTAATTTACCTTTGTACTTACCAGTGCCCTTTTTCATCTTTCTCACAAAGTTAGCTTCTAAATCATCAAGATCTGAATATCACTTGAACCTTCAACCTTCTTTGATTTACTAGCCTTGAAAGCAGTCTCTATTTTTGTACCTTTCTTCATTTTTCTCATTTCAAATGCAGACAGAGTACCAATCAACTGATCTTTGGAATAATTATCAAAACCAACAGTTTCCTCAATAGCATATACCTTTTTACTATAAAAATATTGAAGAGATCTAATAACTTTCTTCACCACTTTAGATTCTTTAACTGTTGCACCAAGGCCTCTCATATCACTTACCAATTCATCAACTCTTTGCATGTAGCCTTTAATTGTTTCATCTTCAGACATATGCATCATTTCAAACTATGCCTTCAAGTTCTACAACTTTTCTTGTTTTACTTTCAGATCTCCTTCATAAATTCTTTCTAACTTATCCCAAACTTCTTTAGCAGTCTTCAAACTCATAACTTTAACTAATTCAGTATTTGAAAGACTATTCACAATAATAAATCTTGTCTTAGCATTGATCTCATGCGCCTTGATTTTTTCATTTGTACTCAGACCTTTTAGAGGTGGAGTATATGTATTTTGATAAACCTTCTCAATCTCATATCCCTGAGTAGATAGATATCCTTCCATCTTTGTCTTCCAAAATGCATAATCTGAGCCATCAAATCTAGGATATTCCAAAGGAATCTTGTTCGCCATCCCGGATCTACCTCAAGCGTTTAAGCTCTTCTTCAAGGAACCTTGCTTTGATACCAATTTTTGAAATGACCAAGACAATTGAGAGGGGGGGTGACTCAGTTGTAGAAAATTAAACCTTCAAAAACCTTAATAGTAATCAGATCCACAAGCATTCATTAAACCCTTATTCGATTAGATTGATTAACCATGAAATGTAAATAACATAAACTAAAATCACAACACCATACACATGAGAACACCAAATTTATGTGGAAATCCCAATGAGGAGAAAACCATGGTAAAAGTAATAGAAAAACTTGTACAAAGAGGTTCACTATTAGAATATGACACACTATCCAAAAAGGATCACTGCCACATAAAGAATACAATAAGATAGAAGAAGAATGTTACACAAAGAAAACACTTCTCAATGAAACAAGGAGTCCACCACAATAGCTCACACACTTTTGCAGCCTCACATGAAAGATTTCAGATGCCTTCAGCTCATTTCCTTCGGGAACCCTAACATCAAATTCACACTACTCTACTCAATTTTGCATCACACACATTACTTGCATCAATCTCACATCTATCTTAATTCTTAATCTTTCATTCACCCTCTTGCATTCACACCATACATATTTATATCAAGCTCTACCTCAAAAACTTTCTCCAATGTTGACCACTAGCCATTATACATTCAAATTCAAAATATGTTGGCACCTAAACATTCTCGTGATGGAAAGGAACAAAAGGTGACATACATATATCCTAAAAAAGGACACAAATAGATCTCAACATACTTCAACACGTTTCCACAAGCCTCACATGTAGTTTTAAACACAAGGTCGGCCAACACCCGTGCAAAACACCATAATCATTAAGTACACGCTTCCTTAAATCAAGCCGAAAGTTTCAAATGGAATAATTCACTGAACTCAATCCAGAATAATCCATGAACTACTTAAGATTCATCAAACACTTCATCCAAGCTCGCATCAACAGATACTTTAAATAAGGACATCTAATAACCCTTATTTGAATACTGATAAATGAAACTCACACTGTACTGCACCAAATCAAGTAACATCTAGAATACAAAAAGATAAAAGCATTATAAGAAACTTCCCAAATCTACATGATCTAAAGTCAAACAATGGAGAAACACGAAGTAAATACATTTCTTCCAAACCATAGAAAACATCACTGAACAATTGGTTCACACACTAGTGAAAATATTTCGCATTGTACAATGATCTAGAAAACCAATTTCTGAATATAGAAACCTCTGACAACCTTGAATAACTTGTAAGATCCACACAGGCATAGCATCAACATAGAAATAACATGGAGCACAATACTAGATCACACTATGAACTCTTGCACAACAGAGTTTACTCTGATTATTAAATTTTCTCAAAAGCACTTGGAAACCAAGTACTAGAGATATCATCCCAGATCATTACTTTATTCCAACTCAGCTTCAAAATTTGCAACAAAAGAATAGCTCCATGTACTCACAACACTTCCTCAAGGTCTCAACTATACATGCATATCCTGTTTTCCTCTTTTTCACAATTTTCTCTATATCTTCAACATGTTCATTCCATAGTTGACATCAATGACAACACTAGTCAGTAGACTTCCTATTGACATCAATAAAAACACCATCATTCTTGCAACAAATTACTATATAAAAATTGACGTCTCATGTAACTTCATTTTTTTGCATTTTATCAACTAAATTATTGTGTCAATTTATAAAAAACTATATTAAATATTTTTTCAAAAAAATATAAACATAGAATATACTAAAAAACTAGGAGCCCTCTGATTTGCAGTTACCTCTCTCTCATAGAGGGTCATGTAGTATGTGGCCTCCTGTGTTAGCCTCTGCACCTTCCCCATCACTTGCATCACAGGAACACCACTTGTGGCCTTTGAATGTTGACGCTAAGCCATCTAGAAAACCTTCTTTGCATTCCTCTAAGAAAGTAGAACAAAAAGGTCATCCCTCTCTACTTGATATTCGTCTATCTCTTGACGAGCTTGATTTGGCTCAAATAAGGAAATTTCTAATGGCACCTCCATGTCCTCCATATCTTCCATCACCCACCATCTCCTCCTCCATATCCCCCATCACTACCTCCTCCATCTCTTCTTTGTCCACCCCAACCCTCTCTCGTCATCTCAATCCCTCCCCAACCATCATCTCCATCCCTTCCATGTTGTTCATGTAGCTTCCCTCCATCCCCATCTCCACCTTGAGCTCCATCTCCATCCCTACCTCCTTCATCTCCCCCAACTACAGTAGCACCATCCTCCACTCTCAATCTCTATCGATGAGCCCTCATTTACTTTATATCCCATCTTCATTGCACTACTTCTCCAACCCTTGGATGAGTCAACCTAATTGGTTGGTGTGCTTCCTACCATCTATCAAAATATTTGGTAGTCCCCGCATTTGAAATCACTACACCCTATGCTCATTGCATTGGCACCAAATAATCAAAATATGCTATAACAATATCCGAGGATATCATAGGTGTAAGGCCCAACCTTAGAGGAATCTATTACGACTCCTTATAATATTATTTGTAAGCCTTGTCTCAACCATGAGGCGAGTTGACTAATGAAATAAGATTAATATAAAAGTGTTAAATAATAATATAATCTCAATACGTAAACTCTAAAATAAAGGTATGCCAATCTAAGATTATAACAAGAAATCAATTTCCATAAGGTGATCTGTAAGAATCATAAGTATATGATTTCAATATGTAAGACATATATTAATAAGCATGATATTGTAAGTAAGCATCATAGTAGATATATAAATGTATAAAAGAGGCCATCATATTAATGAATACAAAATGGTAAATTTGATTATCATTAGAATATAAACTAAGTGTGAGGCCACTTCTCATCATGTTCACATCTTACTTTAATATACTTGTCCATGTGGGAAACACTTGGATGTTATTTTTTACTTTACTATGGTGATTGTCTATGTGTAAATTGATACTATATTTAGAATAGCAGCTAGTTACCTAAGGGAGTCAGGGATTGTCTAGTTTATGATTATAGACAAGTTGTTTGAATGATCTTTATTTGGGTATGAAATACATACTTATTCCGTCACTATGGATTGATTTTAGAATTGAGATTATTCTTATAGCAAGGAATCTATAATAAATTATTCATATTCTATGTATTATGGAATTGTGAATTAATAAGATTTAGATGATTGATTATTTCTTCTAATTGATTCCAAAATGTCTAGATAATGTGGTTGATTTCTTTAGCTAAGAATTTTAATTCCATAATACTAATACATATTCTAATTAATTAAAATGGTAAACTATGTGAAAAATTCCACATATGAGTTCTTAGATATTAAAGAAGGTAGGAAGTAGAATATGTGAACTACATATTTAGGAAGAATTAGCTATTTTTATTTCCTACAAATATAGAGAAACCTCCTCATGAGAGAATTATTTGAGATAAAAATAAAAATATACATTTTTACCCAAGATAACCTAAATTCTTTAAAATAATAATAATAATGAAGAACACATTTAGGTTTTAACATTTGGACACCCGTTGCCCTACACAGTTAAGTATATATCAGCATAATTAATATATAATGTATATTTTATGCATGTTGTGATGTAAGACCACAACTTATTCAGAGCTCCCATTTTGGCATAGGCTGGAAGGGTACTGGAAAAGTTCCTGTGATTTTAGCGTCACACTTGCCACTTGCATTTTCCACCACTTTGCTTGGAGGCTTTCTTTCTAACGTTCCACATTATGCATGCATATCTACGTGCTATTTCTTCCTGCAAAACTCTGCCTATGCATGGAGGGATGGACATGTGACAGCAAGGGAGAATATGTGCAAAACCTGGAGGAGATCAGAAGGACAGGGATATAACCTTCAGGGAATTCTGTGATGTCTATGCATCGACATTTTTTTTTTGCAGGTATGTCTAACAAAACCTTAGATGCATGACGGTTAACCTTGCTTTATTTTCTGAAACCTTCATTTTAGCAGAGTTTAGATGCTGTAGCAGATTGTGTGCCTTGACTATGCTCTCGTTTTTGCATACAATTCAACCAGGGTAGCTCAAATTTAGAACTCCCCTTCCTTTATGCTTTGATGGATGTCCTTACCATGTTCCATAACACCCATTCCAGTGCGGATCGAGAGAATGGTGGTAAAGTTTGTTGAGCCTGGCGCTAACCTGTTAATTACTTTCGCTGAATGTCTTATCCATTTTTGTGCATATCCCACGATCATTGTAACTCATGAGACCATATTCCTTTGAGGTATTTTATCAAATTAGTTCACGTACCTTGTTTATGTTTCTGCACTTTGCATGCATGTCAATGAAGGCAGTTGCAACTACAACCTCTGGAAAATTTCCTACAGCCTTTATGCTTCAATTGTTGTCCATACTCTGTCTAAGCTCCCATTTTAGCGCAGAGTGGATGCTGGAAAAGGATATAAAATTTGGTTTAACATTGCATTTGCTTGAGAATTTCTAAAACCCTTTCAATAAATCTATTTTTTTGTGTTTAACCGGCAATTATTGCAGCGCCTGAAATCACAATTCTTGAGGCATTCTGCCAATCATTTCCATGTGCATCAGAGTGGCAGCAAAAACAGCGAAATAAAGATGATAACAATAGATGAAGACTAAAAATAGGCACAATGCATTCTTGCATGGAGCTGCGAATGCATCAATTGTCAACAAGGAGTCTGCTAAATATTCACTGCACAAGCTTCCATTTAAAAATAAATAAAAAATAAATATTAGGTAATCATAATCTGCAACGCCATTCCCATGATCAACTAGCTCTTCTGTTTAAGAATCTTTTGTGTGCTTGGGACGTAATGTTTCTTTGTTTCTCTGATGTCTGTAATGGAGTTTTTGCTGTCAACAAACGAGTTGTGTAGAGATATGGAATAGGCCATCATCTGGACCCTTGCACAGTCAAACAGTGTCTTCAACTATCGCTCCAGGGTTTCAGCCATTTTCCATTCTTTTCTCGCTATTTTTGGAGAATCTTGACTTTAATAAAATAAGCATATATTTATGATGTGTGCTCTAAATTCAAGGAGTTAATAGGGGCAATGTATAACTTTAGTAAATGGAGTAAAATGTTTGAATTAAATTAAACAAATGAATAGATGAGAGTTGTAAATTTAAGTAGGGGAATTCCACTTATCTAAAAAGTATATATATATACTTTTTTTTTTCAAGATTTCTTTATATGTATTTAAAAAAAAGGAAAAAGATTTGGATATTACTTTCATTATTATTATTTGAGAATTATATTAAATCCATGTCAACAATATTGGGTGGAAAATAATTTATGATAAAAGATAAAATTATCTTGATATTTTGTGAACACATGATATTATTTCTATAAAAAAAAAAAGGAAAGAAAATAAAAACCATTTAAATTGTTTAATTATATATATATGTTAATTCTTATACAAGGATTATTTAAATTATTCTAATATGACAGGTGGTTCTTGCGAAGTTTTATATCCAATAAATTAAATTATATAAGCAAG
Source organism: Sequoiadendron giganteum (assembly GCA_007115665.2). Lineage (NCBI taxonomy): Eukaryota > Viridiplantae > Streptophyta > Pinopsida > Cupressales > Cupressaceae > Sequoiadendron > Sequoiadendron giganteum. Next base: position 448,470,372 of record CM021108.1, on the reverse strand, counting down.
ATAAAATAAATTTTTTTTGTATTTAACTTTGTTGTCCAGCCTAGATTTCTAGGGCTTGGGAGTTCATGGGGGACATGACTTAGCAAATATAGCTGAATTACAGTGGTGAGTTCCTCAATATATAACCCCCATAATCAAAGATTAATTCTAAGTAATGTAGACACAAAAAGTTACAACCCCCCATAATCAAAGATCAAGTCTAAGTAATGTAAACACAAAAAGTTACAACATGTTGATAAACGTAAGTCTTGTTAATAATTGGATTTAACCTTAACCTTTGTTTTGGTATGATGGTAGGCCCAAGACAATATAAACCATAGATGTAAGAAATAACGAAATGTGACTTTTAGTAACTTAAAACCATAGATAATTGGTGATAGCATTGAAAGGTCTTGTGACTCATGACATTGATACAATACATTGTATAGTGTATGCTAATTGTGTGCATACAAAATATTTTTGTTATGGTACATGATAAATATTTGATAGTTCAAAGCAGTGTAATAAAGTAAATCCATAAATATGCTTGTGGGTAGAGAGGTACATGCATTTCATTTGCAATTGGGTAGGGGAATTGACCTAATATTGTTGAATCTTTTAAGGTTCCTTTTTGAATCATTCTATGTATGTTAAAGAAACAAGGAATTTTTTTTTTTATCATGATTATTAATTCCCTTAATAATTAAATTGTGATTTGGAAGCATCTAGTAGAAGTTGGTAAAAATTGGAGAGTAGTATGTTACTTTTATTTTGCATCTTCATATTTCTTTTCCTTGTGATTTGAAGTAGAATGTTATTACTTATTGTTATTGGAATACATCTACTTAGTCCAACATGATGATTTATAGTTTTTGTTGATTCTGGATTCGATTGTGTTGGAATTTTTTCATCAACGTTTCGGATCACACTCTGTGATCCATCATCAGGATGGAGAGTTGAAGAGGATGATGATTTATATCAAGGACAACAAGGTTCATACTTAGATACTATTTAATCTTGATTCAATTATGCCTACAAATATATGGGTTTGGACACTATATTGTAATGGTTTTGTTTTTTATTTAGATCATTGTTTTGACATCCATGAAACTTCAATTTTAGGAATGAGTAGATACTCGTGTTTATACATTTTAGTTAATATTATGATAGTCATTACCTTGTTAAATTGAGTTATTAATTGCTATCTAACCCTGGAATAATCTTTGTTATTATTTGGGTTATAATGCTATCTTCTAATAAGTGGGTTGCCCTATGTGAAGTAGTTATTTTATTTTATTTTTGTCATGTGTGTTGCTTTTGTAATGTAGATGTACTTAATAGGAAGTGTCAATAGGCAATGATATTGTATGTGTATATGAGGATATACATGCATATTTACATGTAGATTTTTAAATATAATCCCATAATAGTTATAGATAAAATCTATAGTGTGGATTGTTATTATTTTGATTTCAAGAAAACTACTAGGGAATCTAAGTGCTTGGTTATGACTCTACTAGTGTCCATCAAATCACAAACTTATCAAGTTGTTACCTTTGGAATTATGTTTTATAGCATGATAAAAAGAGATAAATGCTTGTAATGAGTTCTTATTTTCCATTTCATTATGTTGGGTATTAAGTTTTAGTTGTACAACCATAATATGCATGAATGAGTTTTATCAAATTATCAAGGATTGAGTCAATACCCTATATGTTGTTAATACATCCTTAATGAGTTTTTTGATCCTTGGCTTCACCTAAGTGGATGGAAGTTGATTGTGAACTGACTGAGGTAATGGACCCTAGAAAGGGTTGCATACCCACTCCATTAGTATGTGTTTTGTATGAGTCATGTGATGCATTTGAGTAAGGGAATTGAGCTTAGCAAACTTTAGTGTTTTTATGTTTTCATTGGTCAATAAATGAGTTGGGAGAACTCAAGTTGTTGAACTACGGTGCCTCTACAAATTATATACATAGGCAAGGCCATCAAGCGATGAGCCTCCGAGGCATTAGTTCAGGCCCCTAGGACTATTCTTCTAAGTCTTGTCTTGGTCTTGTTATTCTCCCTCAATATTATAAACTACCATTTGGGTTGTATAGTTAATTTAGTGTGATCATTGACCATAGCTATAAGTAGTGAATTAAGTTGTTATTGACTTTTGAGTAAACAAAAAAAAAATTAATTATTTGCAAAATTAGTAAAGTCATTGTGGGTTTGTCAAGTTGTTTAGTGTGAAGAATTTCGGTATGAAAATAGGCTCCCAATCACTAATCTCCCTTTATATCTATGCAAAAATGGCCACATCACTAGGTAGGCCCTAAACCTCAACAAACTGCTATCTGACCCACTCTGGTAGATACCTCTCAATGATATATGTTGTATGCTAAATCAAAATCTAGAATGTCAACAATAAACTTGAAACATAGGGAAATAGGTTCACCAATATGAAATGGTAACAAATGGGGTATGATGCACCTATCTTCCTTAGTTCATTAGGAAAAAAGAGATCCCCTAAGGCAAGATTGACTTTCAACTTTTAGGCGAGTCAATCTTAATGGAGATCTTGTTGTTTTCCTTATGATTGAGGATGGGGTAAATCAACCTGAAATGCACTTTTGGGAGATCAAAGAAAAATACCAATGAATGCAATTATGCAATGTAAAACTTGAAACATCAATTTAAAACCTTAATCTATAAAAATCCATAAAGTTCTAGTAGATCTAAGAAGGTTATGAATTTATGCACCTGTCACAAAAATCTCCTGTTAAGTGTCCTGCTAGGACAGATTTTCCCTAGGGCAAATGAGTCTTTGTAGGGATTTTCTGCTCAACTTTCAGGGTCCTCTGGAGATGGATCTAAGCTTCTATTTTTCCTAGGTTTCACTATTGAAAAGTTAGAAATAAATTTGGGATCCAAGTTTTTGTGGCTTGACGACAATATTGAAAACTTTGACAACTTTGCAAAATTGCACTTTTGATCAATCTTCAATCCTTCTTCACCTGCAAATCTACACATACACAAAGAGAGGGAATTTTTTTTAATTTTTGGTGAATAGGGGTTTGCCTTGGTCAAACCCCATTTTGGTAATTAAACATTGAAATGAAATGAAACATGAACGGAAGGAATGATGAATGAGCACTAGCTTGTTGCAACTCACCAAACCCTTGAATGAAGATCCTTGAAGGACCAAAATCTAACACATCTCTCCAAGGTCTTGATCTTGCATGAAATGGCTTCATTGAATGTTGATCTTGATGCTTGAATCTTGACTTGAAATCTTGAAACCTACATCACAATGTTAGATCCAAAAACATGCATGAACACACATAAATTTTGACATCATGATAGGATCTTAAATGTTCTAGATTGATAAATCGAGTCTTCAATGCTCTTAACAATAATATTTTCTCATATGAAAGTTGCCCTCTTTCTAGATTACTTGAATTGATAAAAAGACCTTGTATTTATAAGTAATTTTCTAATTTTTTGACAATTAAAATTCTAAATCTGACAATTGCAACTTGAATTTGAATCATAAAAATGCTGCCAAAAACATATTAAAAATTGGGGTCCTAAACTTAAGGGGGACCGATTCGCCCTTGGGAGAATGGGTCCTAGGCCCCAAACCTAGGACACGCCAATTTCAAGGAAATTTAATTAATGTTTGCAATTGTTTAATACAAGTTTCCCTTTCAAAATTTTGAGATTAATTAAGATTTTAAATGCATAATTGGGTCAATTAGAGGCCTAATCAAGTCCAATTTATTAAGGGACCCAAACATAGTGTTAAAATATAAAGGAGTACATTTTACAACACTACATTTAGCCCCCACTTTAGTGAGAGGATGAGCCCTACACTCAAACTCATACTAAAGTAGACAAACAAGCGTCAAGAGAGGTCCAAATGTACAAATATTGATGGGATAGGATGAAAAAGTTCAAGGAGGTGGCCAAACCCCCAAGATCAATATCCCATGGAAAACCAACATAAGTACAAAGGGACACACACAAGATGTGTAAGATATAAGAAGAAAGACAAGATACACAAACATGTAATGTCAAAATTAATGCAAGGAGGAAAGAAATATGAACTAGAAAGTTTCATTATGTTGCGTCCATCAAATACACTCATAAGGATGTAAAATTACTTATGAACAACGTGGCTCCATAGGCAAGCAATTTTTTTTATTCTCGATGGCCATGAAAAATACGCTCACAAGGGCTAGTTAAACCCAACGTCTACTAGATGAGCCCCCAAGACAAGTGGTGATGGGAAAGTCATGCCAAGTCTATAGGCTCCCATACATTAACTATACCAAAAGTTATATTCCCTAATAAATTTTATAAGGCACCACACCATGATCAATATGTTCTGCTAATGCTACACTAAATTCAACTTGCATGAACAAAGTGAAGCAAGAAAATCACCTCCGGGGGTGCAAATAATAATACCAAAATGAAATAGTGCCAATGTACTAATCACACTTCCTAGGAGATGTATGATATCATCACCGAGAAGGGACATGCAAATAATGAACAGGGGAAAATATGGCCCCACTTAAAATGTCAACATACTTGCTATGTTGTTCTTTTAAGTAGAAAGAGAGAAAGAGAGGATCCTTGAAAAGAATGCACACCTCCCAAAAACTAGTTTTCCTTCCCCCCCAATCATAGAGACAAAGGCAACCACCAAGAAATATAATGTTGCTACCAAGAGAAATATGGTTGCCCCTAATATTGTACCACCATGAATGGCAATGAGCAAGACACATAAATATACCAATGCCACATAGTGATGAGCAACATGATAGAATGAAAATTTGTATCAATTAGAGGAAATAGGTGCATCATCACAAGGAAGAGCACCACAATACTTAAGATGTTGAATTTTATTACTCAATATTGTAAAATTTATTTCATGTTCTTGGAGGGAGAGATATCAAGCGGGCTTGGAGAATCCTCGACAAGGTATCCTCTTGAGCACTAGTAGACGTTCCTTTATTTTGTGAAAGATATACTTCTTGCTTACTACAAGGTATCATACATACACAAGACTCTTTAGATTGTGAGATTTTGTACTCTCCCTTAAAGGAGGGTGTAAAATCTAGTGAACACCAATCATTACTAAGACATGTGTTTGAATATATCCTAGGAGTGTTTTGTGTGATGACGTTGATATTAAGCGAGGTTTATTTGATTCTTTCATTTCTTTCGAGGGACAATAACCAATACCTTGTGTTTGTTCTTGTGGGGTAGGCTCTATGGGGACACATATACCTTATTCTCTAGCACCACATCCTTTTCCATTATAGCCAAGTTGTTTCAATAGTTCATAGCCTCTTCCATAAATTTTTTCCATTTCTTTTGGATTTGGTGGTTTCTCATGATCACACTCATCATATGTGAATGTATAATTTATGTTTTCCTCTTCTTTGATAAAATTTGTGGACTACTGCTTTTGATGAATCAACTTGTGTGGATAGTATGTTTTTTAATTTCTCTTTTCCTATTTTGTGTGTAATCTTGTATTCACCCATGAATGTGGGTGTAAAATCTAAGGAACCCCAGTCATCATCTAATAGTTTTGTGACTTCTTTAATATTATTCTATTTTTCTTCTTCTTGCACAGGTTCTACTTTTGAAGATGGTGTCAATGTTGTAAGAGGATTTTTCATTCATTTTTCATTTTCTAAACAACTCTTAGGCTCAAGATTGGATTTTATCATATAAACCTTGTTGTTATAAGTGTACTTCACTAGATGATGTAGCATGGAAGGCATCACATTCATTGCATGAATCCATGGTCTAACTAAGAGAAGATTAAATGAAATATCATTGGGCATGACATGGATAGGATTTTGTAATGTAAATTTTTCAACTCTCACAGGCAACGTTATCACACCAAGAGGTTTCTTTCCCACATTATCAAAACCACGTATAGATAAAAAATCTAGTTGAATTTGGATTTTGTCCACTCCAATCTTATCTAGAAGGTTTACACTACAAACATTGAGCACCGAACCATTATCAATGAGTTCTTTTTATTCTACATCTATTAATTTTAGCCACTATCATCAAAGCCTCATTTTGTTTTTGCACTTCTATTGGAGGTTACTCATCTTGATGGAATGTAATTTCTAAGTTGACCAAGTTCATACCTTGAATTTGGGTTTCTACATCATTTGGTTGTGCACTAGGAGGGATAAAAACTTGTTGTAAAGAATTTTGAAGCATATTATGGTAATTAGGTGAAGCTTGAATAAAATCCCATAAAGAAATCTTAGCAGGAGTGTTTTTGAGTTGTTCTACAAGATCATACTCCTTTCCACTATGCAAAGGAAAACAAGGAGCACTAGGCAAGATAGGTTGAGGAAGTATTAATGAAGTAGGTATGGTTTGTGGTTACTTATTTTTCCTTGTGTTGTATGTATGAGCAACGGTATTATAACTTGGTTGTTGTGAAACATTGTTACTAGTGAGTTGCCTTGAAAAATTTAAGATATGTCTAGGAGGTTTTGGTTGGTGTTGAGGTCTTATGATAAGAAGTTGCTTAGGAGATGACTTGGGAGGTCCAATAATTAAATGAATCTTAAGAGTTCCAATGATTAGAGGACTCTTAAGAGGTCCAATGATTAGAGGACTCTCAGGAGGTCTAATAATCAAGGGAGATCTAATGTTCAGAACCTCAACAAAATCATACTTATTTTGATGATATTTTAGAGGGGAATTCTAATGTCACCTTATCATCTTCATCTAAGGAAGCCACATTAATATTGTTTGAAAGACATGTATCAATTCTATCATTTTCTTGCACCATGATATCTTTCCTGGTAGGAGAGTTTTTGGGATAGGAGAAAACAAGATGTTCATCACACTCCATGGTTAGATTTTGTAAGATAACTTCATCACAAGTAGGGGAGGCATCATGAGAAGAAAAAATATGATTTTCTTGCTTACCAATGATTGCATCCTTTTGTTCAATTATATCTTCCCAAGTGAGAGAAGCATTAGGAGAGTGAGAAACAATATTCTCATGACTCTCAATGATTGGATCTTCTAAAACCAAAATATCTTCACAAATAGGAGAGATATTGGGAGAATAATAAATGTGACTGTCATGATTGTACATGATTGCATCCTCTTTCACTAAAATATTCTCATAAGTGGGAGATGAATGGAGACTAGGTAAGTTAATGTTAAGAAATGTGTCAATGATCTCATTCTCTTGTGCCATAATATCTTCCTAAGTAGGAGATTTTTTAGGAGACGTGCAAAAAAAAATTCCATGACTCAATGAGTGTATCTTCTAACACCAATATACCTTCGTAAAAAGTAAGAGAGGTATTAGGAGAAGAGAAACTATGATTGTCATGATTGTCTATGCTTGCATCCTCTTGTATCAAAACTTCCTCAAAAAGAGGAGAGATATTAGGGGATGAGTGAAGGATAGGCAATGTTGTATTAAGAAATGTGTGAACAATTTCGCTTTCTTGCACTAAGAGACTCTCATAACTAGGAAAGATACTGGAAGAATGACTAACATTCTTATTAATGAGTTTTTTCTTGGCATACTTGGAAAGGAAAGATACTAACATTTTGTACCAAATTGAAAAGTAATCTATCCAACTTATGCAATGCTTCAAAAATGTATACAATTTCCATAGAAATTTGATGATTTTCAATACTAAAATAAATTTGGAATGATTTAAAATGGCTACACTAAATGGATGATTAGACTTAATGCATAAAACAAAAATTCTCGAAAATTGGTAGACTAAAATTGCGGTTTATCAACGGAGCTGGGAAGTACAAAAGACCACAAAAATGCTTAGAAAAGTTGGTTTTTTATGGGCCCTCAAGGACTCATTCACCCAAGGATGAATGGGTCCTTGTACAAGGTTTTTAAAAATAAAAATAAAAATTTTGAGTTATTGTTTGTGTGAACCCTAATCTAGGTTGCAAACTATGGTCTATGTTCCATATTTTGGTGTCTAAATGCAAATGCAAATAGTGATAAATGATGAAAAATGCAACACTTTTTGATATGAAATTTTGACTCAATTTGTGAAATTGAATGACTGAAAATACACTAATATGCAAGTACTATGCAAAATCAATGTAATATGCATGCAAATTTTAGAATTTTTCATATTTCAAAGGATGAAAAATGCAAACTTAAAACCCTAAATGAGATGAAGAATAATGCAAATTTAACAACACTAAATTAAATTAAAACTAATGCAATGCAATGTAGACTAATGCATTTCCTAGATCTAGGGTTTGAATGGACTTTAATTTTAGAAATTTTGATGTATTATGTCGGGTTCACCAAAATCAAACATAAAAAAATAGGTTCACCAATATGAAATGGTAACAAAGGGGGTATTATGCACCTATCTTCCTTAGTTCATTAGGAAAAAGAGAACCCCTAGGGAAATATTGACTTTCAACCCCTAGGTGAATCAATGTTAATGGAGATATTGTTGTTTTCCTTCTGATTGGAGATGGGGTAAATCAGCCTGAAATGCACTTTTGGGAGATGAATGAAAAATACCAAATGAATGAAATTATGCAATACAAAACTTGAAACATCAATTTAAAACTTTAATCTAGCACAATCCACAAAGTTTTGATAGATCTAAGAAGGTTATGAATTTATGCACTTGTCACAAAAAGCTCATGTTGAGTGTCCTCCTAGGATAGATTCACCCTAGGGTGAATGATTCTTTGTACAGATTTTCTACTCAATTTTTAGGGTCCTCTAGAGATGGATCTAAGCTTTTGTTTTCCCCAGGTTTCACTATCAAAAAGTTAGAAATAAATACGAAATATGAGTTTCTATGGCTTGACGACAAAATTGACATTTGACAACTTTACAAAATTGCACTTTTGATCAATCTTCAATCATTCTTCACTTGCAAATCTGCACATACACAAAGAGAGGGGAAAATTGTTTGCTTTTGGTGAATAGGGGTTTGCCTTGGTCAAACCCCATTTTGGTAATTAAATGTTGAAATGAAATGAAACATGAATGGAAGGAATGATGAATGAACACTATCTTGTTGCAACTCACCAAACCTTTGAATTAAGATCTTTGAAGGACTGAAATCTAAAACATATCTCCAAGGTCTTGATCTTGCATGAAATGGCTTGATTGGATGTTGTGCTTGATGCTTGAATCTTGACTTAAAATCTTGAAACCTACATCACAATGTTAATTCCAAAAACATGCATGAACACACACAAATTTTGGCATCATGATAGAATCTTAAATGATGTTGTAGATGACTAGTAAATATTCTTTTCAATGCTCTTGACAATAATCTTTTCTCATATGAAAGTTTCCCTCTTTCTAGATTACTTGAATTGATAAAAATACCTTGTATTTTTAGGTAATTTTCTAATTTCCCGATAATTAAAATTCAAAAACTGACAATTGCAACTTGAATTTGAATCATAAAAGTTCCACAAAAAAAATATTAAAAATTGGGGTCCTAAACTTAAGGGGGGGCCCTTCTCCCTAGGCTCCAAACCTAGGACACACCAATTTCAAGGTAATTTAATTTATGTTTGCAATTTTTTAATACAAGTTTCCCTTCCAAAAAAATGGGATTAATTAGTTTTAATGTATAAATTAGAGGCTTAATTAAGGGGACCCACACATAGTGTGAAAATGTAAAGGAGTGCATTTTTCGACACTAAAGGATTGAAACTTAGTGTATCTCTCCAAGGTCTTGATATTGCATGAAATGGCTTGATTGATTATGTGATCTTGATGCTTGAATTTTGACTTGAATGCTTGAAACCAACATCACAATGTTAAGTCCAAAAACATGCATGTCACTTGATAACTTTGACATGATTCATGAGATCTTGAATGTTGATGTAGAAGATTGATAAATTTTCTCTTGAACACCTTTGACAATAATATTTACTCTTGTGAATGCTTGCTAAAAAATTTTAGGTTGCCTCTAGGATTTGAATTGATAGAAAGACCTTGCTTTTATAGGTAATTTTCAATAGATATGAGAAGGATTAGATTTTATGCACCTATCGCAAAAGGGTTGTGTTGAGTGTCCTCCTGGGACTCATTCACCCAAGGGTGAATGGGTCTTGCTACAAGGGTTGAAAATCTACTTTCATAGTCCTCTGGTCCTTGGTCTGCACTCCCGATTCCTCTAGGTTTCACAGTCAAAAATTCAGAAATAAATTTTGAAAGTGAGTTTTTGTGGCTTAACGACAATGTTGACAACTTTTGCAATTTTTCTCTTTTGATAGATCTTCAATCCTTCTTCAAACTAAGATCTACAAAACACACATGAGGGAAAATTTGTTTGTTTTTAGTGAATGGGGGTTTGCCTTGGTCAAACCCCATTTCAGTAATTAAACCTTGAAATGAAATAATGAAACATGAAAGGAATGATGAATGAACACTTTCTATGTTGCAACTCACCAAACCCTTGATTTGAAACTCTTGAAGGGGCTATGATGCACCTACTTTCCTTAGTTCATTAGGAAAAAGAGATCCCCAAGGGCAAGATTGACTTTCAACCCTTAGGTGAGTCAACCTTGATGGAGATCTTGTTGTTTTCCCTACGACTTAGGTTGAGGTAAATCAGCTTCAACTACACTTTTGGGAGATGAATGGAAAATACCAAATGAATGCAATTATGCAATGTAACACATGAAACCTCTAAATTAAACCTTAATCTGACAGAACCTGCAAAGTTTCAACGGATCTAAGAAGGATTGGATTTTATGCACCTATCACAAAAAGGTTGTGTTGAGTGTCCTCCTGGGACTCATTCACCCAAGGGTGAATGGGTCTTGCTATAGGGTTGACAATCTGCTTTCACGGTCCTCTAGTACTTGATAGGCCCTAAACCTTGACAAATTACTATCAAGCCCGCTCTAGTAGATACATCTAAATGATAGATGTTGTATGCTAAATAAAAAATAAAAAAATGTCAACAGTAAACCAAATGTGTAGCATCATTTATCTAGGCCCCACATAATTGCCATGGCCTCCATGAAATACTATCTAGCTCATGAAAAATCCACCTTCAATAGAAAGGATAGAAAGGATCCCCTAGTTCTCGATGTGTCAACACATTATCATATACATATACATATGGCAAGTTTCTACCTTGTGCTCTCCATCCCATGTGTCATATAACAACTATATTCTTCCATGCCCAAATGTGAAGCAATGCCACTCCACATGAAAAATTGGGACCATGTTTGTACACTACCTTGTGCATATTATGATACAAATGCCTAAGAACACAAGAACCCCAAGCAAACACAATATCATCAATGAGAATCCACTCCAAAACTCTATCCCAGCCAATAGAAAATCTTCTAGATATTTGATTAAGGACTAGTACCCCTCCTACCAATCCAACCATAACCAAGGGAAGAGAATTGATTCTACCCATCACTCTCCTAAAATACATCTCACCATCATTTATCCTAGATCATCATCCAAAAAGACTCACCAATGCATCCTCCCTATAATCAATTTCATAAATAACCCTCTCCCCATGGATCGATATATTAAGGATCCTCCACATCCTCTAGAGTGATAGTAATCTCCCTTGTAGGAAGAATGAAATCGAACCTCTTAGTATACCACCTCTTGACAAAGTCCAACATCATGCCCCTATGTGTGTGTAAATCTCTAGCATATAGGTGATATGCCATAAATTGGAAACAGTTAAAAACACTTTATCCATCACATCCAAACCTACACTTAGATGCAAAGTCATGAGATAACACTTCCTAGAAATGATAGGCTCCAATACAACCTACAAAGATAGTGCATGCAACATAAATCATATTAAAAATAAATAATCCTAAGTAACCTAGCCCTAAAACCAAAAGTGGCCCATTTCATCAAATGCACCATTCTAACAACCAATTATGAGCTTGTGAGCTTCTTTTTCAAATATGCCAATTTTCTAATCAAATGTGCTAAATCAATTGCAAACCATAAAATCAAAAGGGAACCAACAAATTAAATACCCATAATTTTATCAAATGCACTATTATTTTATTAGATGTGTCATTTCATGCATCAGATGTGCCATTACGGGTATCAATTGCATCATTCTATTCTTCAACACATTTGATTACTTAATTTGACCTAGCATTTATTGCACGTAGACCTAAAATAAATGACATAAGGGCTAGGTACATATAATTGTGGGTTCTTAGACTAGCCGCTTGTGTTGACATATTATCTCTATGCAATGGCTAGTCCTCAAAAAGTCAACCATCTCTACAACTCCACGCTCTGATCACTTTGGAGACTAACTGTTTTGAACAAGAAGGGTGCAAATGACTTGAAAATGACCCTCCTATGCCTATATATAGACATCCAAACCCTAATTTCTCAACCCTACCATCCTCTAATCCATTTTTTTCATAAACCATTCCCACGAATCTTGATCATTAGCTACTTTGACCATTTTTTCTACCCTCTTTTTCACTAAACCTACCCTCTTGACTTATCATGAGCTTGAATAAAAAATTATTTTTTTCAACCAATCTCTCGAGTGGGAAACCTACCACCCAACCTTCATCCCTTGGTTCACTTGAGCACGTTGAGATACATCAAAACCTATAATTTTCATACCAGCAACATGTCTTTGAAACAACACAACATAGCACATTGTCTCAAAGAGGGGAAAAATGTAGACACCTAAAAATAATGCAGACGCCCAAAAATCCTCATGTCAATTTCTAAAATGTAGACACCTAAAAATACTCATTTCAATTTGCAAAATTCATACCCATGCTTGTCATACCTTGTAAAGTGCAAAAATCTAAGATTCATAACTTCGACAATACTCTAAATAATTTCATTTATATTCAAAATAAAGTCGATAATTCATTCATTTAGACATCATAAAAGACAATCAATTCCAAAACACGACGACTTAAATCGATAAGATAAATTCAATATATAATTCCAATTTAAATAGATACATGTATCATAATACACTTCAATCATAATCATACATATGATGTTATTATATCATTTACAATTAGAGGCTTAGGCATTCAGTTGCCTTAAGCTCTTCAATACATATTTCAAAAATAAATAAAACATAAAAGAAGATGTCATCCTTTGATCTTCAATCCAATAGCATATCTTCATAAAGAAGATGAGAACAAGGATCGGGCACTTTTTCCGTCCGACCTCGAAGCTTATTCTTCCCCAGAATTCTTTAGTCATTCAAGAAATACCCGACCCTGCACGAATCGCTTAGCAAAAAGCAGTCGACAAGCAAGATGGAATCTAGTGCGTACCTAGTATAACTAGTAAAATCACAAACATTTTCATTTTTCTAATTCATTTAAGAAACAAGCAGTTCGATACTAGGATATGGTAGAGAGTTCAATAATTTCATCTATTTCAATGGTCCTTAAGTTACTTGGCCAAGTAAAATGTCATGCACGACAAATAAAGCAGTTTTGGAAAAGCAAAACTACACTCTCTAATAACCCATATTCGACACCCGTCCCAGAAGGTAACTTTCCCAAAAACATGACATGCACATTCATTTATCAAGCATGCATGGTTCTAAACAGTCAAATACAACCTTTCAAAAATAATAAAATAGTAATCTTGTTTGTAGCAAAAATAGTTTAAAAGTTGTTCTTTTCATCGTTTTAATCCATAAATGACATTAAATTAATATTTAAATCGAGTAAATTAAATAATCAAAAATAAATAAAGAAGGTGTATCTCCAGTATGTAGATTAAATACATATAGTAAAATAGTCATAAAAGAGCACACGTTCTTTCGCTCTTTTTACTCTTCTATTTTGTTTCCTCTGTGAACTAATCTTAATTCATTTTGTTTCAAGTAAATCATATCTTTAAATTTAATTGCTTTACTTTCTATTTTCAATTCTTGCAGAAAATAAATAAATTAATAAATACTACTTCAAGAACAGTTTTAAGATAAACTATTTCAATTTCTGTTTCAGAATGCTTTGAGTTTCAATTGCAAAATTTACTGTTTAAAAACTTATGTTTCGAAAACATGTTAAAATTTAGGAGATATTCTATCAAATTGTTTTTAGTTTGAATTCTTTTCAAATCCAATTTAAAATAAAGTTTTCTGTCAAAACAAAAGTAAATAAAGTTTTTTGTTTAAAAATAAAATTCTTTTCAAATCAATTATGAGTTTCTCCTAAGTTTGTAAATCAGATTCAAACTAACGTTTCCTGTTTAATCTTTTTAAATCTAAATTTAAATGATATTTTCTGTTTTGAATCTCTTCCTAAATTCAATCAGCTGTTTTTATTTCATGTTTTCAATCAAACTCTTCCTAAAATTCTTTTGTTTCCAAATTCAATAGTATTCTGGAAATAAAATCATAGTCTGACATTTAAGAATTCAAATAGAATTTTGAAGAAACATAAATACTTTTAAATAGTTTTCAAAATCCACACAATAAAATAATATTTCATACAATTTTAATCTATTCATGATTTGTTCAATTATTTCAAGATCCTACCTATGAAATTTTGGAAATGGATGGTGAATTTTTCCTCTATTCTTTAATTGTTGTTTTGTTTGGTATGAAGATTCTTCTCCTAGACTATTGTCTCTACTTCTTTCCTCCTAGTGTCTTTACCTCCCTATCACCCATGTCTTATTTCTTACTGCCTTGGCGCACTCTTCATTACCCAGTACCTTAAGCCACACATTCACCAGTCCTCTACTCTGTTGAGTGTGTGGGAAATGCCCTGTGGCTTCGTAAGAAATAAAGGTCTTATTGGCTGCGTAGGAAATGGAGTTCCCTCACTGCCCGCGCCTCATCTTCCCTACCTTCTCTATTGGTTTCCTATGCATGGGAGAGTGGGGACTATGTGGCTGCGTGGAGTATAGGGAATTTCTCTCCCTGCCTTAAACTTCCTCTCCTCCCTTAGTGCGCCCTTACCTGCTGTGGTTGGTACCTATCTCCACCTTCTCCCTATGCGTGGGTAGTGGAAGCTTGCCTGGCCACGTGGAAGAATGGGGAGTCCTCCTGTTGTGGTAGCATACCCCTCAACCTGGAGCACCTATTCTCCTCTTCCAGAAGTGTGACAATTTGCAGTGTGTGGGGAGTGTAAACACAGTCCCTCCCTCTGCTTCCCAAACAAATAAATCCCTGTCAAAATCCAAAAACAAATTTCTGCTCTGTTTTTTTTTTTTTTATCTCCAATTGAAATTCAAAATTTTCTTCTCACTGCTTCAGACTGATCTCCTCCCTCATGCATTGATGGAGTTATCAAGAAATGAGATCCCCAATTTGAGGTTGATCTCCAGTTCCATTTTTTAACTCCATGTTACAAAATTTTTGATTGCTTCTCATATTGATTGAAGATATTTTTCTTCAATTTGTGTAACTGTAGTTTTAAATGCCATTTCAATTTGCACGTGAATTGTTTTTTTTTTCTAAATTGTTTTCAATAACTCCATTTTAGCTATTTATTTATTTTCAACTATAATTTCCTTTTTCATAATTTTCAAATAAAAACATATAATTTTAAAACACAACTTTTATTATATTTTATTAAATTTTGCAATAAAAGTCTATTTCCTTAAATTTTGAAATACAAGCATCTTATTTTCAAACAATGATAAAATATTGACTTAAATAATTTGGTTATTTCAACAAGATCTATTTTTTGAAAAATTAATAAAATCGTCATTTAAACATATATTTTTCCACTTTTTGGAGAAATCAATAGAACTAGATTTAAAATTTGCAAACACAGAAATCACAAGAATGCATTAAAATATCAACTAAGTGAGTGTGTGTAATTCCACCATCCTCATAAATGTCTAATGGCTAAAATGATTGTACCTGATCGATGTTCTCGCCTTCAATCACGTTCACCTATTCCTGCGTTCACTTGCACTTGAGTTTTCATCAGCAATGACAAACCCCAAATTAAATAAAAATACATTTCGAATCATTGTAAATGCATTTCAATTTCAATTTCAATTTCATTTCGATTTCAATTTAACTTCAATTTGAATAATCATTTAACTTCCATTTAAATAATCATTTAACATAATATAATTAATCAATATCATGATTAATAATTTGCATTTAAAATAATCAAAAAAATCTATACGTGACATACCTTTTCAAATTTATTACTTCAAGCATGTTGCTAAGAATTTTTCAACAAAGTACCTGACATGATCCTTAGGTCTAATTTTCCAATCAAACACTTACACTAGTGTTATCTTGTTAGTAAGATCAAATATCTTGAATATCTCAATGATGGTCATTTTAGTATCCATCATTATCATGTAGAAGAGTCACACTAAATATTTAAATAATTTTATCTCGGATTCATCACCCCAATGCATGATAAACCATAACTCACTTTTATCACTACACAAGTCATTAAATCAATCAAATAAATGGATAATATATATTTTAATTTTTTCCTCACATCACATACATAAAAAAACATTGACATTATATCAACATATCTTTGTACTCATTTATCACTTTAAATCAACATAACTTTAAATTTACCTAAAATGCATCATGAACTCACAACATGGAATGAAGATGACATGTGCCCAGAATTTTCCTCTAAAATTTCATAATATCATAGTGTTGTTGCAAGGTGTGTTCCCTTGGTCTCCTTGTGTTGTGCAGTACAACGCTTGGGTTCATGACATGGCTTAACCGCCTCCCATGGATTCATTAACTCTAGTGGTTGTATCAGGCATTAACAAGTTGATCTTTTGGTGCAATGACAACCGTCTTTGCAACAAATAGTATCAGAGCCTGGGTCATGGGTTCAAGCCCCTCGCTTGCATTGGGGGGGATTGTTACAAGGTGTGCACCCTTGGTCTCCTTGTGTTGTGCAGTGTAAATTTTGGGTTCATGACATGGCTTAACCGCCTCCCTAGATTCATTAACTCTGGCAGTTGTATCAGGCATTGACAAGTCGATCTTTCAATGCAGCGACAACCATCTTTGCAATAAGTGATATTAGCTCATGGGTGATGATCTCTAGGTCCTTCCAAGGAACCCTCTATACATCAAAATCGGATAGTTTACAAGCATCCCTCACCAATATAATTTACCCCTCTACAAATATTTTCCCCATCAACTCCCCATACAACCTGTCAAGGAACCCCTAAGAATATGACAATTTATCATAGTTCACATTTCTACACACATGCTAGCAGTGATAATGTGGATAAATGCATCAAAACAAGGAAAGTTCAAACAATCAATTTTGAAATAAACTCAACCAATGATAAATCATATAAAAAATTAAAATTCCAATGGTGTCCCCAAACAAAAAAAAAGAAATAAAAAATGAAACCAAAAGTCACAATAATCAGTCCTTGAGACAAAAGGACAATTCCAAAATTCAATTAATCAAATAAATTTAAGAATTTCAAAATTGTTGGCTTAATTAGTCAAATAAACATAAAAATAAATAATAATGATTCCAAAAATTGCAAAACACAATCACCATGTTACTTCAAATAAGTCATTAAAGGGGGAGGAGGGGGAAATGGTTCTCTAAAACCATACTGTGCTCATTAATAAATCACCATAGCACAATAAACATCTCCCCATGCAACTCAAGAAAAATATATAATGATCTTCATGTCACATGTCCCACACAACCCTGAACAATAATATAATAACTAAATCACCATAGATATATATGCTCCACAAACAAAGGTATACTTAGGTCCATCCTCAATCCCACAAATCCCTACACACTTGGTTTACAATAATCACTTATGAGCCTCTTGTGGATCCATAAATAGGGGGAGATGGGGGACAACACTCTAGTGCAACTATGAAGGCCATAAAATAGATCACTTGAGAAAATACTCTAGTGCCACTATGTGGTCCATAAGATAGATCACCTAACCCCAAGATAGGTCAGGTCACAAAGGAGGCCTTCTATCCCCACTCAACCCCACACAAAAGGGTGCTCTCAATCAGTCTAAGAGACTTACCCTTATAACACTTCCCTACCACAACAAAATATTCTTACAAAGACTCACCACTCAACAAAAAGGTCAAAACCATAGTGTAATCAGGGCTAAAATATTAAGGTTACACTAATAATCATGCAAATAAGACCCTAATCAACAATGAAGCACAAATAAGCATAAAGACATAAAACATAAAGCAATATTACCAAATCTTCATGCCACTATTGATTCACCTTCATTGCAATTCTCCATTATGCTTGAATAATATGATTTCCCTCATATTTTGAGTATGCAAATGGGCCTATGACAATGACAAAGAAAAATATTGAAGATTCACAATATGACTATGCATGCAAATGGTCATATGACTTTATAGCAAAATAGCAAGATAGCATAAGTTCTCCAAGATTGCATAAAGTGTAGATGAAGAAATGACAATGATAGAGGTCTTTTATAGGGAAGTCAATTTTGAATGAAGGGCTAAGATTGAATGTCAATAATCAATGGCCAAGATTAAAAGATGAGGTAAGGACTAGGGTTAGGGCTAATGATAAGGATTGATGGTCAAGATTAAATTATAAATAATTTAATCAAGGGTGGAGGTTAATT
Source organism: Sequoiadendron giganteum (assembly GCA_007115665.2). NCBI lineage: Eukaryota > Viridiplantae > Streptophyta > Pinopsida > Cupressales > Cupressaceae > Sequoiadendron > Sequoiadendron giganteum. The sequence continues at coordinate 448,451,789 of CM021108.1, read as the reverse complement.
GAGACATGGACAGATAAGGACTTGATTTGGAAGATAATATTGGCACAGATAAAGAGGTGAGAGGGGAAATTAAATAATAAAAATTATTTAATCTAGGTGGCCAATGAATAATTAAATAATTAAAATAATTATTTAATTATAGAAGAATATGATAAAGAGGAATCTTTTGAATTAAATAATGATTTAATTCAAAATTGAAGAGGGTGGACCAATTAAATAAATAAAATTTATTTAATTTAGGAGATCTAAGAGGCTAATGAATAAATAAATAATTAACATAATTATTTAATTTTAGTGGAAAATTAAATAAATAAGAATTTATTTAATTTTAGAAAGAAGGGGACATAATTAGTGACATAATTAATTAAATAAAATTAATTTAATTAATTAGGAAGAAATAAAGATAGAAATGAATTAATTAAATAATTAAAATTATTTAATTAATAGAAGACTTATGACTTTAGAGAATAACTAAATAATTAAAATTATTTAATTATCAAATATGAAAAGGGAAATGATGGAGAATTTAGGACTCACATGCCTAGGATAATTTTTAGTGTCTACATTTTGCCCCTCTTTGATACAATGCAGTTTATCGCATTGTGTCAAAGAAATTCAGTCAAAAATATGCCCAAGTGTGAACAGGATGAGGAAGAATGACGAGGAGGGTTGTGGTATGCCCTCTCGAGAGGACATGCGGGTTCAAAGAACACAAGTGTGCTCTTGAAATGGATAAGAGGAAAATAGATAAGCGACATACAAGAAATGTTAGCATGGAGGATATGGATGTTGGTGGAGACAACTTTAAAGATGCATATTTTTTCAGACAAGACTCTGCACTAAGCATCATTGGGCGGTAAAAATGACAAAAATGAATAACAAACACCATGGTATGAGATAGACCGAGGTGTGCAAGGTCATCCACTTGCAAAATAGGCAGTCACAGACAAGGAATGTCTTGACTCATACTAAAGGAAAGGTTGCCCCAGTCTTTTTTCCAAGACAATCCACAAACAACAATCAAATAAAAGAGTCATGAGACATCATCGCTCTTCTAAATCCTTCATGAGATATCCTCGAGGAACTAGTAACCTGATTCAAATACAAATTCCAAACAAAAGATAAGACAAGACAAGACAAGCCACAATGTCAGTAACCAATTAGAGTGTTTGCCAAAATTTAATTTGTTTGATAGTTAATTGACTTGATAATTGACAGGTTGATTGTTTGACGGAGCCTAGTTTCAAAAAAGACACATGTCATATAAGACATTGAGTCTGGTTTCGATCATGTGACCACCTATATAAGTAAAATGATGATGTTTGACTAAATGACAATGTCTGATTTCAGGAAGGACACATCCTGTATAAGACATAAGTTGATTGGTTGACTTTTTGACTGTTTGATTAGTTTGACAATTTGTTTGGTTTGATTGAGTGACTTTTTTGACTTGTTATCTTATTGATGCATGACTTGTCTAATGTTTCGATGACTATTTGTGTCTATGTTGATAATATCTAATTTATTTGATTGACATGAAGAACCCTAAAGGATTGACCTAGGTGGCCTCGAGGGCTCATCAATAGATGGCCTTGCCTATGTAACCATGCACAGAGACCTCGTAGTTCGACATTACATGACTTTTTTTTATTGACAAAGGAATGAGTCATGATTTTATTCGACAAAGCTAAAAGGACTGACCTAATGCCTCGAGGGCACATCAAGAGATGGCCTTGCCTATGTTTAGTCATAGAGGCAATGTAGTTTGACTGGAATTGGACTAACATGACTGACTTTGACTATTTTTGGGATTTTTGATGGTTATTTGGATGTTTTTTGTGTTTTTGACATGTTTTTTTTTTTTGGATTTTAAGGTTTTATGATTTTTTTGTCTTTTTTGGGATAAAGCGACCATTGCCAACATATGTACAATCTAATGATGCAGGTCAAGTATTTTCCCCCAATCAGGCATAAGACCAATTTATTAGGGGTGGAATGGGGTAAGTTATGAAGAGAGTGAAAGGATGTCCGATGTCAATAGTTCCAAATTATGGAAAGGACAAACGATCGTTATTATAGGTGATATGGAAAAGTCAGGTTGGAATGATGATAGATGACGGAGCAAGGTCAACTACAGATGGTGCCTGTTTGACAGGTTTTTACCATGGTACTTATCCAAAGCACCATCGAGGTAGTCTTCATTATTGGATGAATTATTTCTAGTCTTTTTTTTTCTTTTCTTTTTCGTATTTTCATGATTAAGACTAGACTCTTGAAAGCTATGTGTAGAACTAATACGTTGTGATGATGCATTGACCCTGTTTGGATGACCATGCTAGACGAAAGGACCTGATTTGGATGTCAAATGTAAGTGGAAAATATGACGGATGATAAAAGTGGTGGATGAAAGAGGCTATGGTATGACCCCTAATGTGCACACTACATGAGGCACCAAGCTTCAGATGAAAAGGAGATTGGCAAAACAATGAGCTAGACTACGTCGAGGGGTCGTCATCAAAGGCACATTGAAAGACATCGCCAATAGAAGTGAGATGATAAGTGAATATGAATAGATTGAATGGAATGTATGGAATGAGTGAAAGTGGTGGAGATGAAGACCTTGGATCAACAAGCTCTTTGTTTGAATTTTTGCACTGATAGATTCCCCCAATAATTTTTGGTGGAAGAACATTCTTAGAGACCAATGCTTTCTGATTTTCTCTTTTGATTTTTATTTTTTATTCATCCAATAGTTTTTATGGTGGCTAGAGGATGTGTTTTGACATTATTTATCATTCTTGACTTGTATTTTTTATCGGTCCAGTAGCTTCTTTTTTTGGCTAGAGGACTTTCCTTGATTTTCTTTTCTTTTCAGCATGTCTTTTGATTCTTGATCTCCTTTTAAAGGCATTTTCATTCTTGATTCTTGGAATTTTCCTTTGTCATTTTCTTTAGATATGTTTTGTTGATCCATGTCTATGATGCAGATGGATGGAGTGGTAGAAGTGTTTGGCAGATGAATGGGAGTGACGATGTCAATAATGTTGTCTTTGGGAATAGCCTTTTCAGTACCGTTTGTGTCAACAAAGACTTTCAAATCCTTAACAACTTAGAAAGATGACTGGGTAGAGGCGACAATAGGGGGGACATAACCTAACCCAAGATAAGTGGTATGAAAGGATGATCTGTGGATATCTTCAACATGATTTTTCTCAAAGAGTGGATTATCATATATATCTTGGTCGAACATGGGATCATCATGTACATAAAAAATTTGTGCAACAGTGGATAGGGTGAAGGTGGATATGTCATCAAGATCCTAAGAGGTGTTTATCCAAGAACATTCATCTATTTGTGTAGATTCTGAAGCAGTCTTGACATCATTAGTAGAAGTTTGATTATCTTTAGCAGCAGTAGCATTGTTGTTTATCAACAACTTGTTCATTCAGTATTTTCCACATCCCATATCATGAACTTGGACCTTGAGGTTTGATGGTATGGTAGATGAAGTGGATGATTTAGTCAATGAAGATGGATCAATGTAATGTGACAAAGAGGAGGATGAAGCTTTATTAATAATTGGCACTTGGAACTGAGTGATTCCCCTCAAATTAGTGCAATATTGGAAGGGATCGGGATCACCAGCTATGGTTATTTCAGTGTTGTTATATGGGAATTTAAGGTATTGGTGGCATGTGGATGGAACGAATTTCATGGCATGAATCCATGGTCGGCCTAAGAGAAGGCTATATGGTAATTCGAGGTCTAAGACTTAGAAAGTGGTCTCCATGATCGTGGGTCCGACTTGAATAGGAAGTTTTATGATTCCTTTAGAATTTATTTCTTCATCATCATGTGCCTTGATAACAATGCCTTTGGTAGTGTCTACACATGCCTCCAAAAATCCTAATGCCTTAACCAATTTTAAAGTGCAAATATTTAACCCTACTCCTCTGTCTACCAAGAGTTGTCTGACTTTGGCTTTATGGACAAGGACCTAAAGATGTAAAGGGTCATTATAATTTAGCTTTTATGTGGAATAATCTTATTCATAAAAGGTAGTGTGGTGGGAATTGGTCAAGTATCCAACCATTTCTTCAAAATGATTGACATCAAGATCAGTAGGTACGGTCGTGTTTTGCAAGGATTTTTCTAAGATGGCCCTATGGTTAGGAGATATTCACAACAATTCAACAATAGAAATTTGTGTTGGAGTCTTCCCTAATTGGTCAAGAAGGTTATATTGGGATTTCAGCGTTTGTTGTTGTTTTGGAGGAGGACCTTGGACGATTATTTTGGTACGGCGGGTATTAACAACACATTTAGGAGTTTTCTTAATGGTGATGGTATTAACATGTTCATTAGCATCTCGAATGTGATTTATGATAGTGGAATGTCCGTAGTCATATTTGGTGATGGTGTAATTGGTTGAGTTATTATTGGTCTTATTTTCTGTATTGGGGGATTTTCCTTTCCCATGGTCATGCAACAGATCAGAAAAGACTTTATGGTGTTTGTTGGAAGTATGTTTTTGTGTTTGTCCATTAACAACAATGGTACCGTTTTCAACGAGGTCTTGTATAATGTTCTTCAATTGTCGACATTGTGAAAGGTTATGTCCTTTAGTTCGGTGATAGTCACAAAAATCATTGTCATCCCACCAGAGGGTTTGAACTGTCCAGGATCATGCTATTTGGGCTCAGGAAGTTGTATGACATTGTGTTGTAAGAGTTGTTTCAATATTGACTCAATTGGTTCACCAAGTGAGGTGTATTGTTGTTTTGAAACTTCCTTTGTGTTCTTGGTTGTTGTGTGTTTTGGACAACATTAGCGGTTTGGTCGACAGCTCTTGATATGTTGTTTGATGTATTAGGGCCTCTAAGTGAAATAACAAGACCTGCATGTATGTTCTTAGCGTCGAAAACTCCATCGTTGGTGAAATTCTTATTTAGAGAAAAATATTTTTTCTTGGCATTTGGGATGCTTTGGTTGGTTGTGTTCTTGTTTGTCATTTTGAGTTCACCTTTGTTACTGAGAGTATTTTCAATGATAATGCTTTTTTCCACTAGGTCAATAAATGATGTGCAACATTGTACTCTTAGTTCACTTCTCAATCTTGAGCTGAGGTTTTCTAGGAAAATAGTGACCTTTTCTTTTTCGGGTATCTCAACTGGACATCGACTAGCTAAGATTCACCACCGTTGAAAGAAGGTGATAATTTTTTCTCCTTTCTCTTGTGTAGTGTGATATAAAGTGGCTATTGATATTTCATTGTCGATGTTAAAGGTGAAGTGTTCAATGAATTTTTCGGCTAGATCGCCCCATGTTCTTATGCCAGTTGGAAGTTTAGAAAACCATTCAAGTGTTATGACAGTAAGGCTTCATGGAAAAAGTCTCATGAGATATGTGGGCTCAAATGTGATGTCCATGCAATGTGTGGTAAATTCCCTTATGTGCTCAATAGGGTTATGCCTCCCATTATACTTTGGAAAATTTGGTATGACATATCCATGTGGGAAGGGTGACATGTATAATTTTTTGTCAAAGGGAAATGGACATAAGTCTTGCACTGTGTATGCATTTTTTGTTGTCATTTGCATGTTGTCCATTTTTTGTTGAAGAGCTATCACTTGTGTTTGCAAGACATCCACTTGTGTATTATTTGGGTCTATGTGGCCATGTTTCAATCCAACACTATGTGACGGGTTTTAGTTTAATGTGTGGGTGTAGGACGGATTTTGGTTTTGTAAATGGGATGCATATGTCATGTTTTGGGTTGGAATGTTTTGGGTTGGAATGTTTTGAGTTGGAATGTTTTGGGTTGGAATGTTTATGTTATGGAATGTGTTGGATGAGCTTGTAAAGGTGTACCATGTGGATTGCCTTGTGTTTTTAGTATAGCCATTGTAGTGTTAAGGACAATTTCAGGCCTATTTGTTGTGTCATCTATGCCAAATGGGTTTGACGATGAAGCTCGTATGGCAGATGTTGTGCCTTGTGTCATGCTTTGGGTGCCACATAAAGAGGTGTGGATTTTATTTGCATCTTGTGTGGTTCATCCTATTGGAATGCATGTGTTCACTTATGGAATTGAAATTTTCACTTGTGGAATGGATGTGTTGTTCCCTTGAGTTTGGCTATTAGGTGTGGATGTTGATTGTATGGTACTTACGTCAAATCCATGGGGTAATGTGGCACCTTCTGTCAAGAGTTTTGCTAGGTAACATTGGGGGTCATGTGCCAAGTATTCATCTATAAAGGAGGTAAATTTAGGATCTTGTGAGGCGGCCTTTATGTCTTCCACCATAACATGCCCCTTTTGGTCTCTAGTGACAAATTTTTCAAATAGTGATTTGTATGATTTGGGTGAACCTTGTGAGGAGCTTGCAAATGGGTTGATAAAGTCCTTATCTGTTGGGAAAGCCATCTCATATTTTCATTTCCTTTGCAACCTATTTTTGACCATGTAATACTTGCAAGAGGTAGTGTTGGTTATATGGTATGACTATGCCAAGACTATGGATGACCAAGGTATGGATAAAACCAAGGTTATGCAACTATGTTTTTTTGGATTTTTGGAGGTATGATATGCGTAAGGATGATAACCAACTATGGATTGAAGGTGACGAAATTTCAAGATCTCAAATGTAAGTGTCACAATGAGGTCCAAAGTGTGGTAATGCTAATGCAAGTGTAATGGAAATGACCTAGAAATAAGACTAAAAGTATGACTACAACCAACCCTATGAGGAAACCAAAGGTAAGATTTCTCAACTAAACAAAGAGGACCAAAGATCCAATAGGTTGCCAAGAATTCAATGGTAATGGTGACTAAGTGACAAGTTTTGACAAAGGCGACCTTAAAACCAACCTTGGGAGTTGAGGGACAACCTAGGTGACAAAAGACTAAAATGATGGAGGATGATGAAATCAGGGCAGCTTTAATTTGGTCTCTATGGACTAATTTTAAGTTTTCTAAGGTTCCTACCAAGGTCTATGCAAGCTAGAAGGTAAGCTAATTCTTTGTCTATGATGGATGCAAGGTATGCAATGGTAACTAAATGAATGAATGCTAGATGAAATATTTGCATGTCTGTAGGTAAATACCTTGGTTATGCTCAGGACTGATTAGAGAGGTTTTGTTTCATCTTTGGTCTCGTATTTTTGTCTCAGGTAGTTGTGGCTCAGGACAGTCGATTGTGGTTTATAAAATTGGTGGTTGCGGCTCAGATTTGTCAATTATGGTTTACAACAGTTGCAATTGCAGTTTAGGATAGTCAGTTGCGGTTTATAGTGTACTTGTTTGGATTTTGGTTGAATTTTGTCAAGAGTTTGAGGTGATAATTTTAAATCTGGTTTTGGAAAACACTGCAAACAATCTTAAAACTCTTGTTTGTAGTCTTGTCTGAATGTCAAAAATATTTAAAATACACTTGCAAACACACTTTACAATCTATGGCTTGTGATATTGCTATTAGGATTCAACTGTATAGTTTTATGACTCAAACTCATTAGCCCATGTTTCATGAGTAGTGGTTCACAAGAACCTATCTCTCATGATAGTGAATTGTGCACTTAGCACTCATTATATCTAGGTGATGCTCACAGAGGTTAAGCATTGGGCCTTCCCAGGAGGTCACCAATCTCAGTACTACTCTAGCTCAAGTGCGCTTAACCACGAAGTTTCCCCCAAGGTTAAGCCCACTTAGCTTGCAACCCCATTTGCAAAAACTTCAACAAGTGTTGTGTCTTATGAACCATTCATTATAGATCCCCTTTATCTCATCAATTGATGAGATAAAGGGGCTCTATAATTAATGATTCATAAGCCCACTTAGCTTTCAACCCCATTTGCAAAACCTTCAACAGGTGTTGTGCCTTATGAACCATTCATTATAGAGCCCCTACTTATCAATTGATGAGCTAAAGGGGCTCTATAATGAATGGTGCATAAGGTACAACACTTGCTGAAGGTTTTGCAAATGGGGTTGCAAGCTAAGTGGGCTTAACCTTGGGGGAAACTCCATGGTTAAGTGTGCTTGAGCTGGAGTAGTACCGAGATGGGTGACCTCTCGAGAAGGCCCAGTGCTTCACCTTTGTGAGTATCACCTATATGCAATGAGTGCTAAGTGGGCCATTCACTATCATGAGAGATAGGTTCTTGTGAACCACTGCTCATGAAACATGGTTCAATGAGTTTAAATCGTAAAATTACACAGTTGAATCTTGATAGCAATATCATAATTTGACATGTTGTGGAAAATACCTCCTACTTAACCTATGGCTTCTCAAGAGATACCACTTGCTAGATCCCCACTTGGATTTCTCCAACTGCTTAAACAAGGTGGAGAGTTAGAGACTTGGTGGCACTAGCTCCCCTCCATGACACTCACTTCTCAAGCTCACCAAGTCTCAATTCCCCACAAGGAGGAATTCCTACCTCTACACAATGCTTAGCGAAGACGTGGGGCACCTTTAGAATGATTGTTCCTGTGCTAGCAAGTGAAAGGGATTTGGCCACTTCAACAAGGTTCTTAGTGAATACTTGGGGACATGACACCTCGTGAGTGTCCAACAAGCCACGTAAGGCTTTAATCACTCTACTAGGGGCTCTTATACCTTTAAAAATTAAAGTCAGGTACCCTATTTTGAATGAAACTACACGGCTTAGGCCTACATACCGTGAGGACTTGACGGTTTAGTCTTATCCTTTTATATACCAACCCGAGAAAAAAACTGTTTCGAGTTGTTCCCTCTTTTGAGGTAGGCCCCTCTAAAGGTAACAAAAGCAAGACAAAGATGTTGATATTGATCACCCAATATCACATGAAGCACAAGGGGATTGCATACACAAAACACCTTTGCCTAACACTCGCATGGGGTTCATTTTAATTCCAAAATCCAAATGTGTGAAGAGACAATGCAAACACTTGTTCTTTTTAATCCCCAAAGCAATATGGGAGAAAGAAACTAGATGCAAGATCAAATTTAAACCAATGAGTGACAATGCAAGTTCTTTTTAACCAAATGAGTGAAATGGAGATTAGGTAAATTGATCACAATGACGTGAGAATGCAAGATTAATTTTAATGCCAATGAGTAAAAAGAAGACAAGATAGTTTTGTTTGATCAATGTAAATGGGAATGTCTCCTTGGTACCTATGCCACATGCTAGAAATTAGACATTAGTAATAGAAAACCCCCAATATATGAAATGAAAATGGCCTAGACTAGAAATTTTAAATGAAATCTAAAAATATGAAAAGACAAGAAATTGCGTCACAAAAATTGTGAATGTGGCTCACGACAGTGAGTAGATGCGGCCTAGAAACTATGACTATGATTCACGGGATGTCGACTATGGTTCATCAAAACAGATGCAACTTATATTTATGGCGATTGCAACGAACCAAAATGGTGATTGTAGCGAACAGAATGGAGATTGTAGTGAATGACAGCCAAATACGGTGTGGAAACCTGGAATCTACAAAATAACAAAAGTCTACCAAAAAGAAATGACTTAATGATGCCTATGATATGAAACTAGGGTTAGACTGACAAACCAAAAAGCTAAATGACCTAGATCTAACAGAAAATAACCAGAAATCAAACAGAATCGAAGTGTGCCCCTATGCAAAGCAATTGTGTCGTTCTGGCTTTTGTGATTACGGTGATCTGTACTTGTAACCTACAATTCTAAATTTTTCGTAAGATCTATGCAATTTCCATTGTTCCTGTTGGGTTCACCAATGTAATCAGGGATAAAATATTAAGGTTAGGCTAATAATCATGTAAATAAGACCCTAATCAACAATGAAGCACAAATAAGCATAAAGACATAAAACATAAAGAAATATTACCAAATATTCATGCCACCATTGATTCACCTTCGTTGCACTTCTCCATTTTGCTTGAATAATATGATTGCCCTCATATTTTGAGTATGCAAATAGGCCTATGACAATGACAAAGCAAAATATTGAAGATTCACAATATGACTATGGATGCAAATGGTCATATGACTTGATAGCAAAATAGCAAGATAGCATAAGTTCTCCAAAATTGCATAAAGTGTAGATGAAGAAATGACAATGATAGAGGTCTTTTATAGGGAAGTCAATTTTGAATGAAGGGCTAAGATTGAATGTCAATAATCACTGACCAAGATTAAAAGATGAGTTAAGGACTAGGGTTAGGGCTAATGATAAGGATTGACAGTCAAGATTAAATTATAAATAATTTAATCAAGGGTGGAGGTTAATTGAGACATGGATAGATAAGGACTTGATGTGGAAGATAATGTTGGCACGGATAAAGAGGTGAGAGGGGAAATTAAATAATAAAAATTATTTAATCTAGGTGGCCAATGAATAATTAAATAATTAAAATAATTATTTAATTATAGAAGAATATGATAAAGAGGAATATTTTGAATTAAATAATGATTTAATTCAAAATTGAAGAGGGTGGACCAATTAAATAAATAAAATGTATTTAATTTAGGAGAGAGGGGCTAATGAATAATTAAAATAATTAAAATAATTATTTAATTTTAGTGGAAAATGACATAAAAAATAAATAAATAAGAATTTATTTAATTTTAGAAAGAAGGGGACATAATTAGTGATGTAATTAAATAAATAAAATTTAATTAATTAATCAAGAAGAAATAAAGATAGAAATGAATTAATTAAATAATTAAAATTATTTAATTAATAGAAGACTTATGACTTTAGAGAATAATTAAATAATTAAAATAATTTAACTATCAAATATGAAAAGGGAAATGATGGAGAATTTAAAACTCGCATGCCTATGATAATTTTTAGTGTCTACACATAGTATAACTCATAAATGAACACATAGAGTGCACAACATCATACAATTATAATACTCATACAATGTCCACAACCTTATTCCAAGTAGGATACATTGTGTCACAACTATAGACATATATATACAACTCACTCCTATCTTCACAAAACAAGACTAAGTTCCCAAATTTAGATAACTATCATCAAGTATTTAGTCATTTATACAAAACATACAAGACCTATAAGGTTCTGGAGTAGAAAACCTAGTATTTGATACCAAATGTCATGCCCACTATTTGCACGACTTAACAATAACACATCTACCAATTTGTTTTACAAAAAAACACAAATTCGATACAAATTTTAATAAATTCCACTACACATCTGATGATATCAAGTTTATGATGCCATTATATGTATGATGCATAAAGTGCGAAAAGGAGATGACACCAAATGAAAGAAGAAAATCCCATGATAACTCTTAACACAAAAGGTAATCGATTAGGTCTAAAAGAAACTACATATTGACACCAAAAGAAAATTATAGGAAAAGTTTTGAATAACAACCTCAACAATGAAATATAATTCTAGTGTTCTAGTATCTTTCTATAACCAAGAAAAATTATTTGCATTCCTAAACATTCATTAAACATTGACTATACTATTAAGCTACAAACAAGAAATTTAAATACCATTTGCAAAGTCCTACTTTATCCAAACCAATAATAATCTTCCAATAACTACCTTAAAACAATGTATACACTATAACTCCATCTACTATAGTTATTGATAAACTTGGTTAATTAATAATTAAGAAATAGTTGACTACAATACTGAATAATTTTATCACACATTTAAAACAACTCAATACAATTAAGATAATTTTAAATTTTAAATGATTAATGAGTCTAAATTTGAATTTAATCCATTGTAAAATATTCAAAATCTAACTCCTCCATTACGTCATTTAAACTAGGAATACTTGGCTACGAATAAATCATTTATCCAAAATGATTCCATCTCAAGTAATAAACAAAACACCACCATCTTAAATAATAATTTAATAATAAATAATTCCTCAAGATATTTAATTTTTGATTTCTAATGCATCTAATTCTAATTCACAAATTATAAAAACTTGGTTTCTAAAATGAGATAGAAAATATAAATTTAATCTAATTTTATTTTTATTTTTTTAATGCAAATGGAATATTTCTAAACAAGAGTGGTTAACTATTATAACTAAAAACTAATTTGTAACCACTTTCTTTTCTTTAAAAATAAAAAACACCCATCTCTTCTACAAATGAAAATTTTTGGAATAAGAATTCAAAGATGTCGAAGGTAATTGTTGTTGATTTCAATTATTTTATTCATAATGGTTTTTATTTCTCATAGTTTTTACAAATTTTCTTATTATATTTGTGGGTTCAATTTTCTTATATTCATCATCAATAATCCAATTTTTCCGCAAGATAATTTCATTTACACCTCATTTGTTTGTGTTGCTTTAAAAATTAAAAAACACCCATCTCTTCTACAAATGAAAACTTTAGGAATAAGAATTCAAAAATGTCGAAGGTAATTGTTGTTGATTTCAATTATTTTCTTCATAATGGTTTTTATTTTTCATAGTTTTTACAAATTTGTTTATTGTATTTATGGGTTCAATTTTCTTATATTCATCATCAATAATCCAATTTTTCCACAAGATAATTTCATTTACACCTCATTTGTTTGTGTTACAGGTTTGGCAAGAGGAAGGAGATGAAAGAAACATATTTTAGCTCTCTTGGCTTAATTTGATTAATGAAATTCTTATTTGGTTCTACTCCCAAACTTCTTTTTTAATTTTTTTTAGTTTTGAGTTAGAGGTGAGTAATGATTTAATTATAAATTTTAACTAGTTTACTAGGTTGATCTAATTTTTGGATATGTCATAAAAATATATGTACTAAAGAAGCCCTTTAAATTTTATCTCCTATTTTTGTTTCTATCATTCTATGTGATCAAATATGTGAGACTATTTTATGGCATGAAAATGATGTCAATTTTTTGTTAATAAATTACAATTAGTGATTTGGGTTAGTTCAAAATTTGAATATGTTGTTTTGTAATTAATATTACAAAAAAACCTTTAAATTTTATATTTCAATATCATGTTCATCATTTTTTATGATCAAATCTATGAAACTACTTTATATCAGTTTATTGTTTAGTTTTGTAACCATAACATTTGACTAATCAAGTGGGTTAAGATGATTCTGTGATAATTTTTTTCTATACTTCATATTTATTATTTCTATAATAAAAATACCCAAGAATACACATTTAGAAATTTAGTTTACCAAAACTTAACATTGCTAGGAAAAGTGTATTAAAAATTCACATAAATTTAACAGTACGACAATTTCATCTATTTTACCCAAAAGAAAAGTTTGTATACATATAATTTTCAGAAACAATATTACTTTTATTTTTTTTGTTTACAATACATAAATAAATTTTACCCATAGATAATACAAACTTAATATTGTTTATTTTCTTGAAAGGAAATAACTAATCCTTTTCTTCTCTCTATTTGCACATAGTGAAAATATAATAGACATTCAACATTTCATATTCTCCTTTGATTTACAATACATCCATGTCACTCTTAATACTTCACAAATTACACAATGACCCTCATAAAACTTTTCTTGCAAACACAAGATTCGATAAATTTCAAGTTAATCTTCAAAATTTCATATAGATGTAAAAATCAACAAGGAAAAACCACTTTGGCCAATGGAATCTAAACCAAATCATAAGGTTATTTTTATCCACCCCCAATAAAGGGGTCACATAACCAACTAAGTTCAAACACAACATATTAAAAACCACATTAAACATTTAATTTCTCCATAACAAAACAACACATTTACAAATTTTGATCACATCACACAATTCCCATAAATCCTTTACAACACAAAGCATTCCCTCTTAGAATACTTCATAGGGTGAGTGGTAACTCAACCATAAAAAGGAGAAAATATATCTCACATATATTTCACATTTGATATTCAAAAACTTCCATTTTCACATTTAAACACAAGCCTCCATTCACAAAAACTCCTTTTTCCTCCAACATAATCACATAATCGATACTCTTGTCCATGAACAAATAAATTAGGGTACTCATACCCCAAAATTTAAAACCCCATATGAGATCCACACCCACTCAAACCCCCAACTCAAGGAGTACCACAAATGACTCTCCCACACAAGAAGAACCATAGAAGAAGAGAAGAATTGAGCAACCACATTTGGTTGAATGCCCGATTGGACCCGACAAGGAGGAAGAGATTGAAGTAACTAAGGAGGAAGACAATCAAGAAATGAATTCTCCCCAAAGGGAAATTGAAGTCAGAATGCCTCAAAATAGATTAGGCATTGATACTACAATGGGAAGGCATGAGGCCAATGACATAAGGGCATTGGCATGCACAAAATTCATTTTAGATGATGAAATTTTGAAGTCTAGAGTTTAAATCTTTTGTCATAAGATCAAGGAGAGAAGAATTACATAAAATACTTGATGGAGCAAACATATGAGTGCCTCGGGAGTAATATGAGGAGGTATTAAAGAATTTTTCGGCAAAAATAATTTTTGATGCCAGGAACATTACCTAGAGGAGGGGAGGAAAATGGTGAGATAGTGGACTACTGTTGATCCCTTAATGGGATATGACATCAACAATATCTTTTGACCCTATCAGAAGGCAAGATGCAGAGGTATTTTCCTCTAAAGAGAAGGCACAGGTGGCAGCAATATCAGAATCAGGGTTCAAACCTATGTGGGAAACCCTTGCAATATGGCCCTTAGCCCAAACGCCAATAATTCTCAAGTTACAAAACCAACACAAGATGTCAGGGAGGCTTGGTAATAAAGAGGGTATCAGACACCTCTACCCTAGAAGTTACTTCCTTAGTATTTGACGTTACTAAGTTTAGTGAGGCCACTGCCAAAAACTATAGAGTGAGTATGACAAGCTATTGAAAGAGCACATAGCTCTGTTGAACACCCAAAAAAATGAGAGGGGGGTGAATCAGTATTCCTTGAAACCACTTAAGAATTTAAACATTCATTCCACATAGCATAATCAATTTTTAGTAAGAAAGGAAAGCATGAAAGTATCAATCAAGGCACACAACATATGAACACCAAATTTTTACATGGAAAACGTAAAAAGGGAAAAACCACGATGAGAATTAGCTCACAATATATTATGACCAGTTACAACATATTACAAAAATGCTCACTATAGATGGACTCAGTGTCCTAGTGGACTCACTGCCCACATAATGAGTAAAATATAAAAGAGAGGGGTGACAAACAACCAAGATTTAAACTATTACAACTGCATCTACAATATGCATGAATTACAATTCCATTGAAGCTCAATATATAGAGTTTACACACTTCATACCGATCTTCTCTAACACTCTACTCTACTCTGCACTCACATCACATTCACATAATTCACATAAAAAACACTTGTATATTCACTATCTATTACTTATATGTATTACAACACTAAAAATGAACTTACATAAATACCCATTACATTTGCAAACCCTTGCAACATCAATTAGGTCGTTCGAATTGGATGTATCATGCAAGATAATAACTTGTTGGCATAAAACATACTTCATGCCATAATTAAAACTTATAACAAACCCAAATAGGTCAGCATGGACCTATAATACCTCACACATAATGCATCGACACTCATTTAAACTCTGCATACCCTTAAACATATTAGGTCAGCACCGTTGGAGACCTAACATTAAAATCCACCAATAGATCATCCTCAAACCAATGCATGGACCTCCAAACTTTAAGACACATGGAACTTAGGTGCACTTGACACCTGTAAAAACCTCCACAAATTTACAAGAACAAATATTATTCCACGGTGAACTACAGATTGATCAAAACCATACTTTGTACTAGCAAGCATTGTTACTGGTAGACCCGATATTTTGTTACTTATATCTTTGACACCAAAGGGAAAAAATACATTAAACATTGGATGTAGACTTCTCTGACATCCAAAAAAAATTCCTTAGAACCACAAAGTGAAATTCTTCAAGCTGGACCAATACAGACAAAAAATTGGATGTCCAATACACTAAAAAATTGTATTCTGACACAACCAATTCTTCACTTTACTGTTTCCACCAGACTAAAAATTCTTGCATATATGCACTGTATTATCATTATAATACACACTCATGCTTCACCATTCAATATGCACATCAATATTCATATCAAACAATAATTTTGACATTAATGACAACACTATATTTGCATATTGTACATTCATGCTCATGTTGACAACAAGTATATCAATGAAAAACTTCCAACAAGATCTCATTGTAGAATACAAAAAATTAAAGATGGAGGCCCAAGTAGCACAACTTACCACAAGCACCCAAGCAACAAGCTTTTCAACAACAAAACCTATAGTGGTTAGGGAAAATGAGGAGCTCAAAGATAAGATCAAGGAGGTGGAGCAACAGGTGAAGAATTCTCAAGAAATCCAGCATGAGGAGATGTTGCATGTAGTATCAAATATTTTGGGACATGTAATGTCCAAAATTTTGAAGAAATTAAATAATATTATAAGGATTATAAGAATTTACAGGATTGTCAGGGACTAGGAGAGATCTAAGGATATTATAGATAAATGGGCTCCTAGGTATGTGGCTATGCAAGGTATATATAGAGGGTCTGCACATGAAAATAATCCACTTTCCAATGTTTTTCCTACTTGAAATATGGTTAAATTAGTAGGGGAAATACAAGTATATATGGTCATCCTAACTCAAAAGGACAAAGCTAGACTTAAGCATTTTGAAAATATTGAGGTAAAAAATATACCTCACATTACAAAGGAGGATGGGGAGATGAAAGAATTTCTTGAATAAAAGGATGGTTTCAAGGTAGTAGTTCCTACATTTTCTTTATTTATTTGTGATAACAATAAAGTAGTCATAAATTTTCTTAAGACTTGCTTGGACAAGTTAATTGAGGTATATCAAGCATTAGAAGACTTCAATAAGGAAACCAATGCAATTATGGATGCAAGATACTTGTGTTATATGAGCAATGTTGATATGATTCTTGCATTTCAATGGCCACCAAAAAGAATATACATTTCATGGGATGATAAGTATAATAATTTTCTTAGACTATGAGCCTCCTTGCAAACCTAGTTAGATTTATAAAGAAATCAAATTCATATAGTGACTTGGAATTCAAACATCCCTATTTGTCCTTGCAATTTTGATATTGTTTGTCCTTTGTGGTATACTCAACATCTGCTCCAATAGTTCTCAAGAGGAATATGCTTTTACCTCAAAGGAGGGTCGTGTTGACATTTGAGGCCACCCTTTGATGACCCATCATTGATAACCAATTTGAGAGATCCTACATGGGTCATCTTGCATGAATTTTCCTTGAGGAGGTTCCTAAAACTGGCCAAGTCTTAGGTTTTCAAGCTTTCCAGTTTTCACATACCTCTCTTTTAGCATACCTTCTCTATCACCCCTGATCTTCCTTCTCTTTCACTTCTTCTTTCTATTTTCTACTAAGTGTTTCGAGTTTTGGTTGTCGGCCTTACCCTTTAACCCTTATCTCTCTTGGTAAGCCTTAAGCCTTACCTCCAATCATCGAAGTCTCGAAGAGGCTTTTCAAGTTTTATCTAAGTCTTGATTTGTCAGACTTCAAGGGTCGGGCTTCCCTCCTTTTCCTTCCATATTTTCATCTTAAGCGTTAAGCCTTACCTTCAATCACTGAATTCCTAAAGAGGATTTCCAATATTTATCTAAGTCTTGATTTTTCAGACTTCGGGAGTTGGGATTCCCTCTTTTTCCTTCTTTCTAATAAGGCGTAAGCCTTCTTCGCGATCTTTGATCTCTGATGTTTCCTTCGAAAGTTTTGGAGTCCAAATATTTCAGGCATTGGGTGTTGATCTTCCCCTTTACTCTTTTCGCATATATGAAAATATGTAAGCCTTCTCTCCAACCTCATTTTCCCAACAATAGGCAACCTTTTGGACTTCACGGTTCGCTCTTTTTTCTTTCTTCCTTCTTCTGCAAGCGATATGGTGCATGCCTAAAACCCAATCCCCAATGGTTTGATGCCAATGAAGCATAAGCTATGAAGCATACTCGACACCTAATACCTGATGAAGATTCTCTTTTGTGGCTCCAGACCATTTAATGCATAGAAAAGATATCCTTTCGAGCTCGAAGCCCTGATATTTAATAGATTTGACATGTTTTTACACGGCGATGCCATTAATGCTCAAGCTACCTTTTTGAGTGGCTTGTTTTGATTTATCGACTTCAAGGATGACATTTATTGTTCCCCTTGACTTTTGCAAGTGAATTTTATGGGTGCCCATGCTCATTTATTGTTATTGTTGACCATTTTGATGGATTCATGCCCTAATCACAGTTTTCATGAGATGGCTCCATCCTTTCACACACAAACTTCATTGTCAACTCTAGTTAGGATTAGGGTTTCATTGGTTGTTCCAAGTTATGCCTGATCTATAAAGTCAGGATTTGTATTCTTTTTAAGGGTTCTTCTTTAGGCTCCTTCAAGGATTTTTCTTTGGAAAAATTATGCATTTTACATCTCTATAATTGTAAAGATTGGTTGTTGCCTCTACACCAATGAAATTGATTAAGCTTACCTTTTCTTAGATTGTTTATGTTTGTGTAAGTTCATTACCTACATATCTAAGTGTTTTCTTCTCTCTTTCCATGCATATATGTTTGAGTTAATTATTTACAATTTTTACTTGAGAATATAATTTTCCTTCCAACACCCTATCAAACTATAACCTCCATGTTTTCCTTTGGGAATCGACCAAATAGAGATCTATGTGAGTCCCTCGGTTCCTCTTCATCGGTGTTATTGTGAAATATCATTTAGGAAGAAACAAATTTTCCATCTTGGTGTACCACCTCCCATTTCCCTTTCATGCTTTCTTTCTTCCCCTTTTCCCTTGTGAGTTGTTAGAGTAGGGTATTGGTAGGATATCATGTGTTGGGTTGGACCAACACATTACACTTGGATCAAAAAGGAAGTCAATTTTCTCCAAATATTCAACCTCATACGTGCAAGGTCCCACACCTTGAGGTTTTTTCCATTGTTTCATTGGAATGTTGAACCTCATATTTAGTAGGGTGCGATTTCACATCAGTTTCTAGCATGCTCGGTGGGACCAATTTCTTTTCGTTGGAGAATTTGGTGTCTTATCTAGCACATTTTTCCTTTTGAGGCATATCTTTCTAATAAGGTGTAATCCTTCTCCCCGACCTCTGATCTCTGATGTTTCCTTCGAAAGTTTTGGTCAAGTCTAAATCTTTCTTGGAATCAGGCATCAATCTTCCCCTTTACTCTTTTTACATTTGTAAAAGATGTAAGCCTTCTCCCTGACCTCTGACGCCCAACAATAGCCAACCTTTTAGACTTCATGGTTCGCTCTTTCTCCTTTCATCCTTTTTCCTTCTTTTGCAAGTAGTATGGTACATGCCCAAAACCTAATCCTTGACGGTTGGATGCTAATGAAGCATAAGGTATGAAGCAGGTTCGATACCTGATCCTTGATGAAGATGCTCTTTCTTGGCTCCAAACAATTTAATTCATTGCAAATATATCCTTTCATACCTGAAGCCCTGATATTTAGCAGATTTGACATGTTTTTTCATGGCAAGGCCATTAATGCTCGAGCTACCTTTCTAAGCGGTCTGTTTTGATTTATGGACTTCAAGGATGACATTTATTGCTCCCCTTGACTTTTGAAAGTGGATTATATGGGAACCCATGCTCAGTTATTGCTATTGTTGACCATTCTAATGAATCCATGCCCTAATCATGATTTTCATAGGATGACCCCATCCTTTCACGCATAGACTTCATTGTGAACTCTAGTTAGGGTTAGGGTTTGATTTGTGGTTCCAAGTTATGCTTGATCTATAAAGGAAATATTTTTATTCTTTTTAATGGTTCTTCTTCTGGCTCCTTTGGGATTTTTCTTTGGCATACTTATGCATTTTTCATCTCTACAATTGTAAATATTGGTTGTTGCCTCTACATCAATGAAATCGATTAAGCTTGCCTCTTCTCAACTTGTTTATGTTTGTGTAAGTTTATTACCTACATATCTAAGTGTTTTTTCTCTCTTTCCATACATATATTTCTGAGTCAAATTGTTTATAATTCTTGCTTGATAATATCATTTTCCATCTAGCACCCTGTCAAACCCTAACCTCCATGTTTTCCTTTGGGAATCAACCAAATAGAGATATGTGTGAGTCCCCTAGTCCCTCTTCATCAGTGTTGTTGTGCAATCTTCGTCAAGAAGAAACAACTTTTCTATCTTGGTGTACCACCTCCCATTTCCCCTTCATGCTTTCCTTCTTCCCCTTTTCCCTTTTGAGTTGTTAGAGTAGGGTAGTGGTAGGATTTCATGTGCTGGGTTGGACCAACCCATTGCACTTGGATAAAAAGAGGAAGTCGGTCTTCTCCAGAAATTTGACCTCATACGCATAAGGTCCCACACCTCACAATCATTTCCATTGTGTTATTGAAATGTTGAACCTCGTGTTTAATAGGGTGCGATTTCATGTGACAACATGCCTTAATGAAAAATCATTCACTCTCTCGTCATTGCAAATATAGAGAATATCTTATTCAACAGCCCAAACAAATCTTCTGTCTTCTAGTGGGTGTATATGCCTAAAAATGGTCCAAAGAAAATTGATTAAATACTAGATATTTAATTAATAAATCCTAATTCCTCTACTTATAAATAAATTGCAAATTATTTTATATAGTTGATTTCTTAATTCTTCCTATCTAAAATCATTTTCCTCTAGATTTAATTAAATAAACAAATTTAAATAATTTGTTTTATTTGATTGATTCCCTCTCATTTAAATTTGAATCTTTAAATTCAAATTTTTCATTTTTCTACTTATTCTTCTAACCTCCT
>CM021108.1:448279782-448429901 GCA_007115665.2 Sequoiadendron giganteum | reverse complement strand
GGACATGAAAATTTTTAGTGCGACCGTGAGTTCTTTCGGCACATCCGAAATAACTTTTAGCGCATCCAATTCCTGTTATGGCACATCCATGGAATCTTTTAGCGCATACCATTCATCCTTTGGAACATACAACGAGTATTTTAGTGCATTCAATGTTTCTTTTAGCGCATCCGTAAACTATTATAGCGTATATATTAGTTTTTATAGCGCATATGTGTAATCTTTTAGTGCATCTGGTTGTTGTTCCGGCACATTCGATTTTCTTTTCAGACTTTTCAATTCTAAGAACTACTCAATATCTCTTTGTTTTGCAGGTATTTTAAAAATTGTCAGAGACTTTATTGAAACTATAAGAAAGTTTTCAAAGACAAATAATTTGAAACTACTAAGGATTGTTTTGCAGGGGCTAGGGTTTTTATTGTTTCTTTTGATTAAATTAGGAACCTAGTTTAATTAGGAGGTAAATGAACACCATGTTTGTTGTGCTTGTGGAGTGGTAGGCATATGCTCTCCCCTTAACTGGGTGACCAAAAATCCAGACCCATTCTTTTCATTTTCTTGCAATTTATCCTTAGAGGGCCTGCCTAGTGGGAAAAAGTAGTCACCCTAGGGAATGACCCAACTGAGAACACGCTAAAGCCAAGTGATTTCCACCTAGGATATAAGTGTGGTTACTTGAGGAAAGTTCAAGTATCATGAGGATTATTCCGAAAAGAAGGGTAGCAATGGTCTCTTTCCGTATGGATGATCCCCACGAACGAAATACCTATAGTAGAACCTTTTGTTATAGTAAGCCAAATCCCTTTTCCAATTGCTAGTGCAAGAGGTCGAACCTTTGAAGTCGTCCCATATTCTCGTGGATTTTAGTAGAGATAAAAAAAATTTCATGGGAGATTCATGAGAACTAAAGCTTGGCTGACCTGAGAAGTGAGTGTTGTGGAGGGGAGCTAGTGTGGTCAAGCTTCTAATCATCCGCTAAAAGTAAGCACAGCTGGAGTAATCCAAGTGGAGATCCAATAAATATTGTCCTAAAAAGCCTTAGGAATTATACTTGTTTGATGTGTCTTACATGTGTGTTTTTAAAACAAAATTCAGAAAAACATCACACATAGAAGTGTCCAAACACTGTTTTAGAAAAACATCCATTCAAACAATCAAATTCCCTACCAGAAAAACTAAGAAAAATCAATCAAAATGTCAAAAATAGAGAACATTTTTCCAAATTACTGCATCCATTAACTATTCTGGTGCATACCTTCCATATTTTATCACATACATTGACTATTCTGGTGCATACATCTTTTTTTGTAGTGCATTTGTGCCATTCTGCAATGTATACCTTCCATATTCCAGCACATTCATTACCTGTTCTGGCGCATCTCATCCATATTCTAGTGCATCTGTGCCATTTTGTAATGCATACCGACCACCTTTTAGTGCATATTGGCCATTCCTTAACACATCTACCTTTTAGCGCATTTGTGCACTGTCCTAGCACATCCAGAAAAAAATTAAACAAGAGAGCTAAATTCACTGTTTTTCTGAAGTTTAAACTCACAATTCAGGATCCTTTTCAAAATAGAATCATTCCCTAGTCATACCAAAGTCTTAAACTTTTTGGAACTAGCATTTACAAGTGGAAATCCTCTACCTAATCTTTTATCAAACATCTAAAAGTGCCTCATCATCACACCTATCTCTGATTAGCAGCTAAGTTTCACCATCAGGATTCATTATCCTTTATCAGGATTCATCATCCTTCATCCCGAAACAAAGTTGTATAATCAAATTTAACTTAGTCCTTTTAGCACTACTAAACACATATCTAAGTTTAGTCAAATCTTCATCACTTGTATGCCCGTTCAAACAAGATCCCAAAGGCAAAAACTCAAAGAAAAAGAACTTGAAACTTAAAACACCATGGCTAAAGCTGAGGAAAATCCATTCCATAAATTCCACACACCTGAAAATGGGGTAATAACTGAGGATGACATTCAAACGACACAACAAGATCCTAACTTCCATAAGTTCATGGAAAAAAAATTGGAAAGAGATGGAGAAAGATACCTATTAATTCTAGCTAAACAAGGTGTCAAATTACCCAAGGACTTTGATGTTAATCAACTAAAAGGAGAACCTAAAAAGACTAAAACTAATCCCCCGAATACAAATTCAATGGTTGCCTTAACCAACCAAATGCAAAATCTTCAACAACAACTTCTTGACATGCAAAAGGGAACCACAAAAAGGTTCTCGATACAAGACATATGCCCATACCCTTTTGATCAAGCTGTGAACATGATACCCTTCCCTAAGCATTGTGAATTCCCTAAATATGATAAATACAATGGTAAAATAGATCCAATAGATCATATAAGGGAATTTCAAACCATGAGCTTTGAATTCACACATGAGGAAACATACTTGATGAGATTTTTCCCACGAAGCTTGGGAGGACAATGTATGCAATGGAATTTCAAACCATGAGCCTTGAATTCACACATGAGGAAACATAATTGATGAGATTGTTCCCATGAAGAATTAAATCCTTTGAAGAATCGGTCAACAAATTTATCACCCAATACTCTTATAACATTCAACATGAGATTACAATGAAGGACCTTTGCAACGTAAAATAGAAGAAAGGGGAATCATTTCTTGTATTTCTACAAAGGTGGAGAATATTATTTGCAAGATATCCTTGTCCCATACCAGAAAAATAAAATATGGAAGTGTTCATTGACAATTTAAATGATGATATGAGCTATAGGCTTGAATTGCAATATCCACCTACCTTTGAAAAATTGAAGAATCCTTGGTCAAGAGAAGATTCTTGAAAATTTACAATGAAAACAACTCAAAAAACTCCTCCAACAATGATAAACTGAATTTTTGGCAAAGACACAAGAATACTGGTAATGATGCTTCAGCTAAAACGCAAAATTCAAAACCAGTATTTAATTTGACAATAGCTACCACCAAAACCAACCAAAACAACACCAATCAGGAATAGTAACCAAAAAAATGCTCCATATCGACCCCCACCATATCAAACACCATCAAATCATAGTAAGTTCACACCTTTGGGTCAATCACTCGAATCTGCATTGAAAGAACTACTTGTAGAGAATCTTATCACTTTACTAGACACCTTAGGTTTTGAGCCAAAAGTGAAATCTTCATGGTGGAATAATGCCCATTACTGTGAATTTCATCGATGTAAAGGCCATCAAACAAATAACCGTATGCAATTAAAGAAAAAGGTGCAAGACTTCGTAGACTGGAATACCATACAAATAGAAGGACCCCAAACAAACGCCGATCATGGTGCATTCAAGAATCCCTTAGCAAATTATGACAAAGGGGAATCCTCTACAACGAACAACAAGGGGAAAAATGTAAACTATGTTCATGATACTACCATCTATCATATTTCAACCATTGAGGATCATACAAATGACATCAAGATCAATGACACACAAGACATTATTGTAGCCAACAATCAAATTAATGAAGTTCCAATTCAACATGGACAAGACACCATCATAGTTGAAAATCAAATCAATGATACCGACATCACATCTAGTCAAGTCCATAACATTAAACAAGACATGGCTGCAACAAATAACCAAATCAATGTCATTAAAATCAAAGGGAAACAAAACAACATACTTGTAAATGCAACCACAAGAGCACAATCCAAATATGTTCTAAAAGGAAGCACATCCAAAACACTTGCTGCCCCGTCACACCTATACAACATTGTTGATCAACTCCAAAACATCCCAGCACAAATATCTATATTGGAACTCCTCAAGATTTCACCCACCCACAAGGAAAATTTGGAAAAGGCCCTAGTGGACACAATAGTACCAATAGATTTGGAAGTTTGTACATTCCAAGCCATGATGGGGCATTTGGTTGCACCTCATTGCCTATCCTTTTCAGAAAATGATAACATATCCATCACTCATCCCCATAATGTAGCACTTCACATTGAGGTCTTAATACATAAAAATTGAGTCATGCACATTCTAATACATGGAGGAGCCAGTCTCAATATATGTACTTTAAAGCTTGTCTGTGCACTGCGATTCTCAGAAAATGCATTAGATTCAAGGAAAAATATCACCATCAAAGCATATGATGACGAAGAAAGAGCTTCAAAGGGACTAATTGTGTTGCCAATTCAGGTGGGGCTGATTCAAAAAGATGCAATTTTCCAAGTTCTGGACAAAGAATTGACATATAATTTACTCTTGGGTCATCCTTGGATCCATGAGATGTAGGCAGTCCCCTCAACTTCCCATCAATGTTTGAAATTTCCCTTGCAATGGGCAAGATATTACCATTTTAGCTGATTCCAATAGCCCTTGGTAATGCAATACACTCAAGTCCATCTAGGATGTCTTTGTCCCCCATAACAAAGAAGCTCTTGCTTCCTCATCTACCACCCCAAGTGATTAATCCAATCAAATTACTTGTCAAAACTTCTTACCTCGGCCTTAGATAAAGAGAGCCAGCCAAGTTCCTCATCTAAATAGCCTTAGAAAAAGGAAGAATATACTCCTTCTACATCCACCGATCATGAAGCCCAACTCAATGCTTTGTCCAAAAAATTTGAGAAAAAGGTCCAAGTCAAAGATAAAGGCGTGGGTGAATATTCTATTGAGCAATCCCTATGTCTCTTGTAATTATCTTCCCCAAAGTCCCATGGTCAACCATCAACCTCAACACAACAATCCTCACAACCAATCATGCTCTTTAATGGCACCTTTATAAGAACAGGGACTCAAGAGGATGAATCAAAGAATAAAGAAATCTTAAATTGGCTTTACAGGGATGAAGTCGAGTCGCACGCAGCAATAACTAATGTACAAACGACACAATATGGAAAAGGGTTTTCAATCTTGGAGAAAATGGGATACGAAGGAAAAGGTCTCATGGGAAAGAGAAAGGAAGGCATCATGGAACCAATCCAACCCATCTTAACCAATCCAAAGGACAAGATAGGGCTGGGATATAAATATGAAACAAAACAAGAAGCCACCAAGAAGGTTGTTGAATGAATCCTACAACTGCAAGCCAGTAATGACTATGAAACTGACTCAAATGAATATGAGTGGGATTTGTTATCTGAAGAGTCTTGTCATGACAAGGAAATTGATGTGATACAAAATTATGCACCCATATGTGAGGAGGGACAAAATTTGGGGTCAAGACCACTTGAATTTGGATCACAACCTATCGATGGCTCAAGCGAACACGATCAAACTCCTAGTGAGACAGATCATTCAGAGGAGAGTTACATCATAGATCTTGACATTGCTATAGGATTTATTGAAGATGATTCCATCAGAACTCTCATTTCCTTTGACTTAGACCAATCTGACGATTCCCTACCTCTAGTATATCTCAAACTTATCGACTTGGACCAAACTGAGCCTCTCGACATCCCTATCTTTTCCAACAATGATGTCATTGTAAAATTCCTCTGTGTTGACAACCCTAAAACATGTTCCACCATTGAATCTTATAATGAATTCTCTAGTCAGGGGAGTGTCAAATCTCTCAGCTGCAAAATAAATTATACAGGAAATCTATCTAATGGTGAAAACCATTCTATGGTAGTATTAGATCAAGAAAAAGTAAAAATAAAGAGCGCATCCAATGGTGAAAACCTCTCTAAGGCACTGAAGGATGAGAGATTTGACACTCTCCCTTAACACTTTCAAGAGAGATCACAATTATTGGTTGAGCCCACCCAATCCATCAACATTGGCATAACAAAAATAGTGAAGAACCTGCATTTAGCAACATCCTTGACAAAACAAGCAAAACCAAGCTTCACCAAATTCTTTCAAGAGCAACAAATCAACTTTTCTTGGTCCTATGTAGACATGCTAGGGATAGATCCAGATTTAATCATGCATCATTTATCCTTACCTCCAAGAGTAAAACCAGTGAAGCAGAAGTTAAGGAAAATGCATTTGCATATCGCCCTCTTGGTGAAAGTAGAACTGAAAAAGCTATTAAATGTAGGGTTTAGTAGACCAATTGATTATGCCAAGTGGATCTCAACATTGTACCAGTTTCAAAACCTGACAACAATATCTGGATTTGCATATATTTCAGAGATCTCAATAAAGCTTGTTTGAAGGATGATTTTCCTCTACCCAACATAGACATCATCGTAGACCTAACAACAAGACATGCCATGCTATCACTTATGGATGGATTTTCAAGATATAACCAAATAAAAATTGCACCTGAGGATCAAGATAAAACAACCTTGACATTCCCATGGGGAACATTTTGTTGGAACGTCATGCCCTTTGGACTGAAGAATGCAGGAGCTACTTATCAATGAGCCATGACAACAATATTCCATGACATGATGCATACCTTTATGGAAGACTATGTAGATGATATGTTCAAAAAATCATACACCAGAGAAGGACACCTAGAGATCCAGGATAAAATCTTCACCAGACTAGAAAAAATCAATGTACGACTGAACCCAGAAAAATGTGTATTTGGGGTGACATATGCAAAAAAATTGGGATATATAGTTTCAGAGAAATGAATCGAGGTGGATCCCATGAAATTTAAGGCAATCATGGAGATGTTGCCTCCCAAGAACATCAGTCAGCTAAGATCATTCCAAGGAAGATTTCAGTCTATCTGAAGGTTCATCTCACAACTGGCAAACAAGACCCATCCTTTCACTCACTTGCTACACAAAAATGTTTCCTTTAGATGGGATGAGAAATGTGAATCCTCTTTCAACCAATTGAAAAAATATCTATTGAGTCCACCCATCTTAATAATTCCAGCAAAAGGAAAACCACTTTTACTATACATAGCAACAACTGAAACATCATTGGGAGCTTTGCTAGTGTAAGAGTATTCAACAGGAAAAGAAAGGGAGATCTATTATATTAGAAGAACATTAAATGTCTATGAAATCAATTACACATCCATTGAAAAATCTTGTCTGGAAATGGTGTTTTCCACTCAAAAATTGAGACATTATATGCTAACTCATACCATCAAGTTAATAAACAAAATTGATCCATTGAAATATCTGCTCAACAAGGCAAATCTAACAAGAAGACTGGCAAAGTGGGTAATGATATTGAGTGAGTTTGACATCCAGTATGTCAATATGAAATCCATCAAAGGTTAAGCCATCACAGATCAACTAGCTCAAGCACTATTACATGATGATCATCCTCTACACATTGAGTTTCCAGATGTTGATGTCCTTACCATAACAACAAAACAATGGATATTATATTTTGATGGATCATAGACTCAACATGGATCAGGAGAGTAAATTTTATTTATCACTCCTCAAGTGCATACCATTCCAAAATAATATAGGGGTGATCCCACAATAATGGGTTACACTTTTTGGTCAAACTTGACATTGAAATCAACATTTTTCACCAGATCTTCACTTTCATATGCCTATAGAAGCTAAACCATTAAGAATTTGAAGATGAAGCAAACTAGTGATTTGTGATATTTTGTGTTGAGAATCTAATTATATTTTTTAAAGAAATTAAAAAATAAATTGTGAATTATTTTATGTAGTTTTTATTAACTTATTGTTTTTACTAAACATCATTTTCAAAAACTGATGCTTACTTTCGACCGCATAACTTTTTTTATAGAAAGCATACAATTCTAATTTTTTAAATACAATGTTTTCATACCATTATCTAGGGGATGGATATTTTTTCATAATTTTTTGTTGCATATATATTTTTTAATTAATTTTCTAATTCAAAGTAATTATAATTTGGATATATTATACTTTGAGCTGCATAACTTTTTTTCTTTTCATTTGAATTAACTTATTAATTTTTTGTTGGAATTAGGACATCAATAGCTAGTGTACATGGATTTTTAAGAATTTTTTCTCTCTCTTTTCCTATTTTTCCGCATGTTGGAAATAAAGACCTCGATGTTCATTGAAAAACCTACATTCACAAGAAATAAAAAATAAATATAATAATAAAATTAAATATATTTAAAATTATACTTTTTGGGAAGCCTATAATAAGGACTACATGTTTACAAAAAATAATTTTAAATAAATTAATTTGATCCCCTAAAAGGTAAATCAAAAGTGGTTTTTTATCAGCATTTTGATGTGTAGAGGAGACTCCATTATAGGTATGGTTTAAAACTAGCAGCTTTCTATCCAAGGGAGTTTGATATAAGTGGGTTTGATCAAACCCTCTTCAATTAAAACCCTTAAAATGAAACCTTTTTAATGCTTAAATCATTATATTTTCTAAAAATATGTGATTTCAGCAAAAATCAGGATGTCCCAAAAAGTGTAACCCATTATTGTGGTAGCACCCACAGACTGATGTTCCCCTGCACCAACAACATGGTGGATTATGAAGCACTCATCATTGGCATCAATGTAGTTGTAGGGTAGAAGATCACAAAGTTGCAAGTCTATGGGGATTCTCAACTGGTCATAAATCAAGTCAATGATGACTATCAAACAAAATACGACAAATTGATGCCCTATAAAAGGATGATTGATGACTTTAAGAAATAATTTTTCACTATCAAATTTGAATAGATCCCAAGAATGGACAACAAAGTTGTTGAAGCTATGGCCACTATTTCTTCTTTGTTACAAATTCTAGATAAACGAAGTCGTTATGAGTTCATGGTGGAACAAATATTTAACCTTTCCTATGACGATCTTGAGTCCCAAGTCATTTTCCATTTACTTGATGTTGATACCTCAATCTATGGGAAGATCTAGACCTATCTAAAAGATAACACCCTCTCACTCAACCTATCACGAAACCAAAAATGAAACTTCATCTGTCAAGCCGCTCGACACACCCTTATTGCAAAAGTACTTTACCGACGAGGTCTTGATGGAGCTCCCCTTTGATGTTTGGAACGTGACGAGTCTGAAATGACCTTATAGGAATTCCATGAGGGTATTTGTGGAACACATTCAAGTGGCTTTACCCTAGCAAAGAAACTCCTACATTTGGGGTATTACTTGTTGAATATGAAGAAAGAGTCTTTCCAGTTTGTCAAGAAATGCAAGAAGTGTCAGATCCATGGTAACCTCATACATGTACTAGCACAAGAACTCTCACCATTTACAACAACTTGGCCCTTTTGTCAGTGGGGACTTGACCTTGTGGGGAAAATCCATCCATCCTCTTCCAATGGGAACAAATTCATAATCACGACCACCGATTACTTCACGAAGTGGGTTGAAGTTGTTCCTTTGACTACCATCACTGGTAAGTAGATTGCATCCTTCATTCTAAATTACATCATTTGTAGGTATGGCATTCCTCAATCCATTGTCACCAACAATGGTAGACCTTTCAAGAATCAGGACATTCAAGAACTCTGTGAAAGGTTTCATATCCAGGATCATTTTTCTACACCTTACTACGCTTAAGGGAACAACCAAGTAGAGGCCTCGAACAAAACCATCTTGAAGATACTAAAGAAAACCATCAACGAAGTTGGACGTGATTGGAACATCCAACTGAACCTTGCTTTGTGGGCGTACGGTACCAGTATACGCACCCCATAGGAGCCACACCATATTCTCTCATCTATGGATTAGAGGCCATTTTACCCAATGAGGTTGAGATACCATCACTCTGAGTGTCACTAAAGGGGATCATTTTAGATAAAGATTATCGTGTATATAGGCTACAATAATTAGAACTATTGGATGAACATCGTCAACTTGCAGTTGATCACCTGAAAGCATATTAGCAAAGAATTTCACGAAGTTAAAATCACAAGGTCAAACCAAGAACATTTCAGGTAGGTGATTTGGTACTAAAGGAAAACCAATGTAATCAGCAAGACAGAGAAAAGAAAAGAAATTTTAAAACAAATTGGCTAGGACCCTTTGTCATTGTATCAGTCTATGGATCAAGAGCATATCAGTTATCCATGCCTTAAGTGGTCTATTTGAGGAACCTATGAACAACCTCCATCTCAAAAATTTCTACACATAATTAATCCAAGTGCACGTTAAAATGTCCTGAAGAAATCCAAATAAAAATCAGAAATGTCTTGAAGAAATAAAAAAAAGTCCTAAAAAATCAGAAAAAGAGGAAAATTAAAAAAAAAAGTGAAAAATCAAAAAAATCATTGCCTTGATGAAAACCTGGCAAACATGCATCTTGGTAACAGCATAAAAATCATAAAAACTAAAAAGTGCAATAAAAAAAAGTAGTGAAAACCTGGCAAACGGGTGCTATTTGTGATGAATTGACTTCTCCACCTGTTGGAATGTGTGTCGGTCGTCTGCTTTTGCTACCATTACACATATATGCCTATCATAAAGTGAGCTTCATGTACATATCCAACAATTATGGTTGTGTCCCACCTTAGCTTGGTTATAAATGTGCATATCTGTAATAATTGGTTTGTTTATCACTGGGGGAAAAATCCTAAACTCACTGGGGGAAAACTGCATTGAGCTTAAAAAAATAGACAAGCAATAGTGAGACAATCTGGCCAAAACAACAATCACCCTAAACATCAAACTGAACATCAATCATAATCAATCAGACCATCAACCATCCAAATCCACATCACGATAAATGAATCAAATCTCATTGGATGATTATCTTCTAAATCATGGTTTGATCACTTTACCACGTATGTTCAATTGTTGTATCTTGATTGTTGTTATCATTTCTTTGGAGTACCTCAATGATGTCTTGAACTAGAGGGGCTAGGAAGGAGAATCATATTTTCTTTGTCTACTACCTGTGATTCAATCATTACTACTGTTCAAATTGTCGTGGGACATGCTCTACAAAGTATCATTGATGACATTCTAAATTTTCATGGGAAAATGATTAACTCTTGTCTGTTTATGCAAGTGATGCTCGAGTCATCTCGGTCCAATTACACCTAAATTCTTGTGTTATCTTGCCCTATCAAAACTCAACGAAATTTATATGGAAGTTGTACTCAGGTCATCATGGTCTAATTATACCATCGATGTTTGTACTAACTTTCAACATTTTAAAAATCTCAATGATGATACCAAGCACAACAAATCGGATGGCAACATTGTATAGGTGGTTTTCACATGCTTTCATTCGTATTAGTTTTACATCTACATTGTAGGTTCTTCCAAGGCTGTCACAACAAAATTTTAAAATGATGTTATCTTTCTCATTAAAATATTGAGTACATTTGACATTAATAAAAATCATAATCATTTCCCATATAGTTACATCATCATTCACGTGTAGTGGCATAAGCATTTTACATTTACATCATGCATTCCAAAGCATTATCATAGTCCATCCATCCATGGATCAAATCATGCATTTACATTGCAAAACAAAAATATAATAGAGCATTTTCATAAGCCATTCATTATCATAAACTAATTCATCCACATATCTCATACATATTTGCATTATTTATCCATCCATTCATATATTCATTATTTTCCATCTACACATTCATCATAAAATTGCATTTTGAAAAATCCAAAAATAAAATATTATCAGGATCCATTCATTTGCATCCATCATATTATTTGCATTAGAAAAATCCAAAAACAAAGCATTTATCATAACACCATGCATTTATCATATCCATAATCATTGCATTAGTCATTCATGCATTAGAAATCATAAACCATTCATCCATGTACAAGATCAATGCAAGAATTTTATGAAATAAACCATTTCTCATTCATCCATCCATCCATATCATCGATCATTGATTCATACATTAGATCATATATGCATTCAAAAAATACAGTGCATCCCATATCATTTGCATAACTCCATCCATCTCATACATCATAATAAATGCATCATCCATAAACACATAGAATCATACATCATCATTTCATCAAATTCATCCATACATAAACATTCCACAATCATATAAAACATGGCATAATCAAATAGCACATAAAATAAAAATGCATCCATAATAGGTATCCATCACAAAAAACAACATATGGATAACACATCATAGATCACTAATCACCGTTGCATATCATATAACCTCAAAATAATGATGTCAAGTGTACAATGATATCAGGAAATAAAGAGAATATACATCATCAAAAATGGTGGGATAATCATCAGGTCCCCAAATAAATCAATGTGTCAGTATGTCCATCATCAAATACATCAAAATATGGCATCAAAAGTACTATGTGGTGCTACCCCCAGATGTTGTTGGCCTTGCTACACCTGCTCCTCTTGCACCTGCCCCTTTGGAACCTGATCCTCTTGCACTTGATGGACCTGCCCCTGGAGCCTTGCTGGGTGGACCTCCCGAAAGTGGTTTGGTAACACCCTTGCTGGTGGTCCTGGACTAAAACCGCTCTAATCTCAACTGGGCATAACTCACCCGACGCTCTGAAGGCACTGCATCATAATACCACCCTTTCTAATACTCTGCCTCCTTGGCAGACTGGAAAAAGGTCTCTAAGCATATCCCACATACCAGATCCCTTAGCCACTCTCTAAAGTCTATCGACTACAGCCTATGCCTGTGTATACCGTTATCTCATGGTATCCCTCTTAGCTGCCAGGGCGATAATTTTGGCGTGCGCCTACACCTGTGCCTGTGCTAACTATGATTGTACCTACACTAGCTACCCCTGTAATGCCTAAACCTATGACTGTAATGTAGCTATTTGGGTCTACTACTGCTGAGAGGGCAAAGTGATCTGGATCTATGAAGGCCCTGCCTGCTACTGACCTGAGGAGACCATGGACCTCCTCCTCCTAGGCACTCTGAGATCCAAAACCTTTTGGGCTCCACCTCCACCTCCACCAGCACCCCCATCTCCACCATCATCTCCTCCTCCATCCCCACCCTCATCTCCATCACCCATGCCTCTCCTCCATCCGGGTGCCCTCTCCTCATTGTTGTCCAAGGCTGGCACTGGCTCGTCAGGGCTCGATATCCTGGGAAAGCGAGGTGTGAATAAGTACTAAGAATAATCCTCTAATAAGGTAGCCTCTATATCTTTGGATGATAAACCCACATCAGCGGTTGTAATCCGTAATACTCCTGGCAAGCTACATCATATGACAAGAGGGGCCCCCACTCTAGTATGTCCTAGTGTCTCTATGCATATGTGGCCACTTCCTAGGGCATGCCCTGCACTCTACCATATTTTCAACGCACTCTCCCCAGAAGAAACCTCTCAATCACAAACCGTGTCTATCCAATCAAAATAATGGTTGTACACAGATACGACATCTCTAGATGGTCCTCTACCCACTTCTCACAATCTCGATAGGGTCGCCATGTCACAGTATCAAGATCATCCAATACCTAGCGCCAGTACTCAAATTTTCCCAACTTATGTTGGACAACTAGACCTCTATATCCATACACATACGGCCTGCCAATCAGTCGAAACTTGTCTGTCACTAGTTGTGTCACCACTATGTGCTCCCATGCCCAAGTCTATAACAATGTCACCCCCGTAGTTAGACTAGAATCTCCAAGATAGACTACCTGATGAAGATCATGATATAAGTGTGCAAGCATGCATGAACCCTAGGCATATCGAGTCCCCTATAGAATCATTTGCTCCAGGATCTGACCCCAGCCAATAGATAGTCCCTTTGACCTACGGTCAGCACATAGGAAACCACCAACGAAACCAACAAGTAGAGTAGGTAAAGGGGCATAGCTCTCATACATCTCCTACCAGGGTAGCTCATACCCGCTGATCTGATCATCATGAAAGATCCTCCATAAAGCATTTGTGCTCCCTGCTCAACCTGATCATAAATAACTATCTCCTAGACAACTAGAATCCGTAAAATGTGGTATACATCCTCTGGTGTCACAGTCATCTCACCAGTCGCTAAGTGAAAATTATTGTGGTCGCTATGCCACCTTTCTGCTAAAGTTGTCAAAAGTCCTTGGTTAATCCTAACTTGGGGCATGTTAATCAATGATGCTAACCCGCATCTCTCAATAATATCCCGATCAACCTGACTCAAACGGGGAATTAGCTCCCAGGTCTATGGGAAGCGCTCCTGATACATGAGGACTCCTAAATCACTCTCCTATCATCATAACACATCGCAAAATCACTCATTTTTCCAATCAATCAGACATCAATAGACCTATCAATCAATCTATCTATCAATGCAACCCACCTATCATGAGGTCAATCAGTCAATCTATCATTCATCTTCATCTATTATGAGGTCAATCATCATCAATCAATCATTGAATCTCACCTATCATGAAATCAATCATCATCTAATCAATCAACATCATCACTCAATATCAAATCAAAGGCTGACGCAATTGAAAATCATAAAAATCAAGGAGAAAACTCAAAATTCTCAATTTTGGCATGGATGCGCCATAACAGTGTTTCTATGCGCCAAAACATAGATGCGCTAGAAAATTTCTTCTATGTGCTATAATAGTCAACGCATGCACTAAATTTATGGATGCGCCAAAATTTTTGACCAATGCGCTAAAACATCTAATGCATTTGCTAATTAATTTGATGCGCTACTTCCTTAAACTGATGCGGTAAATCATTCACACTAAGCCCTACAAATTGTATGTGCTAAAACATGTAACTGATGCACTACATTGAATCATGTATGTGCCAAAACTCTAAACCTATGTGCTACAAAGGGCTATGTATGTGCTACAATGCGTGCACACAAAATTCAACATTTAAAAAAAGGTGAGAAAATCATTTTGAAATTCACAAAAGGGGGTTTTTAGAAATTCATACAGGAGGTCCTATGTTGCTAGGCAATTGTGGCATCGCATGCACTCGAACCGATGTGTCTAATGGGGATCACCATTTTTCTCCAAGTGCTCAAAGTTGCTCAATCTCTTAAATTTTCAAAATCAAAATGACACAAATGAGTTTCTTTTTCACTTTTTACCTATTAAAGGGGTAATTAAAGTGGGTAATTAAGTGGCATTGTTTTATTTTATTTCTCAAGGGGCTATTTAATCAACTAATCAACAGGGGCATATTTCACAATCATTTTCGAGAGATAAATCGTTGCAACGTGCTAAAAATTTCAAAATCATCAAACTCATCAAAATTTCAAAAAATTCAAATAAATTCAAAAATTCCTCGATTTATCTCCCGAAGGGGCATATATCTGTCATCACTTGTAAATCAGCATCTAGGGCAGGTCAAAAATTTATCATCACGGTCTCGCGAACTTTTTCTTTGAACAAATGTGTAAACACATCACTTCAAAGAGGGGAAAAATGTATACGCCTAAAAATGGTCCGAAGAAAATTGATTAAATACTAGTTATTTAATTAATAAGTCCTAATTCCTCTACTTATAAATAAATTACAATTTTTTTTTATATAGCTCATTTCTTAATTCTTCCTATCTAAAATCATTTTCCTCCGGATTTAATTAAATAAACAAATTTAAATAATTTGTTTTATTTGATTGATTCCCTCTCATTTAAATTTGAATCTTAAAATTAAAATTTGTCAGATTTCTACATATTCTTCTAACCTCCTTCCACCTCATCTACCACCTCAGCATGTGTCTCATGAATTTAAATATCTCTAATTTGTAATTTGGAATTTTCATCAATAACCTGCAACAAGCTTTGGGACACATGGCTTCTCTTTCCATTTGATTGTCCTCCACAATTGGAAATTCTTCCATGATTCCCTCCAACTTCCTCACTCTCTACTGTTGATCTCTTTGGATCATAATCTCGGTCGTTGAATCCTGCCACATCACTTGCTACCTTGGAAAATCTATAAATAGGAGCCTTATTTACAACTTTTTGGATAGGAGATTGAGCATAAGCTTACTCTACGAAAATCAATATTGCATTTGAGGGCATTAGCATAGCATCTTAGTCTTTCATTTTAGCATTTGACTTGAAGTAGTGTTATAATGGAAAATTTCCTTTATAGAATCTTAGTTGTTGCACTAGTTTTGTAGTATTTTTCATAGCATTTCATTTAGATTTGCATCTTAATCCTAGCAATCATCTTAACATCATTTTGAAATCTAGCAGCATATCATCTACCATTAAGCATTGTATATCACAGTCCACAATCATGTTTAATGTAGGCATATAGTCTTGCATTTCGTATATCATCTCATTTCTTAGGTTTCCATCTAATAAATTCATGTGCAACATACAAATCTGAGAGAATTAATTAGAAGATCCCTAAGATTAGAGAGCAATGGAACGATTTTGAATGAATAGTTGTGACAACTTGTTTTGTTATTTCAATTTAGTTAATGTAATAAGTTTCATTGGTTATGTGGTTAGATTTATCTTTATGATATGCATATTTTACATCACACGGTGGGTTGTCTCCTTTGTCTTCTATGAGGTAGTTTTGATTTTTTCAATTTCTAGGGACATGATTTTCAAATGAATAGGAACATTTATCCATGGTATGAAGCTTGTTTTCTCCCTTGTTTCTATAAAAGGGAATTCAGGGCCATTTTTTCAGGATCTTAATTTTTTTTGTAAGTAGAGCATTTGTATTTATTTTGTACATATCCGGTATAGGTTTTCATAAGAAAGGATGTCAATGTAATTTTTAATTTTATATAATGTAGTACTAGTTCTATATATCAATATACAATGATGATTTTATAGGCAATTGTCTCCTAAAATGTATACTTCTTGTCATTTATGAATATAGATTGATCAAGGATATTTTTTATCTTTTCGATTTTTCTACAATTAAAATTTTCTTTTATGGCTTCTATTCAAGGGGTAGATTAATATACTATATAAGGAATATTGAATGTTATGAATGTATAAAGTGATTTCTAAGTAGAGTTGATTGTAAATTCTAAGCATAGTAGTTTAAGACATTGTTACTAAGATCTCATAGAACAAGGGTAAGATAATGTTGTATGAGTTCTTAATTTCATTTCCCTTGAATCGATTACCTAGGTCTAAGGCACTAGTTTTAATGAGTTTTTTTTACTACAAGTTACATGGTCATCAAATTTAAAAATCAAATCTCCTATTCAGTTATAAATTATTTCATATGTTCTCATATTTGGAATGCATAAGAACTCCAAGAATATAGCCAATTAAGTGTGTTTCATTTGTAATTCTTGGTCATACAAAGAGAACACATTTGTTTAAAGAAATATTTGGTATCAATTACATGAAATTCAAATGAATATTACATAGGACTACCCTCCTAGGCTTTGTAGAGCCTGAAGTGTCAAGGAGAAAATTTTCAAAATCCTTCTCTTGTTTTTTGGCCAACCCATTATAACAATTAAGCATTAGAATTGGCTATTCCTTTAGATTATTTTAAGAACCAATTAGAATTACTCAAAAAAAACCAACAAACAGTGCCAAGATCATAATTTGATACAACTTTTAATGAAATAAAATACAAAAAGAGGAAAATAATATAAAATATTCTACATATACTTGATAATAACTAAGAATAACAAGCCACTTCAAGAGGTAAAACATCCAAATATCTCCAATAAGAAAAAAATTCACAACTAATGATCAAATAAGACTCATTACCTCCTATATTTACCCTACTTATGCCTAGGATATCACCTAGACCAACTTAGGACACAACATATAATCATTAATCTAACTTGATTAACTAAATAGGCATATAATAATTCTAATATGACTTAATTAAAACTAAAGGTCACCATAAGTTGACTACTCATAACTCTATAAACACTCTAGATTAAGGGTGTAGTAATTTATGGGTATATGACCCATTAAAAATATAGTTTTAAGATTATGAATCATCCAAAGTAAAGATAGACTCATCAAGAAAGTCTATGATGAGGAGATAATTATTTATTAGTGATGCTTCTACTTATTTATCAACCATGAATTATCCTTTAATTAATTTTCTATCCACGTACTCTATACCAAATTCACTAAGAAACGTGACCCATTTTTCCATATGATATGTGAGAGATGTCTTTGAAACAATATGAGCTTGATATTATGACTTAACATGTAGTGTTGTAGCTTTTGAGAGTTGAAAAAAAACACTAGTCATGCACGTTCTATTTGTGTATATTTAAGCTCATAATCCACTAATATCTTGTTGATATAGTATAAAACCATTCACAACCCTTAGAATCATGCTATGTTAGGAGTGCCCTTGGGGTGACTAACATTGTAGAGATATAAATTAGTAATGTTTTTCTTGGGATAAGTGCCATGAGAACCGGTGGCAATGAAAGATACCTTTTTATTTTATCAAATTTTTGATAATTTTCATCCCAATGAACTATATTGTTTTTATTTTAGAGGTGATAAAATGACTCACCTATTTTCTAGTTGCACAATGAAGTTTTTTCTAGCCTAAAGTTTTCCCTAAAGACATCATTGTTCGATAGTTTGTAGAGGTGACATCTCTAAGATAGTTGTGACTTTGGCAAGATCAACTTCTATTCCTCATCAAGAGAATGAATCTTAGAAGTTTCTCAAATATGATACCAAAGAAACATTTATTAGTATTGATGCACAACTTATATTCTCCCAAATGCTTAAATACATGCTCAATAGTTTATGGATGACCTCTTGTTGTTGAATTATCCAATAGGTCATCTACATGATCTTCTATGATGTCATGTAACATGTCATGAAATATGATTTTAATTTCTCTATATTAGGTGGCCAATATGTTTTACAGTCAAAATGATGACTTAATAACACAAGGTGCCCCAAGGAGTGGAAAAGGCTATTTTGTGTTGATCTTCAGGGGAAATTCAAATTTGATTATATCTAGAGAATCCATCCATACAAAATAAAATATCATCTCCTATTATGAGGTTGATGATCATTTCTATGTTTGGAAGCGGAAAATCATCCTTGAGACATGATTTATTGAGATCTCTATGGTTATTTTGGTATAAGCCTTTATTCAACATAGAGGACTAGTTTTGATCATACTTTGGAAATAGATCTTGATATATGCCTTCTAGTTTATTGAGTGATTTGGGCACCTTGTATATTATGGATTCTATATGGAGTGATCATGATTAGGGTATGGATTTGTCAGAATGGTCAACAACAATAATAAATGAGCATAGGTGCCCATAAAATCCACTTGCAGAAGTCAAGGGGAGCAATAAATGTCATCCATGAAGTCCAAAAGTCAAAACAAGCCACTCAGAAAGGTAGCTCGAGCATTAATGGAATCATCGTGCAAAAGCATATCAAATCCACTAAATATCAGAGCTTCAAGCCCGAAAGTATATATTTTATATGCATTAAATGGTATGGATCCACGAAAGAGCATCTTTGTTAGGGACCAGGTGTTAGGCCTGCTTCATACCTTATGCTTCATGGGCATTGGACTGTCAAAGATTGAGTTTTGGGCATGAGCCATACCACTTGCAGAAGAAGGAAGAAGGAATAAAGTTGAAAGAGTGAACCATGAAGTCTAAAAGGTTTTCTATTGTTGGGAATCAGAGGTAAGGGAGAAGGCTTACGTCTTTTCATAGATGCAAAAGAGTAAAGGGGAAGATTGATGCTCGATGCCTGAAAGATTTGGACTTGACCAAAAAAATTGAAGGAAACATCAGAGATTGGAGGTTGGGGAGAAGGCTTATGCCTTATTATAAATATAAAAAAAGAGGGAAGCCCAACCCCTAAAGTCTGATAAATCAAGATAGATAAATATTGAAAAGCCTCTTCAGGACTTTGGTGATCAGAGGTAAGGCTTAAGGCTTAAGATGAAAAAATGAAAGGAAAAATAGGTAAGCCCGACCCCTGAAGTCCAACAAATCAAGACTTAGATAAATCATGAAGAGCCTCTTCGCAACTTTGGTGATCAGAGGTAAGGCTTAAGGCTTATCAAGAGAGAGCGATAAGGGTTAAAGGGTAAGGTTGATGATTGAAACCTGAAACACTTAACATAAAATAGAAATAATAAGTGAAAAATAAGGAAGATCAAGGGTGATGGAGAAGGTATACTAGAAGAGAGCCCCGAAATCCCAAAAACCTAGCACTTAGCCAATTTTAGGAACGTCCTCAAGTAAAATTCATGCAAGATGACCCATGTAGGATCTCTCAGATCGGTTATCAATGATGGTTCATCTAAGGGTGGTATGACATGTCAACATTTATGGTGATTTCTATGAGATGATTGTCTACTAATAATGGAATCCAAGGGTCTTATCAGTCCATTGGGCATAGAGTCATAAGGGAAAATCTTCAACAACCAGGCCTCCTCAGAGTAGAATACAACATGTGTAGGCTACACTTAGAGGAAAATACGAAGCTAGAAACATACATTCCCTTAAGGAGAATGCAGGGTGTGCAAAAGCACTTCATGGAAATCAAGATAGCTAACTAATATGTACATGAAACTAACAAAAAGCAAAAAATGGAAATTTTCCTCTGTAAAAGATTAACCTTTTGAAGGAGTTGACCTCCCTTAGACCATAGTTGCAGACCTCACCCAGTTGCAACCACTGAAAATTTTTGTTTGCATGCAAGGAACTGTACAAAATGTCTTTGCTTCAGTGTAAAATTTTCCATTGCAGGGGAACCATATGATACAAGTTTCAAATTCATCTGAAACTACTGCCTCATGTGAACATACAGTAGTAGGGGTGAACATTTATGAAGGTAGGTCGGCATTCAAAATAAAACCTTATGTAGAGGGGAGATAACTCTCCTCACAAAAGGATAGGTCAATGTTGTGACCATTGACCTCCTCATTGCATGAACTGAAATAGAAAGGGAAATTTTTCAGCTCACATGGTGATGCAAAATATGTTGAGTCATTTTGTTGATCTACACAAGGAATCTCTTCTTCATGCACCTCAAATAATTTTTTTTGAAACTGAAGCATAATATCAAATTGAGCAATAGGAGCATCAATCTCTAGGTAGATGTGTGGTTGCTCAATGGTGGATTTTTTAGCATGTTGGTCCCATTTGAAGCATTCTAACTTAGTCAAATTATCCCTAATGTCAAAGGTCACATCTTCTTCTTGAATGAAGACCTCATATTTGATATTTCTACATTCAAGGATAGTAGAAAACCAACATAAATCATAACTGATTGTATTGATGCACACTTTATCAACACATACCTCAAATTTGTGAGACACTTCAGGTAAAGAACTAAATTCTTTAGATTTTCTCTTTGCATTCATTTCTTCTTGGAAACTAACTGCAACAACATTAGACTTCTGGCATGGAATGGTTTCCACATCCTTTGTTTTCTCCTTACTCATATGCTTCCCACAAAGCTCCTCTTTTGGTGATGAAGGTTTGACATCCAAGCTTGAACCAAAATCTTCCAAGTCATCCCAAAAGAGGTCCTCCACCTCAAAACTGTACACCTTAATAGATAGAGGAGTTTCCTCCACTATAACATGGGATAAACATGTTTGTTGTTGTTTCTGCTCCAAAACCTTGGAGTTGTCTTCATCCATCAAATCTAACCTAAGCTTCTCAAGGGCTCTACTGATGTAGGTATAGGTGAGCTCTCCTCATTTTTAATAAAAAAGGGAGGACATCAAATGAGAGGATTGATTCATTTACTACACCCATTTTTCCTACCTTTTTAGAATCTTACTGCTATAACTGGTCATCTTCAATTGTTTCCAATACACTCATTATCTAGAGCACATGAAGGATCTTCAACAACCACTTCCTCACCCCTAAACTAGAACAAATCCCTTATCTATTCCTCTGACCAGCTTGGATCCCATACAATTGGTACACCTTTACAAAGTGAAATAGCAATGGGGGGAGAAAAATGGTCAGAGAGACACTAAAAATCTTGTTGAAGCTCTAAAGGAGACTATTCAATAGGAGGAAAAAGTTGAGCCTCCTCAAGGATGGGTTCTTGTGAGGAATGGAGGATCTCAAAACTTGGGATATCCAACATAGGATATCCTCTTGATGGCGCATGAGGTTCAATAGGGGTTTCAAGAGGTTTATTAGGATTCTTGAAACTCATGAACTTATGTTTACGTACCTCCTGCACATCAAGTTGTTATGGGACAACTAGAAGGCTAATTGAGATTTTAAGAGGCTTGTTAGGGTTCTTCAAACTTATAAATTTGTGTTTACATACCTCCTCCTTACCATATAGTTCCAAGACTAATGGAGGTTTTTTTCCAAAACTAGGAACACAAGGGGTTTTGCCTGAGTCTCGATAATTTATGCTAGAGCAAGGGAAATTATGAATTTCTCTTGCCTAGTAGTAGTATCCTTAGTTGTATACTCCTCTTGTTGTTGCCTTCTTTGTGCCTCCAACTATTTCTCATAACTCCACTGAGCTTCCATATTTTGTTGTTGAGGATAGTGAGCTTGATGGACAAGCTCATCCTGCTATGAGAAATAATCTTGTTTCCCCTGATAGGCTTGATTAGCCCACTCCTTCTGCTATAGGTCAAACTCTTATTGCCTTCGAAAATCGTCCAGCCACCTATTGAAATATAGCAATATGCTTGTAATTTCACTTGCACTCATATTACCATAACTTTGGGGTTGACTTGGAGAGTAACAAGGATGATTTGAAAAATGATGAGTCTCTTGGGGTTGCTGACAGGAATATGTGGGTGTCCAAGAAGACTAAACAGGGGGTGGGTGGTAATCATTTTGTGAAGATTGAAAACCCACAATGGAAGGGTTCTTTGAAATGAAAGGGGAGGCATAACCAACCTAATATTGTTAATTGGGAGGTATAAAGTTGGCACTTTCATTATATGGAGGAGTATACATATGGTTTCCACAATTATTTGGCATTATTTAAGCATGGAAAAGTAGGAAGCCCTTTGAAATTATTTATAAAATAAGAGCAGAGAACTTCCCAACCAAATATCTTGGGTACATACTAGTAGAGTCACCCAAAATAGATATTGCAGAG
The DNA here is from genome assembly GCA_007115665.2 of Sequoiadendron giganteum. Classification (NCBI taxonomy): domain Eukaryota; kingdom Viridiplantae; phylum Streptophyta; class Pinopsida; order Cupressales; family Cupressaceae; genus Sequoiadendron; species Sequoiadendron giganteum. Next base: position 448,407,012 of record CM021108.1, on the reverse strand, counting down.
TTACCAGGTTCTTGTAGAATGCCTCTAAAGGCTGAAATAATAAAGAAGGCACCACTTCCTCAAAAAAATGAACTAAAACTATAACTTCTTGAACTATTAGATTCTAATGGAGTTGTCATGGTGTTTGAATATATGCCTCAAAAGTAAAAATGTGCTAGAGGAGACACCAAATTCTTCAGCAAAAATAAATTGGTCCCACCGGGCATGCCAAAAACTATTGTCACATAAAATTGCACCCTGCTAAATATGAGGTTCAAAATTCCAATGACAGGGTGGAAATAACCTCAAGGGGAGGGAACTTGCATGTATGAGGTTGAATCTCTGAAGAAGGTTGACTTCCTCTTTCAATCCAAGTGCAATGTGTCGGTCCAACCCAACACATGAAATCCTACCACTACCCTACTATAACAACTCATAGGGGAAAAGGGGAAGAAGGAAATCATGAAAGGGAAATGGGAGGTGGTACACCAAGATGGAAAAGTTGTTTCTTCCTAATCGAGATTTCACAATAACACCAATGAAGAGGGGCCAACAGACTCACATAGATCTCTATTTGGTTGATTCCCAAAGGAGAACATGGAGGTTAGGGTTTGAGAAGGTATTGGAAGGAAAAGAATATTCTCAAGCAGAAACTATAAATAATTTAACTCAAACATATATGAGAGAAAAAACACTTAGATATGCAATTAATGAACTTACACAAGCATAAACAAGCTAAGAAGAGGCAAGATTACTCGATTTCATTGATGTAGAGGCAACAACCAATCTTTACAGTTGCAAAGATGCAAAATGCATAAGTCTTCCAAAGAAAAAACCTCGAAGGAGCCAAAGGAAGAATCATTAAAAAGAATATAAATCTTACCTTTATAAATCAGCCATAACCTAGAAACACAAACCAAACCCTAACCCTAACTAGAGTTAACAATGAAGTTTGTGTGTGAAATGGAGCCATCCTGTGAAAATTGTGATTAGTGCGTGGATCCACCAAAATGGTCAATAGAAGCAATAAATGAGCATGGGCACCCATAAAATCCACTTACAGAAGTCAAGGGGAGCAATAAATTTCATTCTTGAAGTCCAAAAATAAAAACAAGCCACTCAGAAAGGTAGCTCAAGCATTAATGGCGTTGTCGTGCAAAAACACGTGAAATCTACTAAATATCAAGGCTTTGAGCCTGAAAATATATCTTTACTATGCATTAAATTGTTTTGAGCTATGAAAGAGCATCTTCATTGGGGATCAGGCATCAATCCTGCTTCATACCTTATGCTTCATTGGAATTGGACCATCAGGGATTGGGTTTCGAGCGTGCACCATACCGCTTGCAGAAGAAGGAAGAAGGAAGAAGGTAGAAAGAGCGAATCACGAAGTCCAAAAGTTTGCCTATTGTTGTGAATCAAAGGTTGGAGAGAAGGATTACATATTTTTTCATATACAAAAAGAGTAAAGGGGAAGATCGACGCCCAACAACCGAAAGATTTGGACTTGACCAAAACTTTTGAAGGAAATGTCAGAGATCGAAGGTTAGGGAGAAGGTTTATGCCTTATTAGAAAGAAGGAAAAGGAGGGAAGATCAACCCCTGAATTCTGACAAATCAAAACTTAGATAAATATTGGAAAGCCTCTTCGGGACTTCAGTGATCAAAGGTAAGGCTTAAGGCTTAAGATGAAAATATGGAAGGAAAAAGAGGGAAGCCCAATCCTCAAAGTCTAACAAATCAAGACAGATAAATCTTGAAAAGCCTCTTCAAGACTTCGGTGATAAGAGGTAAGGCTTAAGGCTTACCAAGAGAGAGACATAAGGGTTAAACGGTAATGTCGATGATCGAAACTTGAAATACTTAGCAAAAAATGGAAAGAAGTGAAAGAGAAGGAAGATTAGGGGTGACAGAGAAGGTATGCCAGAAGAGAGGCATGTGAAAATCAGAAAGCTTGAAAACCTAAGACTTATCTAGTTTTAGGAACCTCCTCAAGGAAAATTCATGCAAGATGACCCATCTCTCAAATCAGTTATCAATGATGGGTCATCTAAGGGTGGCATGAAATTTCAACAAGGCCATCCTTCTTTGAGCTAAAAGCATATTCCTCTTGAGAACTATTGGCGGATTTTGAGTGTACCACAAAGGACAAACAATATCAAAACTATAGGGATAGATGGGGATGTTTGAATGCCAAGTCACCATATGAACTAGATTTCTTTATAAATCTGACTTGGGTGGCAAGGAGGCTCATAGTCTAGGAAAATTATTATACTTATCATCCCATGCTATGTAAATTCTTTCAAGTGGCCATTGGAATACAAGAATCATATCAATATTTCTTATATTACACAAGTATCTTGCATCTATAATTGCAGCAGTTTCCTTATTGAAGGCCTCTAATTCTTGATCTATCTCAATTAACTTGTCTAAGAAAGTCTTAAGCAAATCTATAAATACTTTATTGTTATCACAAATAAAGAAAGAAAATGTAGGAACTAGTGGCTTGAAACCATCCTTTTATTCAAGAAATTATTTCATCTCCTCATCCTCCTTTGTAATGTGAGGTATACTTTTTACCTCAATATTTTCAAAATACTTAGGTCTAGTTTTGTCCTTTTGAGTTAGGATAGCCATATATACCTATATTTCCCTTACTAATTTAACCATATTGAAAGTAATTAAAACATTAGCAGATGGATTGTTTTCATGTGCAGACCCTCTATATATGCCCTACATAGTTGCATACCTAGGAGCCCATTTATCTATAATATCCTTAGGACTCTCCTAAAACTTGACAATCCTGATAATAACATCCTTTAAATTGTATAATCCTTATAATATTCTGCAATTTTCTTTAAAATTTTGGACATACATATCCCAAAATATTTGATACTACATGCAACATCTCCTCATGCTATATTTATTGACAATTCTTCACTTGTTGCTCCACCTCCTTGATCTTATCTTTGACCTCCTCATTTTCCTTGACCAAACTCTTTGTAGGTGTTGTTGTGTAAGAGATTTATGTTTGTGTTCTTGTGGGAAGTTATGCTACTTGGGCCTCCATCTTCAATTTGTTGTATTTTGTAGTGAGAGCTTGTTGGAATTTTTCCATTGATATACTTGTTGGCAACATGAGCATGAATGTATAGTATGGAGATGCAGTGTTGTAATTGATGTCAAAATTGTGGTTTGATATGAATATTAGTGTGTAGAATAATTAGTGAAGTATGAGTGTGTATTAGAATGATAATAAAGTGCATGTATGCAAGAATTTTTATTCTGGTGCAGACAGGAAGTTGAAGAATTGGCTAAGTGTTAGAATATAAATTTTTTAGTGTATAAGACATCCATTTTTCTGTTCACATTGGTCCAACTTGAAGATTTTTTCTCTATATTTCTAAGGCATTTTTTTGGATGTTAGAGGATTCTACATCCAAAGTTTCATGTCTTGTTTCCCTCTGGTGTCGAAGATATAAGTAACAGAATATCCGGTTTTCCAATAACAGTGTTTGCCAATATAGAGTATGGTTTTGATCAATCCACACTTCACTGTGGAAGAATATTTGGTCTTGAAAATTTGTGGAGGTATTTACAGGTGTCAATTGCACCTAAGTTCCATGTTTCATGAAGTTTGGAGGTCCATGCATTGGTTTTAGGATGATCTATTGGTGAATTTTGATGTTAGGTCTCCAGCGGTACTGACCTCATATGTTTAAGGGTATGCATATTTTAAATGAGTTTTGATGAGTTATGTGTGAGCTATTATAGGTCCATGCTAACCTATTTGGGTTTGTTATAAGATTTTATTGTGGCGTGAAGTATGTTTTGGGCTGAAAATTTAATATCTTGCATGATACATCCAATTATGTCGACCTAATTGATGTTGCAAAGGTTTGTGAATGTAATGGGTATATATGTAAGTTCATTTTTGGTTTTGTGACATATAGAAAGAAAGATAGTGAATATACAAGTGTTTTTTATTTGAATTATGTGAATGTGATGTGAGTGTAGAGAAGAGAATAGTGTTAGAGAAAATTGGTATGAAGTTTGTAAACTTTGTATATTGATCTTCAGTGGAACTATAATTCATGTATATTGTAGATGCAATTGTAATAGTTCAAATATTGGTTGTGTGCAACCCCTCTCTTCTATCTTTTCCTCATTCTATGGGTAGTGATTCCACTAGAACAATGAGTCCATTTGCAGTGATCATTTTTGTAGTATGTTGTATCTGGTTATAATATATTGTGAGCTAATGCTCATCATGGTTTTTCCTTTTTTAGTTTTTCCGCGTAAAAATTTGGTGTTTATGTGTTGTGTGATTTGATGGTTGATTTCATGCTTTCCTTTTTTACTGCAAATTAAATATGTTATGTGGAATGAATATTTAAATGCTTAAGTGGTTTCAGGGAATACTAATTCATCCCCCCTCTCAGTATTCTAGGTGTTCAATAGAGTTATGTGATCTTTCAATAGCTTGTCATACTCACTCTATAGTTTTTGGCAATGGCCTCACTAAAATTAGTAGTGTCAACCACTAAGGAAGCAAATTCTAGGGTAGAGGTGTCTAATACTCTCTTTATTACCAAGCCTCCCCTGGAATCTTGTGTTGGTTTTGCAACTTGAGGCTTATTGGTGTTTGGGGAAAGGGCCATATTGCAAGGCTTTCCCACTTAGGGTTGAACCCTGATCTTAATAGTGCCACCTATGCCTTATATTTAGAGGAAAATACCTCCTCATCTTTCCTTTTGATAGGGTCAAAAGCTATTTTTGATGTAATATCGCATTAAGGGATCAACATTAGTCCACTATCTCTCACCATTTTCCTCCCCTCCTTTGGGTAATGTTCTTGGCATGCAAATTTATTTTTTCCAAAACTTTCTTTAATACCTCCTCATATTGCTCCCAAGGCACTCCTACCTTTACTTGATCAAGTCTTTTATGGAATTATTCTCTCCTTGATCTTATGACAAAATATTTTAACTCCTTAGACTTCACAAATTCATCATCTGAAATGAATGTTGTGCATTCCAATGCCCTTATATCATTGGCCTCATCCCTTCCCATTGTAGTATCAATGCCTAATCTATTTTGAGGCATTTTGACTTCAGTTTCCCTTTGAGGAGAGGTCATTTCTTGATTGACTCCCTCCCTAGTTACTTCAATCTCTTCCTCCTCATCAGGTCTAATCAGATATTCAACCAAATGTGGTTTCTCAATTCTTCTCTTCTTTTGTGGTTGTTCCTATGGGGAGAGTCTACAATAGTTATATGGGTAGAGTACAATGGTATATGTGGGGGAGAATATGGAGGTGTGTGAGGGGAAGAGGGTGGATCAGGCTCTCTTCTTACATGTCCTTTAGAAATTTTAACAAAATAATAAATAGATGGATCAACCTTAGGTTGATAGGTTTGCCTCTCTTCAATTACTGAGGCCTTCCCAATTATTCTATCAATATTTTGCATGATCATTTGAATTCTTGCAATTGGATCATTTATTTCAGCAAAGTCACCTTGATAACCAGGATCTATTTTTGTTTTGGCATCTTTATCCTTTTTGAAGGCCACCCATTTGACATTTTTGTCACAAGTCTCATGATCATCCTTGCAATTTCTCAGAACATTCTCAATAAACTTTGTGTAGGAAGGCTAACCTTTTGATTCTAATACTCACCTGATTAATGAAACCTTTTGGATCGAAGGCTATAGAAATATCATGATCCATCTTGTACACTTTCAACGTAGGATATAGCTACTCCAATCCCTCCCTAGTAACTGTGAATTCGGAAAAAATATGGATAAAGGGAAGAATGGGGCCTTCTTTTTCCCCTTAATATGGGATTTATCTACTTCAATAAATTGCCATATAATTTCCAAAAATGCCACTCTAAAGGGTACAAACCTTGGAAATATATGGGGACTAACAAGGCACCCATAAACTCTTTCAAAGGTGATGAAAGTGGGAGTTGGTTGGGGTGGTTATGTGAGGAAGATTCTCCTTTCTTTTTATCCTCTTTTCTTTTAGAAAGAGGGGGATTTTTGCATTTTCTTCCTTTTGGGAGTTTTTTTGAAAATTTTGGATTTTGGAGAGGAATTTTGGGAAGGGGGGAGTAAGAAAGGATTGAAAGGAGAGGGATAGAGGATTCTTCATCAATTTCAACCTTATTTTTGAAAATCATTTCAAGGTAGGGTCTATTCCCTCTTGATAGTTTTTGTGATAATGTGAATATGGATGTTACAATGTTATTGCATTTTGTGTATCTTCTTGAGAAATGAAAATGAGTAAATCTTTTGTGGCATAATGATGGGTTTTGAGTGTGTGTAAATTTTTTGAAGGATTGATATGTATTCTAATTGGTTTGGTGTGTGGAGTAGACCTATTGAGAGAGTTTGGTACTCGTTGAGTTGGGGGTTTGAGTGGGTGTGGCTCTCATATGGGGGTTTAAATTTTGGGGTATGAGTACCCTAATTTTTTAATTCATGGATACGAGTATCCATTATGTGATTATGTTGGAGGAAAAAGGAGTTTTTATGAATGGAGGGTTGTGTTCAAATGTGAATGAAAATGAATGTTTTTAAATATCAAATGTGAAATATATGTGAGAAATATTTTCTCCTCTTTGTGGTTGAGTTCCCACTTGACCTATTAAGTATTCTAAGAGGGAATCCTTTGCGTTGTAAAGGATTTATGGCAATTGTGTGATGTGATCAAATTTTTTAAATGTGCTGTTCAATTGTGGAGAAATTAAATGTTTAATGTGGTTTTTAATATGTTGTGTCTAAACTTAGTTGGTTATGTGACCCCTTGCTCGGGGGTGGGTCAAAAATAACCCTACAATTTGGTGGAGATTCCATTGGCCAAAGTGGTTTCCTTGTTGATTTTTAAGTCTATATGAAAGTTTAAAGACTAACTTGAAATTTATCAAATCTTGTGTTCGCAAGAAAAGATTTATGAGGGTCATTGTGGAAATTGTGAAGTATTAAGAGTGAAATGGATGTATTGTAAATCAATATTTTCAAATGTGAAAGTTGACTATGTTTTTATTACATTAGATTATGTAAATCAAATGAGAATATGAAATATTGAATGTCTAATATTATATTTTCACTATGTACAAATAGAGAGAAGAAAAGAATTAGCTATTTCCTTTCAAGAAAATAAATAGTATTCAGTTTTTATTATCTATGATTAAAATTTATTTATGTGTTGCAAACAAAAAAGAAAAGTAATATTGTTTCTTAAAATGATATGTATACAAAGTTTTATTTTGGGTAAAATAGATAAAATTGTTGTATTGTTAAATTTATGTGAAAATTTTAAAACACTTTACCTAGAAATGTTCAATTTTGGTAAAATAAATTTTCAAATATGTATTCTTGGGTATTTTTATTATAGAAATAATAAATATGAAGCATAGAACAAATTATCAACGAATCATCTTAACCCACTTGATTAGTAAAATGTTATGGTTACAACACTATTGCCCCCTATGTCAAACAATAAAGTGATATAAAGTAGTTTCATAGATTTGATCATAAAAAATGATAAACATAATACTGAAACATAAAATTTAAAGGGATTTTTTTAATATTAATCACAAAACAACATATTCATTTTTTTTACTCACCCATATCAGTAATTGTAATTTATTAAGAAAACATTGATATCATTTTCAAAATAATAATACCATAAAATAGTCTTGCATATTTGATCACATAGAATGATAGACACAAAAATAGGAGATAAAATTTGGATTATTTATTACATGTTTTTAATGACATATCCAAAAATTAGATCAACCTAGTAAACTAGTTAAAATTTATAATTAAAACATTACTTGCCTCTAACTCAAAATTTTAAAAAAATTAACAAATGAGTTTGGGAGTAGAACCAAATAAGAATTTCATAAAATCATATTAAGCCAAGAGAGCTGAAATATGTTTCTTTCATCTCCTTCCTCTTGCCAAACCTACAACACAAACAAATGAGGTATAAATGAAATTATATTGTAGAAAAATGGAATATTGAGGAGGAATATAAGAAAATTGAACCTACAAATTGATGGAAAAAACTATGGATCAGGACTTGGGATCAAATTGCTATAAAATTTTTGAATTAACTTCCTTGGTTTGTTCCTAAAATGTCAATCTAGGGATCGTAGACCTGTGAAAGGTATTGTGGCTATCTGTCGAAGGGATGAATATATTGAGCTGAGTGGGGATGAAATACAACTAGAACACACGGAAACAATTCTACATCAAATCAAAATAAGACTGGCGATAGGAACTGTCAATTCCTGGCGACATGAACTATTCTATTCTAGCAATAGGAATTGTACATAAAGCAAATTCTGAGATAAAATCCTAGTGTAATAATTGGCACATTCACACCTCAAATTCTATCTTATATAAAATTCAATTTAGTCTCGACTTCTAAGATTACTCATGCCTCATCAACAAATACTAAAGGAAAGTAATGCAGAAATTATAATGACTTGTTCAAGCAACAGGATATTCTACAGCTTGGCAATAGGATCTGCAGTATTCTAGCGATAGGACAATGGCTATCTATTTTACCAATCTTTTATTTCTGCGTATTTGAAGCTTCTCACAAACTTAGGACTGCACACAACACTTTTGGTAAATTAAACACGCAAATGTTTATATGTAATAAACCAATATTCTTCTCACGGAATTACTAAACAAATGAAATTCATACCTCACACGAAAACACAAAACAAGAAGTCCAATCGGTGACTAAGGAGTGGGCCCTCCTCCCAAAGAGCCGATGGATGATAAAATGAAAATCTTTTTCTACACGAGAGTGATCATAAAAACGTTGATTTTATTTATTAGAGAATAATACAAGAGTTTTCTCTCAGAAATCCACCTGCAGAAAATCTATTTTGACGTTTACAATCGACCATATATATATAGAGGTTGGGCTCATAAAAAATAGAATCTTATTGATAGGAAATAGTATAAGTTTTTTCTTACAATTAATGGATCACATAAAACATGTCAATTGACTACAAATAGCAAATAAAAATATAAGACCGAAAGGTTTTTCTCCTCCAATGCATCTTTGTTGTGAGCTCTCTCTCCCAACGTAGGTTGCCTTCTCTAGTATATGAATGGTGCACATGGAACCTAAGTTGTTTAGCCATGGAATACAAACCATTTTTCTATAAGAGTGAACATAAATAGGAATATTTCGGTTATCCTCAATAACAAATACTTCTCCCATAGATCTGATGACAATGCTAAGGTGGCAAAAACTCTATGACAATAATGTTGAAGTGTATTCACCCAACAACGTGAATAGATTCATCAATTATTTATGGAAGAATATGGAACCAAGATTGTTGGTCATAAATTATCCTATTATAACAGTAAATAGATATAGTTTTTAAGGCTTAAAATAATAATAATTGCTATAAGTAAAAACAATCAATAATTAATTTTCATATTTTAGTCTCAAAACTAATATTAAATACCTCGTATATATATTTTATCATATGTAGCATAAATGATAAAATAATATGAAAGGGGAACGGAAATGGAATGTGGGAACGATTATGAAGGTGCATGAAATAGGCTATAATGTGGCATAAAATGGGATGTAATTGGCTCTCATCACAAATACAATAAGAAAATTTATAAAAAACTATGAAACCTAAAAACCATCATGAAAAAAACAATTGAAATCAACAACAATTACCTTCAACATTTTTGAATTCTCATTCCTAAAAAATTTATTTGTAGAAGAGATAGGTGTTTTTTATTTTTAAAGAAAAGAAAGTGGTTACAAATTATTTTTTAGTTAGAATAGTTAACAACTCTTGTTTAGAAATATTTCATTTCCATTAGTAAAATAAAATTAAAATTAGATTAAATTTATATTTTCTATCTCATTTTGGAAACCAAGATTTTATAATTTGTTTAATAAAATAGGATACATTAGAAATCAAAACTTAAATATCTTGAGGAATTATTTGTTATTAAATTATTATTTAAGATGGTGGTGTTTTTTATTACTTGAGATGCAATCATTTTAGATATAAGATTTAGTTCGTAGCCAAGTATTCCTAGTTTAAATGACGTAATGGAGGAGTTAGATTTGGAATATTTTACAATGGATTAAATTAAAATTTAGACTCATTAATCATTTTAAATTATCTTAATTCTATTGAGTTGTTTTGATTAATTAGGAAAAATAGGTTTTGGGGGGACCTAAACCCCTTGCAAACATGTTTTGAAGGGACTTGAAACCCTGTCAAAAGAAGGTTGCAAACAAGTAAAAACATAGACAATCAACAACCGATCATCAATAGTCATCCAAATATTATACTAAATTACCCATGCTACAAAGATTAGGTTTTTAAGGGAACCTTAAACCCTTTACAACCAGGCTTTTACAGGGACCTAAAACCCAAACTACTAAAGGAAACTGCCTAAGTCACCTAGACAACTAGAACAACTTGAAATAGTCAAGCAACCACAACCAGTTTGTTCAAAGAATCAAATTCTAAGCCAAAAACTACAATCTAGCAGATGATGCATACCATCCATATTAACCTTGCCTCTCCACCTCTATAGGAGAAGAAACCAAGAACTCCTTTTTTACAGCAGAACCAACTCTCCTACAAATCAACACTCCACCTCAATAGGAGTGGTCTCCACCTCAAAAGGAGTAGCTTGAGAGAATCCTCAACCCCAAAACCAACCTTCACCTCAAGAGGTGAAGACTCATCCTTAATAGGAGTGATCTCCACCTCTATAGGAGACTCAATATCCAAAGAAAAAGGTAGAAACTCCTACAAAAAAAAAGAACATAGCTTCCAAAAGCAGCAATAATACTTGGGTCTTCAAGATAAACTTTGAATGCAACCCAACTAGCAGTAAAATAGAAAAAATAAGAGCATCCATAGTAGCCACATAAATCTTCTGCAACGACCTAAATCCCAAACCACCTAGCTCCATATCCACCTCAAAAGGAGAGGATTCCACCTCTATAGGAAATAAACACTAAGGAAGAGTTTGAGCATAGAACACTCCTGAAGAAGGGGCATCGGAGGCAACCATAGCACCATAAAACATCTAGGACAGTCGAATAATATTTACACCCAACCCAATGAACACCCCACCAGAAACAAGGGTAGTAAACACTTCCTTTTGCTCCATAAGAATCTTGAAATGGGATATAATACCTAGATTAGCCAACAAAAAAACTATGAGTGCAACCCAGAAAATAAATACACCCAACAAGAAACAACCCCCAACAATAATAAAAACAACAAAGACCATTTGGGGTACAAGAACACATAATGTAGAAGCAGCACCAACCCAAAGTCTGAGCAAAGGCTCGAAGCACCTTCCAAAACTAGGCAGACACCCACAACAACAAAAACAACAACAACGACAAGGAGGGAAATCCACTGCTCCATCTCAGCCTCAAGCCCAACTAAAACCAACATATCAAGAAAAAGGTCAACAAATGTTCCCTTCAGCTCAAAACTAAAGGGAGCAGTAGATAAATATTTGAGGATAAAAGAATAGAGGCCAATGGGGAAACCTTCTACAACCAGGCAGATCGCAACAGCAATAGGGAGAGTCTCAATAGTAGAAAAATGTTAAGCACAACCCTCTTGAGACCCAATAAACCCACGAAGGGGAGCTGCTTAGATATGGTGCCAGAGTAGAAAAGAAACCACCTATCCAACACTTTGAAACTAAAACCCCAAAGAATAAGAAACACTAGGGAAAGGAAAAGACCCAAATAAACCCCATACGACGATTGTAGCATCCAGTCCCAAAACACAGCTCCCGAGCAAGAAAACGATAATAGCCAACACCAAACCACAACTTCCCAATAGGACGAAGGCAACAAATAGAGCCACAACAGTGCATCCCAAGCCAAAGATAGTAGCCAGCACCACTCCTCAGTAACCCCACAGATTGGCACCAATAGCCAGCCTAGCAGAAGTAAATCATTTGCCTCGGCAGAATCATCTCCTTCCTCTCTAAAATCATCCTCAGATTTAAAATCCCCCCCCTCCCCGCTCCTCTTCCCGCTCCCTCTCTGCTCCATCTTTTTATCTGCAATGTGTTGTTAGTGTCTTGTTGTAGTTGTATTGAGTTGTTTTAATTGTGTGATCAAATTATTTAGTATTGCATTCAACTATTTCTTAATTATTAATTAACCAAGTTTTTCAATAACTATAGTAGATGGAGTTATAACATGAACATTGTTTTAAGTTAGTTATTGGAATATTATTATTGGTTTGGATAAAGTAGGACTTTTCAAATGGTATTTAAATTTCTTGTTCGTAGCTTAATAGTATAGTAATAAATTTTTAGGAATGCAAATTATTTTTCTTGGTTATAGCAAGATACTAGAACACTATATTTATATTTCATTGTTGAGGTTGTTATTCAAAACTTTTCCTATATTTTTTTTGGTGTCAATATGTCGTTTCTTTTAGACCTAATCGATTACCTTTTGTGTTAGAGTTATGAGAGGATTTTCTTCTTTCATTTGGTGTCATCTCTTTTATGTGCTTTATGCATCATAAAAACTTGATATCATCATGTGTATTGAATCTCATTAAAATTTGTATCAAATTGTTGTTTTGTAAAAAATTGGGTAGATGTGTTATTGTTAAGTCATGTAAATAGTGGGCATGACATTTGGTATCAAATACTAGGTTTTCTACTCTAGAACCTTATAGGTCTTGTATGTTTTGTACAAATGACTAAATACTTGATGATAGTTGTCTAATTTTGGGAACTTAGTCTTGTTTTGTGAAGATAGTAGTGAGTTGTATATATATGTGTAGTTGTGACACAAGGTATCTTACTTGGAATAAGGTTGTGGACATTGTATAAGTATTATAATTGTATTATGTTGTGAAATCTATGTGTTCATTTATGAATTATACTATGGTTTTGACCTTTTAATTGAGTGGTGATTCTTTGTAAGAACATTTTGTTGGGATAGGGAAGTTTTATAAGGTTAAGTCTCTCAGACTGATTGAGAGCACCCTTTTGTGTGGGGTTGAATGGGGATAGAAGGCCTCCTTTGTGACCTAACAAATCTTGGGGTGAGGTGAGCTATCTTATGGCCCTCATAGTGGCACTAGATCATTTTCCTAGGTGAGCTATTTTATGGCCTTCATAGTTGCACTAGAGTGTTTTCCGCCATCTCCTCCTATTTATGGATCCACAAGAGATTCATAAGTGATTATGGTAAACCAAGTTTGTGGGGATTTGTGGGATTGAGGATGGACCTAAGTGTACATTTGTTTGTGGAGCATATATATCTATGGTTATTCAGTTATTATATTATTGTTCAGGGTTATGTGGGACATGTGACGTGAAGATCATTATACATTTTTCTCGAGTTGCATGGGGAAATGTTTATTGTGGCATGGTGATTTATTAGTGAGCTCTATATGGTTTTAGAGCATAATTTTTCCCTTCCCCCTTTAATGACTTGTTTTAATTCATGTGGTGATTGTGTTTTGTAGTTTTTGGACTCATTTTTATTTTATTTATATGACTTTTATTTGACTAATTAAGCCAAAAAAAATGAATTATAAATTTATTTGACTAATTTAATTTTGGAATTGTCCCTTTACCTCAAGGACTGATTATTGTGACTTTTGGTTTCATTTTTTTATTTTTTTGTTGTTTGGTGGCCACCATTAGAATTTTACTTTCTTATATGATTTGTCATTGGTTGAATTTATTTCAAATTTGATTGATTGAAATTTCCTTGTCTTGATGCATTTATCAATGTTATCACTACTAGAATGTGTGTAGTAATGTGAACTATGATAGATTATCATACTCTTAGGGGGTCCTTGACAGGTTGTATGGGGAGTTGATGGGGAAAATGTTTGCAGAGAGGTAAATTAGACTGGTGAGGGAAGGTTGTAAACCATCTAATTTTGATGTATAGAGGGTTCGTTGGAAGGACCTAGAGATCATCACCCATGAGGTGATATGGAACTATGATATTATAAAATTTTAGAGGAAAATTGTGGGCACATGTTATCCTCATTCCATGTTGTGATTTCATGATGCATTTTAGGTAAATTTAAAGTTATGTGATATATAAGTACAAAGATATGATATAATGTCAATGTTTTTTTATGTATGTGATGTGAGGAAAAAATCAATATATATAGATATAGATATAGATATATAGATTCGATTGATTTAATGAATTGTGTAGTGATAAAAGTGAGTTATGGTTTATCATGCATTGAGGTGATGAATCTAAGGGAATTATGTGATGTGATCAAAATTTGTAAATGTGTTGTTCTATTATGGAGAAATTAAATGTTTAATGCGGTTTGTAATATGTTCTATTTGACCTTAGTTGGTTATGTGACCCCTTGATTGAGGGTGGGTCAAAAATTACCCTATGATTTTGTGGGTTGTAATATGTTGTGTCTGAACGAAATTAAATGTTTAATGACAATACCGAGAGGTCCTAAAAAACTCAAACTTCTCACGTGCTACTATCTTCATCAATGCATATGTTGTATTGACCTTTGTGTCAATTTTCTCCACTTTCAACTTGTCTTCTTAAAGTACATTATAGATTAAATGATAGTGCAACTCAATATGCTTGGTTTGATTATGAAAAGCTAAGTTCTTTTCCAAGTGAATAGCATTGTTGCTATCACAAAAGAGAGTGAAAAAATGTTTTTTGAAACCCAACTCTCCCAATAGTTGTTGCAACCAAATGATCTCCTTTGCACCTTTAGTGAGTACAATATATTTAGCCTTAGTAGTGAAGAGTGCAACCACCTATTGCAATTGTGAAACCCAACTAATCGCTGCCCCAACAAATGTGAACACATAACTTGTTGTAGACCTTTATTTGTCTAAGTCTCTAGCCATATTTGAGACAACATAACCTCATAGTTGTACATCTCTACCTCCAAAGCATAAAACTTCACTGCTTCCCAATGAGTCTTTTCTCAGATTGCTCATAAATCTGCTCATAATTCCCATTGCATGGGCAATGTTCAGATGAGTGCACACCATCACATACATAAGAGTCCCAATTGTTGACGAATAGGGAATACCCTTTATGTTTTCCTAATCCTGAGGTGTTTTGGGGAGCATTTTAGATGACAAACGAAAATGATCAGCAAGTGGAATGCTCACTGACTTAGCACCCTTCATGTTAAATATGTCCAACACTTTGTCAATGTATTTTTCTTGTGGAAATCTGATTTACCTCTTATGTTTGTTTCAGATTATGGCCATACCAACTATCCTCTTTGTTGCCCCTAAATCTTTCATTGCAAACTTTTGTGTTAAATGTTGTTTCAAATCATGAATAAATCTCATACCGGTACCGATAACAAGAATATCATTTCACATAGAGCAACAATAAAACAAATTCATTGTTATTCAATACCTTATAATAAATGTACGAATCAGATTCACAATGTGTGAAGTGTTGCTCAGCCATGAAATAATCAAATTTAAGGTACCACTATCGTGGGGCTTGCTTGAGCCCACACAAACTCCTCAATCTACAATATAAATCTTCTTTACCTTGTTTCTCAAAACCTTCAGGTTGATGCATATATAACTCCTCTTCTATATCACCATGTAGAAATGTAGTCATCACATCAAGTTGTTCCAGCTCAAGATCATAAATCGTTGCCAAACCCAAAACCACTCTAATGGTAGTCATCTTCACAATTGGTGAGAATATCTCATTGAATTCAATCCCCTTTTGCTGATTATAACCCTTGACTACCAATCTTGCCCAATATTGTTTCCTACCTCCTTCATCCTCTTTCAATCTATACACCCATTGATTCTTCAATGCTCTCCGATTGGGTGGAAGCTTCACAAAATCCCAAGTGTTATTTTCCATCAATGAATCCATTTCCTCTTGCATAGGATCTAACCACTTATCCTGATTGACATCTTTGCAAGTGTCTTTGAAGGTTGTAGGCTCTAATTGATCTTAAATCAATAATTGATAGTTGTCAAATTTTGGTGAAGGCCGATGCTCTCAGGTAGACCTCTACATTTCAGGAACTACTTCTTGCACATTACCCTATTCCTACAAGTTATTTTCAACATTTTCCTTTTGTAATGCGTTATTAGAAGGTTGTATATCAATCAAAATTTGGAGAGTGTATGCTTCATAATCAACAAAATTGGATGCTTGACCAACATTCCTAGCTACATTCTTTATGTTTTGTATACTTGAATGTAACAATGGTTGTGTGGAATTTTCTTTTCTCAAAATAGGTTGTGTGGGATTTGGAACTTGTGTGAATATTTGAGAGGTAGGGGAAAATGTTTGGAAAGATTGTGTAGCATTTAAATGGCCCACAAAAAGTTGTGAGTGCTCATAAGAAAGATGTTATGGGGTATTTTGATTGCATAGACCAAAATGATGAGGGAAAATAGTGAATTCATTACCTTGCATGGGATTTGAATGAACCAAAGGCTGCATATTATTATTCAATATTGGCTGCATGGGATGTTCAAAGTGTTGTGATGAATTTTGGGATTATGAAGACCATGGACAATGCTCACACATAGTAGAGAAATTTAAGGCATGCAAGGTAAATAAATTTACAATTAAAGAATGGGATGAAGTTTGACCGGGCTTGTATTGATGCGTGGGAGTTCAGTTTCAAACCTCATGCTATGATAAGGGAACATGGAAATTGGCACAGGTAGGTCACAAGGAGGAGGTAAATTTGTGAGTAGGGAAATTTAAATGCATTTTCAATAGAGAATCACTCGATGGGTCTGCAAACTCATTTCCAACTTGGGTCTGCAAACTCATTTCCAACTTGGGCAAGGGGTGACAAGTTTGCATCGTGAGTAGATATAGGGCATGGCGTTGAAGCATGAATTGGTTGCAATTGCATACTAACTAATAAATTTGTATTGTTTTGAGGCTTACCAATACCATATTGTTGTTGAGGTAGACATGATGTCATATTTGGATGTAAAAATTGTGAAGTGCTCCCACAATCAACGACATCAGTAGACACATAGTCTTTCATAGATTTCCTTTGTTTGTGCAAACCTGGAAACATCTTTTCATTGAATACAACATCTTGACTATGAACCAATTTATTCATCATCAAATTCCATAATCTGACACCATACTAATCTTCTCCATACCCGACAAAAATACATCACTCAGATTTCAAATTGAATTTTGTTTGCTTCTCTTTTAGGACATGAATGAAAGCTTCATAGCCAAATACCCTCAGATGGTTGTTTGAAATATCTCTCCTTTGGAGTATCAAAATCTAATCTGGAAGAGGGGTTGCGATTAATCAAATACACTATTGTGTTAACCACTTACACCGAAAAATCTTTTCCCAAACATGCATTAGAGATCATGCTTCAAGCCCTCTCTAGAATTGTGTGATTCGGCCTCTCAACTGCACCATTTTCTTGAGGTGTGAATGGTACAACTTTAATACGTTGAATACCATTATCTGCACAATAACCATCAAATTCCAAAGAACAAAATTTTCCCCCTTATCCATTTTTACACATTTAATCTTGTTCCCTATTTGATTTTCAATAATAGCTTTAAAAATCTTGAATTTGGTGAAAACTTATAATTTCCTATTAATAATATAAATCTATACCTTTTGAGTGCAATCATCAATAAACATAACAAAATAATTAGCTCCTCCATATGAGGTTACCTTTATAGGACCGAACATGTTGGAATGCACAAGCTCCAAAGGCCTTGTATTTTTGTCATGTTCAATCTTTGAAAAACTAATTCACCTCTATTTTCCATATAAATAATTCTCACATAGGTCCAAATCCAAAAATTTTAAACCTGGAAGATGATCCTTTTTGAGCAATATTTTGAGCCCCTATTGCTCATGTGCTTGAGCCTTCTATGCCATAGTTCCATTTCGTTGTCCACAAGTTCCATTTCCGCTCCCACTTCAGTGGGACTATCTAACACATATAATGTGCCCAATTTTGTGCCCCTTACAACCACTAATGCCCCTTTGGTCACCTTTTGTGAATTTGAAGAAAATGTGATGCTACATCCTTGAGCATCAAGCTATCCTACAAAAATCAAATTTATTTTTAACTCTGAAACATATCTTACATAACGCAATAACCATTTATCTCTATTTTTTAACTTCAACATCATGTCACCTTTGCCAATAATTTCACATGCCTTGTTATCACAAAGATATACCTTACCAAATTTGTATTCTTGATAATTTTGAAAGGCTTCCCAATATGAGGTTGCATGGAAGGATGCACCAGAATCTAACACCCATGAGTCTATTGTAGTTTGACATGTTGACAAGACTAAAACACCTTCATCTTTTTTCATGTGTAGTATTCACTTCACCATCCTTTGATTGATTTTGCACATTTTTGTATGACCAACAATTTTTCTTTATATGCCCTTCCTTTCTGCAAAACTAGAAACCTCCATTTCTGCCCCTTGAAATTTATTTTTTCATTGATTTTGATCTTCTTCTATGGTTATTTCTGCCCCTTTCTTGGTGTCTCCCTCTATTACCAAAAATTAAGGCATCACTGGATGTAGTTCGTTGAATTTTCCTTCTCATATCTTTGTTGAGTAGAGTTGCAGAAACATCATCAAATTTGAATTTTTCTTTCCTGAATACAGAGGTGTTGATTGCCATCACAACACCTTCCTAACAATTCAAAAGAGAATGTAGTAGTAAGATGGTTTTAATTTTGTCATCCAAATTGATATTTATTGAAACCAGTTGGTTGATCAAAGTGTTGAATTCATTCAAATGGTTTGACATAATTCCACCTTCCTTTATTTTTAGATTATATAGATTTTTCATGAAGTAAAATTTATTTGAGGCTAAATCCATCTTGTACATGTCTATTAATTTATCCCACAACTCTTTCGAGGTCTTATCTATTGTGACATTAAAGAGGACGTTGCTAGATAATGATAAAATAATTGTAGCTCTAGCTTTCTTATTTAATCTTTCCCAATCTTCACCTGACATCTTAGTTAGATTATTTTCTTTTCCTTCCAATGCGAGTGAAATATTACCTCTAATCAGCAAAGACTCCATCTTCACTTTCCACAATCCATATTTTTGTCCCACGAACTTCTCTATTTTCCATTTATCCAGTTCCTCCATTTCCTAGAAATTATCATAATTCCCAAACAAAAAATACACCAAGCTCTGATACCAATGGTCTCCTTTCAGCAATGTGAAATAATTATCCATCTTCACCCTCTAGTGCTTGAAATTCCGGTTTCCCTGGTCTGTCCTCAGAAATACTTTCTACTCTTTTACACTTAATTAGCTTTTCTCTATTTGTAATTAGGGTAGTATTCAGTAAGGATTTCCTTTTCCTCTTCTTGTTTTTTCTTCACATGTAGAGTGTCTAATTATGTAGCCAAATGAATTATTATGTATTCCTTCATGTTTTATAGCAGGCTACTTAATTCTACTCTAGAGACTCCATTAGATGTCTTGCTGATGGAAGATGTTTTATCTCCTCTAACCTTATTTGTGAAAGACCTTGAATATTTCTTGCATTCCTTCAAAATATCCTCAAATGGTGCTTGATAAATGTATCCTACCCCAATGAGATTAATTTCATCCATACAATCCTAATTAGTCCATCTTAAGAATACTAACTTTAGAGACTCATCAGAGAGCCTATTTTGGGGAGATTTCTTAAGGAAAAACTAGAATCTTTCCATGTAGTCTTCCAAAGATTCATCCTACTTTTGAGACATCTTGAAAATATCATCTCTTCTTCTATCAATTCATCTACAGTAGTCTTGGTATTTATTTAGGAACTTTTTCTTTATAGTGTTCCAATCAGGAACAATATCTCTTCTCAAACCCATAAACCATCTTAAAGAAACATCCTTTAAAGTTGTTGGAAATATTTTGAGTCTATGTGCATCTGTTGTATAATCATAGCTTCTACACAATACATCAAACTCAAACAAGAAAGTATTTGGTTCCTTAGTAACCAAGCCATAGAAAAGAGGCAATGTTAAAGGAGGTATATTCTTCAAGGTAGTTTCTCTCTCCTAGTTGGCAATGGGGAACTCAAAAGTTACATGTTCTGATGGATCATCCACCACCGCATCAGCCATGGTTTGGAAGGTTTTCTCTATATTTGTAGTGGATTTTGGTGAAAGGGAAAGTTCTTCTTCAAGAATACACTTGTTCTATTCACTATGATCACCAATATCCTCTTTAGCTTGGTGTGTTGAGGGGATAAATATTCCCAAAGCATCTCAATGCCTTTGAATACAATAGGTATGACTTTTTGTATCAACGACTCATGCACAATATTAGTAAAATGTTATGGTATTGATGGAATAAAACCTAATTGTCCTAATACTGGAAACAAAATACTAAACTATGAAAACTTGAAATAACATAGATGAATATTTAAATGTAGCACCATCCTTGGCAATGACACCAAAAATGTAAGGCCCAACTAATGCTCGGTGAACTTGGTGACAGACATACAATTCAAAGGAGGTTCCTAACTGAACAATCCAATAAACCCTTACAAGGATTTCATTTAATTATCAATCAGGGCTAACATAAGCCTATGATTATGTTGGCATTGTATGTGCATCCAAAGATTCTATACTACCTATATCATCTAGTATAGGTGTTTACACATGTGGGAAAAATATAAAACTAGAAAACAAAGAAAAGATCAATTCTAAAACTATTGCTACAGGTACCTATAAATAAAGACTGTGACTAGTTAATTGTTAAAACCTTAAGTCTGTAACTACTAAAACTATTAATGATGGCTTCTAATGATTTGACTTACTCCGGAGGATAATGCGTTAAGACAAATAAAGCAAGAAATACAAGAAAAGATCGTATTTATGATTTCAATCACATTAACAATATGAAGGATCTATTTAAGATAAATACAATAAGTAACTACTATAAAAATGAAGAGTAATATGCAAAAATTAAAGTGGGGAATAGTTACCTTGAGGGGCCCTTGCTTAAGTGACTATCTCCATAGGATAAACTCAAATCTAGCTTCTCAAATCAATTAAACATAATGGTAAACTAAAAAATTCTTCATTGCATAAAACAAGATTTCACAATTCAATAAGAATCTTCAGATATATCTTATTCATAACTGCATAGCTGGAAAACAAAGTATTGTATATGTAAACAAAATAAAACTATCTGAACATATCCAATTGCTATATCTGTTACGCTAGCTATTCTCCTTGACCAGCGATCCAACTATATAGGTTCGGGGGAGTTTTATTGAAACAAGGACTCAAAATAGAAATCTAAATGCAAATTACCACTCCCCTATAAAATAAAATGTGACAAAGTCTACATAACTTAAAACATAACTAAAAAAGTAGAAGTTGATTAGGACTGCAACTTTGCTGCAACGGTAAAATAGAAATGTGGACTATGGAAATAGTAATGTTGGATTTCCAATCATAGCAGATTTCCTCTTCCTTCAGTGGTCTTATTAAATTGCATGGTGACTCACAATAATCCTTAGAAATAGATGCCTCCAATTATGTAATTTTTGCATTCTTCTTATTCTGAAATTTCCCTTGCATCATTGTCTGAAATCCCTTTGGTTGCGGGTTGTGCTTCCTAGTTGTTGCGGGCTACAATCTACTTTCTCTAGCTTTTTGGCTATGAGGAATTATTTCATGCAACATATACACAATACTAATAACCATAATTTAAGCATAGATCTAAATTATTTTCCATACATATTCACACATTTTAACCATGCAATTACTAACATACCATAATCATATTTCTATATACTAAAACTAGGTTCAAGTTGCATGATGATCATAAAAAGATAGTAAATTTCAAGATTATATATAAAATGAGTATCTGGAAATGTCTAAAAGTATGTATTAAGCAAAAAAAACTAGCTAATAATTAGTCTCATCATTCCCCCCAACTAAAATGTTTGCTTGTCCTCAAGAAAATCAGCTCAAGAATGGAGGTTATATTGCAAGGTTATCTCCTTGAGACTTGTAATCACATCCACTCCTTTCAACTTCTTCAAGTAAAAGCCTCCATAGTATAAAGTTCTTGCCCATCTAAAATTCTCATCTTTCTCCTATTCTACATTTTTTTCTCTTGTCTAATGTGGTACTGGGTAGAGAAGTATAGGTGGATGGAAGGTAAGAGGTACCCATGTGAGTCCCTTTTCTTTGGAAATTTCCATGAACTTGTGAATCCTTTCAAGCATGGATATGAAGTTATATAAAGAATGGGGTTCCCTTTTTTGCAATTCAGGGGTCAAACTTTCCCATCTTTCTTGTACAAAATGAAAAGAATGATGGATAAGACCTACAGTTAGTCTCTACGTTCTAGCATAATAATTTTATCTTAAATTTATAATTTTCCTACCTACACCCTTATACTCCAAGAGTTATGTTCATTCCTCTATTATTGCACTAGGGTTCTTGGACTCTTTTCTAACCTAGAGAGAAATTTATTTCTCTCTCTCAACATAATATTGCATGATTTCACCCCTTGGTTTCTCATTTTTGAAGTAGGCAGTTAATTCCATGATTTGTAAATCACTCATAAATATCAATGGGTTCCATTTTGTATTATCTAGCACAACATAGTTATGCAAATAAAATTCACATAACTAATCATGCATATCAAGTGTAGAATCAGAAAAGATATTTAAAAATTCAAATTACTACTCATGGTAATTGGTAAGTTGTTGATTAGTTGACTGAATTGGAATCACAAAAAATTCTTTTTATAAAAACAAAGCATAAACTATAGCATGAGGTCTGCATTTGATGATTTGTGCAACCATGTCTGCTATCTCCTCAATTTTAATGATCACCTTTTTCAATCCAGTTTCCTTGTTTTCCAATACTTTGTTGTGGTTTGAAATCATCCTTTCTTTTTCCTTCTCCCACTCTTCTCTTTGCTGGGAGAATTATTGAGTTATTTTCCACAATTGATATCCTATATACATTGTATTGTGATAAGTTGGAGTTCTTATGAAAGGGGTCTTCTACTTTCATCTACAATTTTTGAATTTCCTTTATTCACTACGAAAGTTTGTATAAGTAGGTCTAATTTAGACCCATTCCCATATGTGTGAAGCTTCTCCCCCAGCTCCTTGATTTTTAAGTCTCTTTCTTTGTCTTTCTATTCATAAGAATTTACCAATTCCTCTAATTGTTTTATTTTGTCCAATGCTTCTTGCAACTCTTTCTTGATATTCCTTCCTCTTATGAAAAATATTCATCCTTTTCCAAAAATTGGTCATCACCACCCACAATATAACCACAACCCTCACTACCAGGGCTCTATGCGGTTCTCTTCCTTGTCTTTTTAGCAAACAAAAACATCCTCTGAATCAGATTCTTAGGTAATTGAGATATGTCATTTTCATTTAACTAGTGTATGAACTTTCCCATTAACATCTTCCTTCGGTTCTAAATCTATTTCCACTCTCACAACATTTTCTTTATCCTACTTCTTGATTGAACCCTTCATAACACCCTTCTTTTTCAGGCGGTGTGAATGCCTTGACTGGGTGAATTTCTTCTTCTGCACTTTTGTGGGTGCAAAGGAAGATTCATCTTTCCTCTTTATGGTTCTTAATGTTTTGAAGAAGTAGGGGTTTCTTGGATATACTCTATTGCAAGTTGCTAAAAGGCTGCAGGTGGTGAATTTTGCAAAATTTTCTCCTTTGGCTCTCCTCTATTGTGGGTAGGTGAAGCAACAGGTGAGCCAAAGGGAATTTCCCTAATTGATACAACAGGTGTTTCCAAATTTCCTAAGATAATTTGTTCTTCAATAATGTTACTAATATGATAACAATTTAAGAAGATTTCCCATGAAACATGTGGAAACTAAACCCTTAAACTTATTTTTACCAATAGGGTGACTAAGCAATAATGTGACAGTGTTGTATGATTTCTCTTTCTTTTGTATTCAAAACCCATTCTTTTCAATAGGTTATAAAGAAAATTGGGAACATTAACCCTTCTATTATGATGAAGATGGCTCAAAATCTTGAAATAAACTATATATAACAGAGACTTCCTACCATCACATATAATATATTTAACAATATACGAAGAAACATAAGCTCGTACCCATGAAAATGATAATATTTTAGTACCTTGGGATGTTGAGTCAAGGTTCTCTCTATGTTCTCTTAATTCATCTCTAGTAGCTAAAACATTTTCCCTGACTATGAATTCATCTCCTTCTCTTGGCAAGTTGCACACTTTTGCAATTGCAGCTTTCAAAGCATCAACCCTTAACCCTCAAACAGTGGATTCTTCATTTTGAAGTGTTTTTGAAAATTTCTATGTCATATCCTAATTATATTTTGTCAAATTCAAGAAATAATACAACCATCCTGCTTGTCTGAAAATAGGTAAAACCAACCTATCTTCCAATAACTGTTTATGTGCAGATGGTTCTCTCTGGACTATATCTCCACCCATGATGGAAAACTGCTCTCTTTCTGCTCAATATTTTTCTTACAACTTCAACTACACCATTTATTCCTATCTATATACTTGTGTTCTTTTAAATTCAACTATTTCTTTCCCTCTGAGCTTGAATTAGCTTGAATTATGGCTTAGAAATGGGGAAAAAATGGCAAAGGGTGGCAACAATATTTTTGGGTTGTAGTCATCTTCAAAATCAAGAAAATTTTGAAAACCAAGAAAATTTACTCTCCCCCCAACTGAAGCTATTAAGTGACCTCACTTAATCATACTTCCCTAGACTGAGGGTGTGATTACATATAGTGGAAATATGAAAATGAATACGAAGCATGCAAAATTAAATATGTAAACATCTCAAAAAACAATTACAATCCATGATAATTATGGAAAATTAGTATGTGCACCTGTTAAAGTGGAGTGAACTAAACTTAGCATGTGTGAAGTTGATTAGGAGTGTCTATAGCGAGATTATGATTTGACTATTTCTTAATTGCAATTGGTGATATATGAAATGACAACTTGGCATGTGGTAATTGAAATGTTGCAGAATGTACAGGTTATGGGATATGAATTGATCTCCTTAATGCATGGAAATCGAGGAATGCAATGTGGGATATGATGGGTTAATTTGCATGTAATGAAATGATAGCTATATGGATGCATGTACAAAAAAATAAAGTGTATGTGGATGACATGCAATAAATTCAGTTAAAAGTTTGAAATTTTTGATAGGTGAGTGTTGTAGGTACCTTTAACAATAGGTCCCTATCTGAACTATGTCACATTTTTATTGATGAAGCTACAAGTCCCTACTACATTGTGGAGTGTTCTTGAAAAGGATTTTTTATTGTTTCACTTGTGCAGTGTGTGCATGTGAAGGGTGATATTGAATTATACCTAAGTGATCTTAGTAGGTGAGTTGTGTAGCTCATCTATTGAAGCACTTGTAGAACTTGTAGTAGTTGTTGCTAAATATTTGTTGTGTGGCATAATATTATTATCAAAATCATTGTCTGGTCATACTATTTCATTAATAAAAGAAGTTATCATTTTGTGCTAGCTTTTTGTAAATTTCCAGTCTATGGTCATTAACTAGTAGTGAAAATATGACTGCATCAATTGTTTGCAACTTGACTACTCCATTTGGGAAAACTTGTATTTTATATGGTCCTAACCATCATGTTTATAGCTTCCCTTTATAATCTTTATACCTTGAGCCATAGAGAAAATCCCAATCACCCACACTAAACTCCTTTGTTTTGATGAATTGATCATGTCATTTGAATCTTTTTTTCTGAACAATCATAGTGTGGTTCATAGCTTCCATCCTTATCTCATCTAATGCATTCAAGTTATGTAACCTTTTTTTTTGTGTCAATATTAAGTCCATATCTAGTTCAACTATTTTCTTGAGTGTTTTGTGTTCAAATTCAATGGGAAGGACTTTTTCTTACCATACACCAACTCATAGGGTGTAAAGCTTGTTGTAGTCTTCCAAGTTGTCCTATAGGCTCATATTGCCTTAGGTAACCTGGTTGCCCAATCCTTCTATGTGGGGGGGAATTTTAGATTGAGAACAAGATCAAACATGCTTGAAACAAGAATCTAAACTAAGATCAAACACATTAATCTAAGATTTAATCCTACACATACGAAATGAAACTAAGCTATTTGAACATACATTAAGAAATCTACGATTACTAAATTGAATGTACACAAAAAGTAGAGTGTTACCATCCCATAGTGGAGTGTATTTTCCTGATGTTGGGTTGTTCTTATCACCATGAAGCCTCCAAATTTTGTGTGCAAAATCTTGAGGAATGATGCTCAATGTTGGTTGATCGAAGAAATGAGGTTGAAGCACTAACAATGGTGATTGCAAATGTCAATAGTACTTCGTTGTGCAAATGATGTTGATTCTCTGATCCATATTTGTGAGGAAAGGGGTTTGTTATATAGAAAATGAGATTCAAAATGGACGATCAAGATTGTGTTGAAGAATATCCATATCAACGGTCAGAGTGTGTTGATATGATTTAGACATGAGAAGATTATGCAAAGTTGATTGCACAATTTGGGTGATTGAGAAATAGATTGGCTAGTCATGGATTCGATTGATCAATCAGGATTTTAGATTGATTAGTTAGGATTTAGATGGGTTAGTTAGGAAATTGATTGATTAGTTAGAAAATTGATTGATTAGTTAACAACTTAGATTACTTAGTTAGCAATTTAGATTGATTAGTTAACAACTTAGATTGATCAGTTAGCAATTTAGATTGATTAGTTAACAACTTAGATTGATCAGTTAGCAATTTAGATTGATTAGTTAACAACTTAGATTGCTCAGTTAGCAAATTTAGATTGATTAGTTAACAACTTAGATTGCTTAGTTAGCAATCATAATTTTCTCAATCATAAAGTGGGTGAGGAATATGAATTAATTGATTTAATTAATTAATTCCTTTTTGGAGTTGAACGTGCAAATAAAAGTTAGACTTTTGCAAACAAATTTGTTCTAGTTTGATTTTATTTTTGATAATTGATTTCAATAGTTTGATTTAATTATTCAAATTTTGGAGGGAAAGTGTCGTAATTAAATTATTATGATTTAATAATTTAATCAACTTAGGGGAATAAGGTGATTTAGCGATGTAATTAAATAGTTGATGTTATTTAATCAATCAGGACAAAATAAACTGAGATTAGGACTTTATTAAATAAATGTAATTTATTTAATTGGTCAAAATGATGAAACGTGAAATAATCAAATAATGGTGTTTTATTTAATCAATAGCAGAATTAGGGTTTTTAAGATTTAATTAAATAAATGAAATTTATTTAATTTGTCAGAAATGATGAAAAGGTGAATTAATTAAATAATGTTGTTTTATTCAATTAATAGCGGAATTAGGGTTTTGGGATGTCATTTGATGTGGTGTTGTGGGATGTTACGGGATGATTATGAGACATTGTAGGATGATTCTGAGATGTTTTGACATTACGTGATGATTCTGAGATGTTGTGGGATGATTTTGAGATGTTTAGAGACATTATGGGATGATTTCGAGATGTTTCAGAATCATTCTACGATGTTCCAAGACATTACAAGATGATTTCAAGATGTTCTAAGATGATTCCAAGATGTTTTAAGACATTCTAAGACAATTCCAAGATGTTCCAAGATGTTCCAAGATGATTTTGAGATGTTCTGAGACATTTTGAGACAATTCTGAGATGTTCCAAGATGTTTCGGGATGATTTTGAGATGTTCTGAGACCACCGAGATAATTTTGAGATGTTTTGAGTTATTCTGAAACAATTTTGAGATGTTCTGAGTCATTCTAAGACATTATGGGATGTTCCAAAATGATTCTGAGTTATTTTGAGATAATTTTGAGTCATTCTGAGACAATTTTGAGATGTTTTGAGTCATTTTGATACATTACGAGATGTTGTGGGATGATGTTTGATGTTGTTTGATGTTGTTTGATGTTGTTTGATGTTATTCAATGATATTCGATGTTGTTCGGGGTGTGTGATAGGTTCTAAGTCAATTTTACATTTCTACACCTTCCTATGAATCTACACTATTTTGGTCAAGATATTTTCAATCTCCCTATTTGTTACTTCCACTTGCCCATTGGCTTGAGGGTGGTAGGGTGTTGATTTCCTATGCCTTATCCCATATTCCTGGACCAATTTAGTAATCAACTCCGATGTGAACTAGGGACCCTGATCTATTACAATCTCCCTAGGCACTCCATACCTTGTAAGTATCTCTTCATATAAAAATTTATCCACATTTCCATCTCTGACAAATTGCAATGATTTAACTTCAACCCACTTGATTAGATAATTTGTGCAAACTAAGATAAACTACTTTTTATTTGATGTTGGTAATATTGGGCCAATGAAGTCTAGCCCCCATTTATCAAATTGTGCTAATGCCAATTGTGGTTGCAAAGGCATCTCACCTATTCTAGTTGGCATACCCATCCTTTGACACTTGTCACAACTCTTTGTATATTTCATTGCATCCTTATGAAGAGTTGGCCAATAATAGCCAATAGTGAGAATCTTGAGTGCAGTCCTCTTTGTTGCAAAGTGTCCCCCACAAGGTTCATCATGGTAGGATTTGATGATGTCATAAACTTCATTCTCTCTTATGCATCTCCTCATAATATTATTTGGACCTGTATAAAATAAATAACCAGTTATCTAGGAGTAGGGAAAACTTTTGCATACCAAATATCTATTTTCTCTAGGGAGAAATGAGGTGGTATTTGTCCTGCTACTAGATAATTGACAATATTAGTAAACCAAAGTGTGTGCAGAGTTGGAGAAAATAAATGCACATCTAGAAAAGAATCATCAACAAAATCTTATGCTAATTGAGTTGGTAGTTTTGACAAAAAATATGCCACCACATTTACTTTTCCAAGCTTATCCACTATGGTGATGTCAAATTCTTGTAGTAATAACAACCATCTGACAAGTCTACCACCAACCACAAGTGTATTCATTAAATACCTTATTGCAGTGTGATCAATGTGGATGAAGACTATATATCCTATGATGTAGTGTATGAGCTTGTTAATTACATTAACAACTGCCAACATCGTTTTTTTTGTTACTGTGTAGTTAAGTTTTGCTCCTTGAAATTTTTTGTTGATGTAGTAGATAGCATACTATTTATTACCTTCCTTTTATCCAAGCACTTCTCTTATAGAAAAATTAGAAGCATGTGTGTGTATGTGGAAACACAAGGTCCAATTTGGTCCTCTCAAGATGGGTGCTTTGTTCAATGCTATCTTGGGTGCTTCAAAAGAGTGTTGACATTTTGTGGTCCATTCAAATTCTACATCATTTATGAGTAAAACAAATAAAGGGGCTGCAATTTTACTAAAGTACAGAATAAATCTTTTATAGTAGCCAACATGTCCTAGAAAACTCTTGAAATATCTTTGTTTTTGTGGCATAGGGAGTGTGGAGATTATCTCAATTTTATTTGGTTCCACTTGAATCCCTTCACTTGATACAAAATATCCTAGTACAATCCCTTGGGTCATCATCATGAAACATTTCTCATGACTTAGGGATAGATTTTGTTCTTGACACCTATTTAAGACCTTCTATAGGTTATTAAGTGCTTATTCATATGTTTATCCATAAGCTGTGAAATCATCCATGTAGATTTCCATTGAGTCATGTGCAAAATCTAAGAATATACTTAGCACTGCCCTTTGGAAAGTGGTTGGAGCATTACATAGTCCAAAGAGAAGAAAAAAATAGGCATATGTGCCCCAGGGGCATGTAAAGGTGGTTTTATCCTAGTCCTCTAGAGCTATTCTAATCTAGTTGTAGCCACTAAATCCATCTAGAAAGGAGAAGTACATTTTACCTGCTAGGGAGTCAAGCACTTGATCAATGAAAGGTAGTGAAAAGTGATATTTTCTAGTGGTTGCATTTAATTCTCTATACCCCACACACACTCTCCACTTCCCTCCTTTCTTTGGGATAATAACTAGAGGTGACACTCATTGACTATCAGAAATGGAGTAAATGCAACCTACATCAAGCAATTTTTGTAATTCAGTTTGGACTATGTCTCTTAGTGCAAGGTTCATTCACCCTTTAGGGTTGCCTGATTGGTTTAAAACCACCATTAATGTATATCTTGTGCATGTAAAATCTTGGGTCAATCCCCTTAATTTCATGGTAATCCCATGCAAAGGTTTTTGTGTGTTCCTGCAACACAATGTTCAAGGAGGTATGTTGTTCAATGGTTAATTCACTGCTAACATTTAACATTTTACCTAGCATGATTTCGAAAGTCTTGGATGTTGTTTTCATAGATGAAAGGTCAAGTCCTATGTCTGGGACACGTTGTTGTGGTAGAAAAGGATGGAAAAGTTGGTATATTGACTCTGATGAATTGGCAGGGATAATATTCTACAAAGGATCATGCAGACATGTCAAGTAGTCTTGTTGTTGCAAGTCCCTACCATAGTTATTTTGTATGATGTGTTCTATCAATTCATTGTTGTTTTCTCAGATGAAAGATCAAGTCTTGTTATGTCTGGGACACATTGTTATGGTAGAAAAGAATGGAAAAGTTGGGATATTGACTCTGATGAACTGTCAGGGATAATATTCTATAGAGGATCATGCAAACATCTCAAGCAGTCTTGTTGCTATAGGTCCCTACCACAGTTATTTTATCTTCTCTAAGTTTTCATAAGGCTAGGCTAGTGGATAAAGGACTAGCTTTTTAGTCACGTTTCCATTTGAGATAATCATGTTTCCAAACCTACAACCTATAAATACATTTATTTTTGCTAACCATGGTCTTCCTAGAATAAGGAGATAGACTGCAAGGTTAGCCTTTGGTTGTAATATCATGAAATATGTAGGGTACTCCCATGAATACAATGCTATGACCAAGTCCTCAATCATGCCCTTAGGCTTAACTGTTGACCTATCTACCAATTATAGAATAGTGGGTGTAGGTCTGAGGTCTATTAGCCACAACAACTGTATTGTTTCCTTGGTCATCACATTTATGGCTACCCCCAAGTCAATAAAGTCATTTTTATGAGAGTGCCATTTATCTTAACATCTACCATTGGACCTCCAAGATTTGCATACTTGGGGATAATTATTTTTTCCAACATAATGTTTTCAATTTTCCCTAGGAAATGAACACTCTGAGGGTCCTTTCTCTTTCTTCCTAGCTTTTTAAGACAAAATTCTCTCACCATTTTAGTGTAGATGGGAATCTCCTTGATGGATTGAATGAGGGGTATCTTTATACACACATCCTTAAGTTGTCCTAACAAGTCAGTTTCAACTTGGGTCTTGTATCTTTGAACAACCAATCATTTAGGGAATGGAGGCTCAGGACTTGAATTGGTTTGGTTAAACTAATTTTACTTAGGCACCATAAATGGGTTGTCCAAGATCTTTGTTGAGGGTTCCTCATCAACCATCTCAATAATTTCAGGGGATGAAGGCCCAATCAATGTTTTCCCTGATATGAGGTGGACATCACTCACCTCTATCACATAATTAGGGTATTGAATAACCTCGACAGTGTAGGCCTATTCAACATGCTTGTTAGTTAGGTTAGGTGCGGTTTGGGCTGACAGTTGAGGTGCTCTAGGTAGTTGAGGTGATGGATTTGTTGGATTGGGCATGATGGCTTCTTGTCATGACTACAAAGGTTGTTGTGGTTGCTAATAAGTCATATTTTGGTTTTTCCATTACTAGCCTTTTTGCAATTGATGTTACCATTGGTTTTTTTTTGTGGTCATTGGGGGTTGTAGTTGGATCCTTGATATTTTTTTTGTGGCCACATGTTTTTTTTTTGTTGGTTCTAGTTTGGATGAGGATTTTACCATTGGTTTTGTGTGTTTTCCCAAGGCTCAGCATTCCAACTAGAGAAATTTTGATTGCTAACTAGAAGTAGTGTATTGAAATTCAAAGGATCCTAAGGCATACCTTTTCTTGGTTTCCATGGTCTCCTTTGAGCAATGTAAAACAATTTTCCATCTTCACCCTCTAGTGCTTGAAAGTCTAGTTTCCCTGGTCTGTCCTCAAAAATACTTGCTACTCTTTTGTACTTGCAATTTTCTTTTCTTTGTTTGTAATTAGTGCATTATTCAATAAGGATTTCCTCTTCCCCTTCTTGATTTTTCTTCACATGTAGAGTGTCTAATTGTGTAGCCAAATGGCTTATGATTTCTTCCTTCATGTTTGACAACGGGTTACTTAATTCCATTCTAGAGACTCCATTAGATGTCTTACTGATGGAAGATGTTCTATCTCCTTTGACCTTCTTTATGAAAGACCTTGAATAGTTCATACATGCCTTGCAAATCTCCTCAAATGGTGCTTAAGAAATGTCTTTTTCCCCAATGAGATTAACTACATCCATACAGTCCTCATTAATCCCTCTTAAGAATATTAAATTTAGAGACTCGCCAGAGAGCCTATTTTGGTGGAATTTCTTAAGAAAAAACTAGAATCTTTCCATGTAATATTTCAAAGATTCATCCTCCTTTTGAGGCATCCTGAAAATGTCATCTCTTCTTCTATAAATTCCTCTACGATAGTCTTGGTATTTCTCCGAGAACTTTGTCTTCATAGTATTCCAATATGGAACAACATCTCTTCCCAAACCCATAAGCCATCTTAAAGCAGCATCCTTCAAGGTTCTTGCAAATAGTTTGAGTCTATGTGCATATGTTGTATAATCATAGCTTCTACATAGTACATCAAACTCAAAAAATAAAGTATTTGGATCCTCAATAACCAAGCCATAGAAGACAGGAAATGTTGAAGGAGGTATATTCTTCAAGGTAGTTGCTCTCTCCTAGTTGGCAATGGGGAACTCAAAAGTTATATGTTTTGATGGATCATCCACCACTACATCAGCCATGGTTTGGAAGGTCTCCTCTGTATTTGTAGTGGATGTTGGTGAAAGGGAAATTTCCTTGCTCTATTCATTGTGATATCCAATATCCTCTCTAGCTTGGTGTGTTGAGGGTAGAAATATTCCCAAAGCATCTTGTTGCCTCCGCATACAATAGTATGACTTTGTGTATCAATGGATCTTGCATAATGTTAGCAAAATGTTATGGTATTGATGGAATAAAACCTAATTGTCCTAATAATATCAATAAAATACTAAACTATGAAAACATGAAATAACAAAGATGAATCTTAAATGTAGCATCATCCCTGGCAATGACACCAAAAATGTAAGGCCCAGCTAATGCTCAGTGAACTTGGTGTCAAACACACAATTCAAAGGAGGTTCCTAACTAAATGATCCACTAAACCCTTGCAAGGATTTCATTTAATTATCAACTAGGGATAACGTAAGCTTGTGATGATGCTAGCATTGTATGTGCATCCAAAGATTATATACTGACTATATCATCTAGTATAGGAGTTTACACATGTGGGAAAATATAAAACTGGGAAACAAGGAAAAGGTTAATTGTAGAACTATTACAGTTATGGGTACCTACAAATAAAAACTATGCCTAGTGTAGAGTAGAAAATGTCTCCACTAAAGGCTGTAGGACCTAAGGCAACAAGTCTTTCTATACTCCACATTCAAGAACAAATCCTTAAGATTTCAATGCAAAGGAGATTGAAATCTAGTGAAGGGAATTCTCTAGGGGATTGAAAGATAAGAATGAGGGGTTCACCACCAAGTTTAGACGTGGAAAAGACAATGTAATGAAAGATGAAATGAAAACCCTAGTTTGATGCAATGACCTACAAAATGACTTAGAAAAGTAAACAAAACAACATAAAAAACTGCAAAACAAGAATTGTGCACCTGGAAACTTGTAGAGGCTTGAATGAAGATTGGAAAAGTTGTTGATTTTAAAATTTTGGCCTATTGGGACTCATTCACCAATCTAGACGAATCAATCCCAAATCGGGGTTTCTGCATAGGAACAGGTTTCTCGAAAAAGGGTATCTGAAAATGCCAAAATCTCAAAATTGACAAAAAATGGGACTCATTTGCCACTTGTGGCGAATGAGTCCAATTTGGCTTTTCTGGAAATTCAAAGTTTTGATCTGTACTTCTCGGTCTGCTCTTTCTATTCCTACAGGTGTCCGAATCCAAAACCCTAATTTTTGGGGTTGTAAGTGACTTTTTCTGAAGATTATAACCTTGCAAGTAGAGAGGTGACTCCAACAAGTTTGATGCCTATTATTGAATGATCTTTCAAGCTCCAAGATACCTAGATCTACAATCACACATGCAAAGAGGAGAAGACTTGTTGATTGTTAGAGAATGGGGGTTTGCCTTGGTCAAACCTCGTTTAGGTAATTAAACGAAATGATGAAATATGTACATGAAACATGGAGCATAGGACATGAAACATGAACAATAATACCTTAAATTATGTCTTGTAAATCTTCAACTCAACATGAAATGGCCATGAAGGATGTAGATATTGGTCTTTGACAATACTAATAGAATAATGCTTGGTCTTGGATCTTCAATGCTGCATCACAGCACTAGCTCACTAACATGGTTGATGCTTGATATGCTTGACATGATGATGGATCTTGAATTTTGCAATAATGGATGAAGAGATCTTGCCCTTGAATGATCTTGAAAGTTATCTTGATGACCTTAGAATGCTTAACTATTGCATGCTTGACTTGATGACATGAAAGTGTGATGTTGCTTGGATTTCGTAGGATGCTTAGAGATTACTTAGATGAAATAATGATTTGGAAGCTTGTTTATATAGGCAAGCCACTCAAATGACCGTTAATTTGATCCCCAAGGCCAAATTTGAATTAAAAACCCACTTTTTCCTACTCAAACCTTTAAAAGAGCTCAAATGGGACTCATTCACCATCCTAGGTGAATGAGTCCCACCTGGATGGGACTCATTCACCCAAAGTGGTGAATGGGTCCCATTAGGGCTATTTCGGGGGCTAAACTATTGGGGAGTGAAGAATTTAAGCTTCTATGTTGATTTTGTCGGGTTTTTGACCAAATTATGCCTTGGGATGCACAATATGGGGTCATAGAGGCCTATTAATGATGATGTAAAGGTTATAAATGTAATAGGGCCCAAAATCCAATGTGAAACTATAAATAAATAAACTTTACAACACTAAATCAAGGCAAAATTGGGTTTATTTAACTTAGAAGGGCCCTAAATCCCATGTGAATGTGAAAGACACATTGCAACACTAGATTAGGTCCACTTGATTTACAAGCCTCCCAAATTTAATGTGAAGATGGAAATAAATACATTTTACAACATTAAATTAGGACAGAGTTAGGTTAAATTAGCTTAAAAAGGGCCTAAGACCTAATGTGGATGTGTAAAACACCTCACAACACTAGATTAAGGTGTCATTAAGTCCAATTTACCTTGAATTAAGCAAGGACACAATTTTATATGGTACATTGAGCCCCCACTTTAGTGAGAGGATGAACTTGCTTCAAACTCACACTAAAGTAGACATTCAAGAGGGTTCCAATTGTACCAATGTGAATGACAAAGGATGACAAAGATTAAGGAAGCGGTCAATCCCCTAGGATCTAAGATCCTAAGTCAAACCAATATGAGCACAAAAGGACACACACAAGGTGTATGATTTTCAGCAGAACAAGATACGCTATCATGCAATGTCAATAATTAAAAGAAAGAGAAATACAAATGAGAAACAAATTAAAATGTGGATCAAGCTTCGACCATTTTTCCAACATGATGTAGATCAGATCTAGGTTGTTTATCCAAAAACTGCATACTCACTCTGAGGTGACGAAACTCATGGCTATCCGTGGGTGAGAAGTCCTAAAAGGTGAGAAACATACACTCATGGCTGGTATGCACTCACACACACGCAAGTGGCTATGGGGAAAGTCATGCCTTACATTGGGCTTCCTGCTCAACCATACCAAAGTTATACCTCCCAATAACTTTAATAAGGCGCCACAAAAATGATCTTCAAGCTCAATGAGGCAAGCAAGACTTTGTATGCTTAGTTCTCATAGAAATTGTAAATGCAAAATAGTGTAAGGTATGTTCAAAGGGATTTTTCTTAATTCGTGCAAGGTTTCTTCTTGGGGAACATCATGCCTAATGTGTCCAAGAGAGAATAAGTCAAAAAAATATCACACTCTTGGAGGAAATCAAAGCCAATGACACCAACAAGAAAAGGACACATCACAAGAAAAAATAAAATCGTACAGTGAAACATGAGTGTCGATGTATGCCCCCACTTTAAAACGATTGCTAACACCATTATTGTGAGCAATTGCTTTAAAGTAGAAGAATAAATGAGAGCTTATGCAGAAAGCCCTATGCCAAGTCATATATTTATGATAAGCTACGTCATGAAAAAGGTAGTATGTCACATGCAAGCCAACTTAAGGCATGTCGTCCACATCCCAAGCTTGCTCTTATATGTTCATGAAAGTTACTCAACTAGCCAAGAGGAGGCAATAAAAAGTAACATACAAGGACAAGGCTACCTAACCCCTTGCCCCACTTAGTGCAGGACAAGGATGAGCCAAATAGGATGAGAATAGGTACTAGTTAGAGGAGTTAGGTGCTTCAACACAACGAAGAACACCACACTCCTGAAGATGTTGAATTTTGTTGTTCAAAGCCTTACATTCATTAGTAGAATGACCATGAACTCTATGATATGCACAAAATGAAGTTTTGTAGTAGAATTTATTTTGAGTTCTTGGAGGGATGGAGATCACACGATCTTGGATTAGTCTTGCCAAGATACTCTCTTGATCAAAAGTAGAGGATGTTCTTTCATTTTGCGACAAATATATCTCTTGCTTAGTATTAGTTGTCATACCTATGCAAGACTTTTTAGATTATGAGATTTTGTTCTCTCCTTGAAAGGAGGATGTAAAATCTAACTAATTAAAATCATTAGTGTTTTGCGAGATGACATTAACATTAAGCGAAGATTTCTTTATTTCTTGCAAATGATAACAAGCAATACCACTAGTGTCCATCAATTCGAGATGAACTATTGTCAAAGTCAGCTTAGAGGAATGTTTTATGACAGTGTTGATATCAAGCGAAGGATTTTTTATTTCTATCAAAGGACAATAACAAAGACCACGAGTCATTTCTTATGTGTTAGGCTCTATAGGGTTGTGGATACCTTGTTCACTAGAACCACATCCTTTTCCACTATAGCCAAGTTGTTTCATAAGCTCATAGTCTTTTCCATAAAGATTTTTCATTGCTTTTGGATCTGGTGGTGGCTCTTTATTGATTTCATCAAATTTTATTCTGTAATTTGTTGTCTTTTGTTCAAAAGTGGTTGAGGTGGATGCTTTCAAAGGAATTTCTGAATTTTGTGTTGACATTACCACTTTTTCTTTTCCCTTTTCAAAGTATTTGTGTATGATCTTGTATTCTCCCATGAATGTTGGTTCGAATTCTAAGGAACCCCAATCATCTTCTAGTAGCTTCGTGACTTCCTTGATATGTTTTTCTTTGTCTTTTTGTTGCATGGATTCCACTTGTGTGGTTGGTGTTAATGTTGCCAAAGGATTTTCCTTGCCTTTCTCAATGTTTAAACAACTATTTGGGTCAGGGTCAGCTTTGAGTGTGTACACTTTGTTGTTGTAGATAAACTTCATTTTATGATGAAGAGTATAAGGCACCCCATTTATTGCATGAATCCATGTCCTACCAAAAATAATATTATATGAAATTTCGTGAGGCATAACATGGATCAATGTCTCTAATGTGGCATTTCCAGCTGTAATAGGTAAAGTGATCACACCGAGCGATTTTTTTCTACATTGTCAAATCCCATAATAGATAAAGAATCAAGTTGAATGTTTGATTTATCGATGCCAAGCCTATCCAAAAGGGTCACACTACACACATTAAGGGTCGATCTATTGTCAATGAGGGTTCTCTTTATCCCTTTTCTTTTGTATTGAGATATTATTATGAAAGCTTCATTTTGTTTTTACACTTCCAAAGGGGGGAGTTCACTTTGGTGGAAAACAATGCCAACATTTATCCCTTTAATCATGGCTGCTATGTCATTTGGTTGTGCATTAGAAGGGATAGGAAATTGTTGCAAGGCTATTTGAAGCATAGTGTGATAATTAGGTGAATTCTGAATTAGATCCCATAGAGATATTTTTCCAGGAGTATTCTTAAGTTGTTCAACAAGATTATACTCCTTCCCACTATGCAAAGGAAAACAAGGAGGACTGGGTAAGATAGGATTAGGAAAAGGTAAGGTTGTTGGGGTTGGTTGTTGTGTTTGTGGGTTATTTATAGTGTTATATATATGAGCAACAATATTATGAATCAGTTGTTGCGAAACATTATTCTTAGGTGGGTAAAGGATAAGTTCAAGTTTGTTTTGAGTTTGAGTTTTGTGTGAAGGTGGGTAAAGGATGAGTTGAGGTTGAATAATATTAACATCCCTTAGTGAGTGAGAGTCTATTGTGACTTCATCATATTCATCTAAGGGTGGAGTGTTTTCCTTTTCTTGCACCATGATATTCTCCCTAGCAGGAGAGTTTTTAGGAGAACTACAAACCAAATGTTCTTAAAATTCAAGGATTGGTTCTTCCAAAATGACTTCATCGCAAGTAAGGGAATTATCAATGGTTTGATTGTCTTGTTTAGGAGAAGGCTCTATTTGATTGTCCTTTTTCTCAAAGGTCTCATTCTCTTGTGCCATACTACCTACCCTAGTAGGAGAGCTTGTTATATGTTCATCACATTCCATGGTTAGAGTTTGTAAAGTAGCTTCATCACAAGTAGGGGGCATCAAGAGAAGGACAACTATGATTTTCATTATTACCAAATAGATCTTTCCATATGGTAGGAGCATTAGGGAAGGGAGGGAAAATATTCTCATGACTCTTAATAGGTATACCTTCTAATACCAACCTATCCTCTTTATATCGAGGAGGGATATTAGGAGAAGGGAAATTTTTATTGTCATGGTCAATTATGATATCATCCTCTTTTACTAAGACATTTTCAAAAGCAAGGGATGAATGGAGATTAGGCAAAGTGATGGTTAGAAATGTTTCTATGATCTCATCTTCTTATTTTCTAATATCTTACAAAGGGAGATGGGGGGAGGGACAATCAAGACCCTCAATGCTTGTACCTTCTTTCACCAAGATACCTTCATCACTAATAGGAGAGGTATCGGGAGAAGAACAAGTATGATTTTTATGATTGTCTACAATAACATCCTCACCAATGGGCAATGTAATATTAAGGAGTGTGTCAATGGTTTGATCCACTTGCTCTAGGATGTTCCCATAATTATGAACGATAGTAGAAGGATGACTAAAATGTTTCTTAATGACCTTATTATTGTAATCTAAATTAAACTCATAAGAGGGGATGTTGTACTTATGCAATCCATTTTGAATCATATCAAAGCCACATCTCTTGAAAAAAACATGCTATCATGGAAAAGTAAAGAAATTGCAATGCAATGATCTAAAGCAAAATACAATTTTTAGATTTGAAACAAGGTAATTTATTGATTACTCTATGCAATGATATGAAAATGGAATGTTGTGAATGCAAATTTGAAATGAAGCAATGCATGAAATGGACTAATTTAGGCTAGTTTTAGTGAAATGTATGAAATAGAAAGTCAACCAACTGAAACATATAAACAATGGTAGCAAACAAAAGCTTAAAAACAAGGTTTTTAGTGTTGTAAAAGGTTGTTTCAGATCTATACAGGGACTTATTCGCCCAAGGTGGTGAATGAGTCCCAGTAGGGATTTTTTTCAAAAAAATTAAGAATTTTCAATGGATCTTGATGCTTTTTAGGTTGTATGATATGTATCCTAGGTGAAAATGATTTTTTTTTAGATGATTTGGAATGATTTGAGATGTAAAAATGCAACCTATGTGCACTTTCACTACTACAAAACTTTCAAACCCTAGAATGCAAATCCTAATGCAATGTTAATGCAAGCTAAATCTAGGATGATGGACTCCAAATCAGTAAAGAAGGTATTCTAAATGAAGGCTCGCCAAAATTTAGAGTAGAAACCACTAAAGGTTGTAGGACCTAAGGCAACAAGTCTTTCTATACTCCACATTCAAGAAAAAATCCTTGATATTTCAATGCAAAGGAGATTGAAATCTAGAAAAGGGAATGTTCTAGGGGATTGAAAGATAAGAATGAGGGGTTCACCACCAATTTTATACTTGAAAAAGATAATGCAATGAAAGATGAAATGAAAAACCCTAGGTTGATGCAATGACCTACAAAATGACTTAGAAAAGTAAACAAAACAACACAAAAAACTGCAAAACAAAAATTGTGCACCTGGAAACTTGTAGACGCTTGAATGAAGACTAGAAAAGCTCTTGATTCTAAAATTTTGTCCCACTGGGACTCATTCACCAATCTGGGAGAATCAGTCCCATATCAAGGTTTCTGCACAGGAACAGGTTTCTTGAAAAAGGGTATCCAAAAATGCCAATATCTCAAAATTGACCAAAAATGAGACTCATTCGCCACTTCTGGCGAATGAGTCCAATTTGGATTTTTGTAAATTCAAAGTTATGATATGTACTTCTCAGTCTGCTATTTCTATTCCTCCAAGTGTCTGAATCCGAAACCCTAATTTTTGGGGCTGTAAGTGACTTTTTGTGAATATTTTGACCTTGCAAGTAGAGAGATGACTCCAACAAGTTTGAAACCTATTCTTCAATGATCTTTCAAGCTCCAAGATACCTAGATCTGCAGTCACACATGCAAAGAGGAGAAGACTTGTCGATTGTTAGAGAATGGGGGTTTGCCTTGGTCAAACCCCATTTAGGTAATTAAACCAAATGATGAAATAATGAAAGATGTACATGAAACTGGAACATAGGACATGAAAAATGAACAATAATACCTTGAATGATGTCTTGTAAATTTATAACTCAAAATGAAATGACCATGAAGGATGTATATCTTGATCTTTGATAGTAAGAATAGAACAATGCTTGGTCTTGGATCTTCAATGCTATATCACAACACTAGCTCACTAACATTCTTGATGCTTGATATGCTTGACATGATGATGGATCTTGAATTTCTACAACCATGGATGAAGAAATATTACCCTTGAATGAGCTTGAAAGCTATCTTGATGACCTTAGAATGCTTAACTCTTGAATGCTTGACTTGATGACATGAAAGTATGTTGTTGCTTGGATTTCTTAGGATGCTTAGAGATTAATTAGATTAAATAATGATTTGGAAGCTTTTTTATATAGGCAAGTCACTCAAATGATATTTAATTTGATCCCCAAGGCTGACATTGAAGAAATTTGAATTAAAAACCCACTTTTTCCCACTCAAACCTCAAAAATAGCTCAAATGGGACTCATTCACCATCCTGGGTGAATGAGTCCTACCTGGATGGGACTCATTCACCCAAAGTGGATAATGGGTCCCACAAGGGCTATTTCGGGGGCTAAACTATTGGGGAGTGAAGAATTTAAGCTTATTGTGTCGCCAAAAAGTGTAGCCTTTGACACTTTTCACTCATTTGGACCCTTGCCTATGGATTCTCGACCTTTTTTAGCCTCCTTTTACCCCTTTCCAAGCCTTGTGCCAAAGTGTTGTAAGGTTTTGTAAAAAATTTTCACACTTTCCTAGCCTTGTCACCACTAAATCAACCATTTCTTATGCTAAAAATGACCCCTTCATCCACCTATAAGTCTGAATTAAGTGTGTTTCGTGAGACAATCCTGACAAACATTATTAAACACATTTTAACCCCCGACAACCACTCAAAAATGCCCAGGTGGACTAGGTCGCCACCTTGGATGACCTAGTTCCATGTGGAATAAAATTCAAATTTAACTTAATATTCTTTCGAGATTTTATCTCTAAAACCCTAAGGTCGGCCTGTATGGTGCTATTTTTGGAAAATTAGGGCATATCTTGTATAAATAAGGGATTTTCTCATCTCTTTCACCCTAATATTCTAATCTCCAATCTTCTAACTCACCTTTATTCTTCCTTGCTCTCCTCTCACTCCTTCTCAAGCAAGCTAGGGTTTGAGCATTCCAAGTCAACAAGACATATATTTTGAAGCATTCAAGGGCTGATTGTTGCAGTAACAAAAGATCTCTCATCATGGCAAGGTAACTTACTCCATTATTCCATTGTTTCATGTTTCATTACATTATTTCTATTCATTTTGATTTAGTTACCTAAAAGGGGTTTGACCAAGGCAAACCCCTAATCCCTAACAATGAGCATTTTGTCTCTCTCTCTCTCCTTGTGTGTTTACAGATTTAGGTACATTGAAGATCATTGAAGACTTTGAAGACTTATTGAAGACTTCTCCTTGCTTCCAAAGTCTAAACATCCACCAAAAGTCACTTTCAGGCCCAAATATCAGAGTTTCAGAAGCGGACAACTGTGAAGAACCAAGGTGCAAACCGAGGGCTTCTGTTTCCCCTTCAGAAATCCTAGAAATCTTGAAGAGGACTAAGTTGCCAACAATGGTGACCTAGTCCCACTAGATAGGTATTTCTATGATTTTCACATTTCTAGACACCCATTTGGCAGAAACAGGCTTCGGACCAGTTTTCTCAAATCTAGGACTAGGTCACCCAAATTGGCACAAGTGTCCCTTTCGACTTCTGCAACATTTCATTAGCATTCCATACCTCCATTAGATCCTTCTTCAGATTCTAGGAGCACACATTCTATCTGATTTTGGCACCTTAATGCCAAAATATTTGTTACATGCACCTGAAATCCTCTTTCCCTTGTTAGCATATTTAATGTGTCACCAAAAAGTGTATCCTTTGACACTTTTCACTCATTTGGACCCTTGCCTATGGATTTTGGACCTTTTTCAACCTCTTTTTACCCCTTTTCCAAGCCTTGTGCCAAAGTGTTGTAAAACATTTTCACACTTTCCTAGGCTTGTCATCACTAAATCAACCCTTTCTCATGACATAATGACCCCTTAATGCACCTATAAGTTTGAATTAAGTGTGGTTTGTGAGACAATCCCAAAAAACAACAATAATCATATTTTAATCCCCGAAAACTAATCAAATTTTCCCAGGTGGACTAGGTCACCACCTTGGGCGACCTAGTCCCATGTGGCATAAAATTCAAAATTAACTTAAAATTCTTTCAGGATTTTGTCTCTAAAACTGTAAGGTCAGCCTGTATGGTGTTATTTCGAGAAAATTAGGGCATAAATTCTATAAATAAGGATTTTCTCCTTCATTTTTCACTTCTACTTCTTCCATCTCATTTTTTTTCTCCTCGCTTAATCTTCTCAAGCACTCATCCACTCTTCTTCTCAAGCAAGCTAGGCTTTGAGCATTCTAAGTCAACAAGACATCTTTTCTGAAGCATTCAAGGGATGATTGTTGCAACAACACAAGATCTCTCATCATGGAAAGGTAACTCACTCCATTACTTCATGTCTCATGTTTCATTACATTATTTCTATTCATTTTGGTTTAGTTACCTAAAAGGGGTTTGACCAAGGCAAACCCCTAATCCCTAACAATCAACATTTTCTCTCGCTCTCTCTCTCTCTCTCTCCTTGTGTGTTTGCATATTTAGGTGCATTGAAGATCTTTGAAGACTTGTTGAAGACTTTTCCTTGCTTGCAAAGTCTAAACATCCACCAAAAGTCACTTTCAAGCCTAAATATCAGAGTTTCAGAAGTAGACAACTGTGAAGAACCAAGGTGCAAACCGGGGGTGTCTGTTTCCCCTTAAGAAATCCTATAAATCTTGAAGAGGACTAAGTCACCAACAATGTCGACCTAGTCCCACTAGATAGGTCTTTCTATGATTTTCACATTTCTAGACACCCATTTGGCAGAAACAGGCTCCAGACTAGTTTTCTCAAATCGAGGACTAGGTCGCCCAGATTGGCACAAGTGTCCCTTTCAGCTTCTGCAACATTTTCATCAGCATTCCAAAACTCCATCAAATCCTTCTTTAGATTCCAAGTGCATACATTCTATCTCATTCATTTCTATAATAGTTTATGTATATTTCTTAGGTCATTTTG
Organism: Sequoiadendron giganteum; assembly: GCA_007115665.2. Taxonomy (NCBI): domain Eukaryota; kingdom Viridiplantae; phylum Streptophyta; class Pinopsida; order Cupressales; family Cupressaceae; genus Sequoiadendron; species Sequoiadendron giganteum. Next base: position 448,362,930 of record CM021108.1, on the reverse strand, counting down.
TATATGTTTGCATACAATATTTTGTTTTCTAGCACTTTGCATTTCCTGGGTTTTACATTACTAATTAGTTTTTGTTTTCCATTTCCAGCATTTAGGGCACTCCACACACATCACTTTAAGCCCCTAACCCCCTCTTTGAATGCAACCTATGCATTTTGGCCTACTTCTCTCTCCTTTTAGGTGAAAAACTCTAGAAGTGTTAGAGAGTCTTGTGATGCCAAACTATTTGTTACATTTTGGTGAACCTGAATTTAAACGATGGTACTGGTGGCAATGGCAGTGGCAGTGGGACTGGTACATATGATATTGACACAAATCACATAATGAAAGTTGAATTTGAGACACAGGCCGAAGAAAATGAAGAGCAGACTCAGAATCAAGATGACTCTTTTACTTTATCTCAAGATGAGCATTAGTTTGAGGACCCTTACTCCATTTGGGAAATGGAAGAGAATTAGCTGCTTTTAGGTATTTATATTGCACTTCATGAATCAGTTTCCATTGTTCCAAAGTCCAAACTGTAGTTGATGATATTTAATATTGTATTCAATGAAATGGTGAACCATTGCACTTCATGAATCATATTCCAAACTATAGTTGATGATATTTTATATTGTATTCCATGAAATTGTGATATTTTATATTGTATTCCATGAAATTGTGGTATTTTATATTTTATATTTTATTCCATGGTATTGAATTTGATATTTGATTCTGCATCATTTTTAAAGAACAACACTTATCACACTAATTATAAATTCCTATTGCATTTCCATTCACACAATCCTTGATAAATAACTGAAAGGAATATTAATCCATTCCTTGAAAAAAAGGTAACAGTTCAACATCTATAACTTAGAAGCTCTACCAAACTGATTATAAAAAGATTTTTTGATACTCCAGCATTAGAAGCAGCTGACATGACAATAAACGTTGCTAAGCTCACAAAAGAAATAATTGAGAGCCTTACTGAAGATAGATACATGCATAGAAGTGTTGGTTAATAGATTTGTCACCTAACTCTATATTCTTACGCCCACAGAGGTGACAAACACAACAATAGTTGAATTAGCCATAATAGTATTTCAGACTGATTCTCTGCTTATTTTAGAGGTGGTAGCTACCTTCTTCAGATATTCAATGAATTATTTTTAAGTAATATCGCTTTTAACCAAAAAGCAAATGAAAGCAAATCCTTTTAACCAGAAAGCTTCGAAAGGAATCCACACAACTTAAACAATAAAAGCTTAAACTACCAAATCACCTAAATTATACTGAGAAATCCTTATAGATCCATCACCATAAAATCTGTATTCACAGATAAACATTCCACAGCAATGAAACTAGCCAAACATATATCATTCCAATAATAGATAATCCACTGGCAAAATAATCAACAAAAGTAGAATAAATCCACACACCATAACTCAAAGATTAAGCATGCATGAACTTCACCATTGTCTTTCTATATTGAAATACTAGAAAAGTAGTAAAAATAGCTTACAAATTGTCTTGATAACAGTTTCTTGAAGACAACCATTTTAGAAATTAAAATAAAAAGTATTTGATGTATCAAGAGAGCCAAATTAAAAAAAATAACATAAAAACTAAAAAATAATTAGGTCCCAGCACCGATTCCTTCGCTTCAAATTATTTCCACCTCCTACTGCTCCAGTAACGCCTCTTCTGCCTTTACTCTTTGCCTGTATTCCCGGTACTTGGTGATAATTACGGTGATTTTTTGCTTCCCGGAGTCATGGTGATTTGCATCCTTGTCCTCCATTTTGAAAGTGAATAGTCCAACTCAGCTAGCATTTCATTTTGTCACTTTTTTCCTTAAATGAACTCATATAGGTCTGCAAGTTACTCAATTTTTTGAACAAGTCTCTAGTGGTTGTCTCAAGATCACATACTTCTTTATGATATACCTCTTTAAATTCCCTCATTACGTCTGCAACATCCAATACCTTTTCATCGAACTCATCTGTGAACTCCACTTCAAGAGCATTGAAGTTCTCCTTGATCTTCACCAATATGTCAAAGTATTTTTCTAACACTTTATTGATTTCCTTGATATAATATTCATATATTGAAAATTTCAAATCCAAGGAATCAAACCAACTAGGATCAATTTATCTAGAGTCATCCACCAATTTTTCTTTTTATTAACAAAGTGTGTTCCATGGAGAGTAATTATGAAAATTTCCCTTGAAAGAAAAAATGTGCTACCATGTTCTCTCCTGATCTTTCGGAGCTCAGCTACCAGTTCCTTTCTTTTATCAGACACATTAACATAGAATTGCATAAATTTAATAATGTAGAAAAGGCCATCCTGATAAAGCCCTTCTATACATTCACTGGCAGCTTTAGCATAACCTAAATTTTTCCTGACCCGTTGCACAGTGTCAGAATCAATACCTTGAACATTTGAGCTTGAGGCTTCCTTAGTGGTTGGAGTCACAATTGATGAAATAAAATTGCTTAAAGAAATAATATTATATTGCAACTGAAAGTTCTCCTTTTTTTGTTTTTTTTCTCTTTTGATCGATGCATTAACAGAGTAATCAACATGATATACATCACCTTCTAAAGTAGATGAACCCATATCAACATGAGTAACCTTGTAGTCGACTTCCATTATCTCATTTTCATTTAGGTCCTTTTCTGGATCAACAATTTCCAACAGTTGATGCCCAAAAGTGGAATCAGTGACAATTCGTGACATCCTCTTAGCCTTTTGGGGCTTCTAGTGACCCTATAGCAGCATGACAACCGTATCTACTTCAATTTTCATTGCGGGAATATTCTTTCTTTTCTTCTCAACTACTTTCTTTAACCATACTGGGGAAGATGCCACTAATCCAATGTCTCTACTTTCAACACTTACATTTTCTTTATTTTTAATTGATTGAATAGAAACATAAGTATCTCGTACTGGAGAAGGGTGATCTTCAAAGAATGTGGTAAAATAATTATCAACAATTATTTGTTGAAAAATTCCCTCAGAGTCTGTAGGGACTGGCTTTTCTTGACTACCCTTTTTCTTAGGTACCGAGGGTACACTATCCTATTCACAAATTGATTTTAGCTTGGCCCCAGTGTCTTTTGGCTTCTCGTCATCTCCTCCTAACTATGAGCTAGTGCCAGATGGCCTAATTGACTACTTTCCAGTTGATATATTTATGCCAAAGTTTTGTATAGTTCCTTGATTTTTTCTCTACGACTCTTTGCTCATACGGAGAACCCGCACTTTGGTGCCATTTTTTGTTCAACAAGTCTGAAGTTCTTCTCAAAACAAGGGTAGAAAGGACCATTAAGTCTAAAAATTCATCCTCTGACCAATTAATTATGTACAAGGGCTTAGTAGGAGGGGCTCAATATTCGGGATCAATGATCATCGAGTCCTCTTGTGCATCTTCTAAAATATTGAAAGAAATAACAAAAGCTTGTATTTGCCTTAGGGTCAATCTCATGAAATTTCTTCTATGCACCTCATCTTAATCTGTACAGTCTTCCCAAAAATATTCAATATCAGGGCGATATTCATAGCTGCTAGCTCCATACAAATTTTTCTTAACATAACCCTTGCAATCAAAATTAGTTCTCATGGGCAAACACTGAAAATTGAATTCATTCAGGGCTTTCTGCACACCCCTAGCAATATTATTAATTTCACAAGAAAATGAAGGAATGGACAATGGAAAAGCATACCCCTTCTTTCCCATGTTTGAATATTCAACATTTGCAATGGCCATCTGCCAAAAAACTTCAAGAAAAACTAGGAAATCACTTGGGTAACAGGGTAATTTCATTGGAGCCTTCTCAAAACCTCCAATTCTAAGATAACTGAATCTGTTGAACTGAATGTAGAAACTTCCAAACCTCAATACCAGAGTAGCCGCTTTAGGGGAAACCCTAAGCTTAGGTTTTCCATCAATTCTTCTCACAATTTCCATTAAAAATGCATCATTGATGCAGCAAAAATTGCTCATTCCAACCTCCTTAGTGAGCTGTAGAAACCTTCTATACATAGGCATGTCCAACATTGAAGACCTTTGTGGTTCCAACCCTGCCTAGACAACCTCTTGAATGGCTAGAATGTAAACCAGGTATGAGCACATTTGGAAGGCAATAGTTTGTCAGAAATTTATCAATTGCTCATTTGAATGATAACTAATAATCTCAGCCCAGTCAATGAATTTATTTTCACTATAAATCACCGGAATAAAATGACAAATCCAAAATTCAAAAGAGTATGAATATGCATTACCAACCACACGATGTAGCAATGTGATAGCATCTGAAATTTTATCCTTAAAATGAACCCTTTTAAGCTTTGAGGGCAACTAAGACTTACCCTTTTTTCTTGGACTTCAACCAATTCTTCGCAATGGAATTTTTGCACCATTCCTCATTCATTCTGAAAAACTCATCACCAACAGCTACAGACATTTCCTCTATAGTTTCCCTCTTTGGAATTCTTAAAGCGTGAGAAATTACTTCAAGAGTAATTCTTGCAATGACTGACCCGTCCACAACTCTAATTTCTCGAGTCTCTGGAATGTAGCCCCTTACGCACACAATAACCAAGTCGACGCTTTGTGTGAATGGTGTTTCTATACCTACACAAACACAAAGAAAAAACACAATATTAGATCCAAATGCAAGATAGAAACAACATTCTCCATGAAATTAGATTGAAACATCAAAATAGGAAAAGAAATGAAGAACAACACAATGAAAACAATTGAATCCTATTCTAATGAGAAAACTTTCAATCCCATGGGGGAATTGGTGCCATTTATGTGTAGAAAATGGCCCTTTCCCAACTCCTTGATGTGATTTGATGAAATTTGATGATAATTCTTGATACCTTGATGCAAATTTGACAAAACCTTGATAAAACTATGAAACTATGATGAAAATGGATGAAGTTGCAAATGAAATTGAGTATAGTAAGCTTGCATGGATTATGGATGGTCAATTCAATAGGAGAAGCCCTATATTTATAGATTTGAAGAATGAAAGAATAAGCAAAATGGATGAATGTGAGACAAAAGACCAACCAATGAGAGAAGGCCACTTGTCCACATGTGATTGGAAAAGGAATGAGCACATTTGGATGAATGTGCACATAAATATGGTTAGGTGGATTTGAAATTGTTGAGATGACAAGTTTAGAGGGAATAAGAAATGGAGTAAATACGACCTGGCCCAAGGCAAAGGACATGTAAGAGGCCTTTAATGCCTTGTTGGATGTACTCATCCCTTTTGGAGGGATTTTCAAATTTGAAGAATATTCCCTTTTGATGCCAAGTTGAGGGAAAATAGATGAATTTATAAATCAATTAATTTGATTTATCATGCAAGTTCTGAAATCTAGAGGATTGAAGTGATTAGGATTAGGATTAATCATGATTTGATTAATTTAGAAGGGGATTTAGCTGATTTGACAATTTGATTTAGATTTTAGGATTTAAATAAATCAAAATAAGATGAATAATGGTTTAGATTTAATTAAATAAAGATTGATTTATTTAATTAAAGAGGATGATGTTAGATTAAATCAAATAAAGATTAATTTATTTAATTTAAAGAGATGATTTTAGAGATTTAATTAAATAATGTGAATTATTTAATTAAAAGAGAGACTATAGGATTAATTAAACAAAAAAAAATTATTAAATTAATGGAAGAGAATGACTTAATCAAATAAATTTGATTTATTTAATTAAGAGAGGAAATATGATAAATTTAATCAAATACAGATTATTTAATTAAATTAATTAGTAAAGGGGATGATTTAGGAAGAAACGATGGTAGTAAGATTAGGATCAGATGTGTAGGATCAATTTGTATATTTTTTGTGTGTACATTTTGCCCCTCTTTGAAGCAATGCACTTGTTGTGTTGATTCAAAGAATAAATTGTTGTGACCAAAATTCAAAATTCAAAAAAAATCAAATGCCCCACTACTGCCCTAGCAAGAAGGATTATGTTGGTATGTTGCCCCCTCGAGAGATCAGACAAAAATTTGGATTTTTGGGTGATCTCGCAAAAAAAGAGAGGACAAGCCACCTGATGGGTCCAAAAAGAGTCCAGGATGCCAAAAAATGTGCCAAAATGCCAAAAATGATGCAAAATGACCCTTGGTCAGGCAAAAATGAGTTATGGGGTCCAAAACCCTAGGTGGATAGTTTAACTAGGTCAAAAAACCCTAGTTTTTAGGCTTAAATAGACCCCAAGGGGTCACTTTCAATTCATTTGCATACTTAGCCTTTAGAAAATTTTGCATTTTGAGCTTTGAGCACTGATCAAGATGCCGCAAAGATTGCTTCCACGACACGTGTCAGAGCGAGTATGAGTGCACCAATGGCCAGTCGGTGTAGGACCAGTGATATGTACTCCTCCTAGGACTTTTGATTTCAATTTTTTACATGCAATAAATAGGGTCAAAGTCAATTTTAAGTCAAGCAGCGCTATATAACACCATTGAGAATGCAAAATCAATGTCACACAATCGCAAAGTGTGTCGCATGTGCGAAGAGCACCACTACCACTCAATTTGGCAAAGTAGGGTTTGGGCTAAAGTTCGTCACATGTGAGAAGAGCGTCGTGACATCACAATTTAGGAATTAGGGTTTGGAGGCACAGTCAAACTACGTTGCGGTGGCACAGTTTGGAATTTGAAAACTGCGTCGCAATTGCAAATAGAGCCGCATATGTTGTTCGAATTGTGAAAACTCTGGGTGGGATCTCAATTTATTTTAAAACTTGATGTTGTGGATTTTCCTACATAGGAGGACCTTGGGATATTGCATTCTTGGGAGCATAGGTGCCTGGTTCTCAGTCGATTAGATGTGTTACATGAGCTACTCCGGGAGCACCTTGGGGCCATAGGACTTTGTTATATCGCTTATTCCCATCCCGTTCGGACACACCTAGGGATGATGACAACCCTAGTAGAGAGATGGTACAGTGAGACATCTTTGTTTCACTTGCCCATTGGTGAGGCCACAGTTACACAAGAGGATGTCTGGCGTATCCTGCGATTGCCCATCCATGGAGAGAGGGTCATTTATGATGTGGATTATGGGAGGGATGCATGCTTCGAGGTTATGGAGCTTGACGAGATTATTTTATCTGAGGGACAGATTGATCTGGAGCGATACAGGGGCACAATGCCCACTTTTAGACTTATTGTTGCTACAATTATATCAGGGTTTGTGGCACTAGATCAGCGAGGATGACACTTCAGTCCAGGATGGGGGCTAGCATGGGAATGGATGACTTTTCATAGAGAGTGCCTTACTTAGGGGCTAGTGATGTCGGCCTCGCTCTATCAATATCTGCATGAGTTCATGTATTTAGATAGTAGGGCCATTAGGGTCAGTGTTACATTGTCGCATGTATGGGCTTGGGAGCATATTGCAGTGCTTTGCCCACAGGTCACAATGGTCGCCTTAGAGTTGGATGATCTGATTGCCTGGCAATATGGCGAGGCTCAAATTACATTTACACATGTAGGGGCAGGTGGTATCACCCATTGGCAGAGGGTCATAGATGAGATGACAGTGTTCACCTAGAGGCCCTGGCTTGGCATGGGTCTGTGGTTTGACGATGTACAACAACTATTTTTTGCTTGGTAGGAAAAATTGATGCAAGGCTGAGAGCATACCATTATAGAGAGATACCTACCAAATAGAGTGGCGAGATAGTTTGGGGATAGATAGGATAGACCCGATGACCAATACCTGGCCATCTTCATCCGTACTACGAGGGAGACTGCATGGGGCAGGCCCATCCCGACCGATGAGGTCGTTACATCTTTCAGGCAGCTGGTGGCTAGAACATGGCATATGATCAGAGTTAGGGGGATGCAGGGGTCACATAGGCCTACAAAGATTGGTTTATACCACCCCTCAGATTGATAGATCCAAGCGCAGTGCCCGCACGGTGGAGGCCCAAAGGCAGGTCAATTGGTTGAGGGTGAGAATAGGGAGGCAGAGGGGATGGGGAGAAATACGGAGATGGGGACAAGGGAGGAGGTGGGCCACCTCCACACCAGCCACATAAGACACCACCCCAGGTGCAGCCACAGTAGACACCACCCCAAGAGAAGGCACAACAGACACCACCCCAAGAGCAGCCCAGAGATGGGGAGAGAGAGGTCCCACATCAGCAGCCCCCTCACCACCATGAGTGCAACTAGATCACCGAGATGCCATGATTTAGCAGTTGCAGGCCTAGGTGTAGACACTGACTACCGAGAGAGACCAGGAGATAGGTCAGAGACGAAAACTTGAGAGAACATCCTCTACATCCCAAGGTAGGATAGTGTCCATATGAGTATATCGGGAGGCAGTCAGAGAGACAGAGTACTATAGGCTCCACTACAGGTAGGCAATACCAAGAGCAACTCAGGTGCCAGAGTATTCCCAATAGACAAGGATGAGGCAACCCAAGGATCATGCCGAGAGACAGTTTGGAGAGGGCAGCAGTCAGTAGGGCTAGTTCTCCATTTTGATAGATTCTTTTTGGTCTATGGGCTCTGATTTTTTATTGCCCCGATTGTATCATATACTTTTGATTCATACACATTTGATCCCGATATTTGTACCATGACAATTACTCTTGATGATATATATGAGATGATTCAATTCGTTTATGATATGTCCTATTTTTCTTATGTTGATGGATGGATGCATTTAATTTCCTATGTGATGCAATGATGTGGTGATTTTATGCAATACGATGTATGTTTTTATATGATGCGATGATGTGATGCAACGATTATGAATGCATTTTTTTGTATATTTTATATGCACTTTATGGTGATTATGTATGGATGCAACATGTTATGATATGAAAAACAATTTTCTACATTATGTCTTAAATGGATTATGTGATGTACTATGAAAATGTATGTGTAATATGCGAACGTAATGTTTTTTATTTCTTTTTCATGATGAATGATATGCAAATGTGATGCTTTTTATGTAATGGGATATGAATCTAACAATGTGATATGATGCATGGTATTTATGATATATGGTGTGTAATGGTAACAGGTCTAAATGTAATGATAAAAATAATGTTATATGAATATGAATATGTAATGATCTATGATGTGATATGATATGTGATTATGCGATGAATGAGTTGATAATGCCTATGTGGTAATGAATGCAATGTGTTGATGTATGATGCGAGATGACATATGATGAACGTAATACAAAAATCTAAATGTGATGGCATAAATGAATTCTTTCATGATGATGTGATATGTGAGATGATTATGCGATGCAATGATTCCTATTTTGAAATGATTTGTGGATGCAAATGTTATGGCATGCAAGTAATATGATAATGTGAAATGATTATTACATGAAATGTACATGATTATTATATGTAATGAGGTTATTATGATATGATGATGACGTCTATGATATGATAATTATGACTTAATGACTTAATGATGAAATTAAAATAATAGTAATGACTTTATATTAATGATTATTTGCAATGTATCTATGTTTCCTATATGACATGCATTATGTTGATGATTGGTGGATGTAGGGTGGATGCATTCTTGTGATGTTTTTGAATAACTGTCATGGCACCATGTTAGTATGGAAAGAAGATAGAAGAAAGAAGATCCAAAAAGCTTACCTTATTAATGATGATGATGATGATATCAGGAATTGGGATTTTAAAAGGGCCATTTACTTTATGTTTGATAATACACATAGGTATGATGCATCAAGGTATTTAAGAACCAAGATGGTGTTGTACCTAGTGTGATGGAATTTGAATCGATAATCAGACATGAGTACTCATGTTCACACTTGGCATACGAAACCTTATTCAGTACATAGTTCAAATATTCTAAACATCTCAGACCAAAACATAGAAAAGCAAGCCTTCCTATGTGGTCAACAAGACATCTAAAACACCTTCCCTACAAACCAAACAAAGCACGCATGACCAAGTTATATTACAAGAATATCCAACAAGAACAGTGGATAAAAATATAATGATCATTGCCCCATCCCTTTCTCTTTAAACTATTTTGATTAGGCATCATTGAAAGGTCATTAGGATGAGCACAAAATAAGATAAGTCAAAAAGACCAAGATAAAGTAAACAAACAAGCTAATGTTCTTCATATCGCTAGCCAAGAATAAACTACAGTGATGCCTAATGTTGATGTCCATTGTAGGAAGGATGCATACTAGGAAATGTTGTGATTAGGTGATGATGAGATTGACTGGATGATAAGCTATCGATACCAATAGTTGATTAACTTGTTGACTTACTGACCGAGACTTGAGACTTTGACGATTGAGCTTTCACTTTAGAACTGGCTAGACTTGCTTCTAATTGTTTTACCAAAGGATGAAGGTCATGATGATTTATTAGGAGTGATATTATTGCGGGTGAAAGCGAGATGAAATGGATGCACCATTTTGGGTTTTTTTCAAATATTTGGATGTTTTTGAAATTTTGAAATGTTTTGAGGTTGTTTTGATTTTCGGGTTTTTCAAAAAAATTGGTATTTTTTGAGATTTTGACCAAGAACCTAACCTAAAGACATATATTAGGGGTCTCGGGAGTTGATCAATATATTAGCCATGCCTACATTATATACAAAGAGACCACGTAGTTCTAATGACACATACTTGATTTAATGATGAGATAGATGGACAAACGAATTGCCATTTTATTGCGACGGACGCTTAAAGGATTGACCTAGGGTGTCTCGGGGGATGATCAAAGATCAACCTTGCCTACATTCAAGCTTAGAGATGACGTAGTTTGGTCTGATGACTCCACTACTTTGATTTTTTAGATTTTGATATGGTTTTGGATTTTTGGATTTTTTTGAAGGATTTCTTTGAATATTTTTGGATTTTTTAATTTTCAAAAAGATTGCAAGAATATTCACAAATTTGATCCAATGCAGGTACAAGAACATGCCCCCAGCGTGATGTGATAGACTAATTTGATATAGGAAAGACAAACTGACCTTAGGAATGTGCCAAGTAGTACTTAGGGTGGAACATGATACAAACACAAGATCAAGATATGATACAGACGCAGATGGATGATGGAAGGATTAATGGAATGCGATGGATGAATGAGTGATGTGGGGTCAATCGTAGAGATCTCGGTGGATGGAGAGTGCTTTATTTATATAAGGCACCTGTTTGCTAGATTTTCACCAAGGTACTTGTCCAAAGCGCCACCTGGTTTTCACTAGAGGACGATTTTTTTCTTTACTAATTTCAATCCCTTTTTTATTTTGTTTTTAGATTTTTGTATTTTTGTATTTTTTTGTATTTTTGGTTTTACCCTTAAAAGATAAAGCATAATTTTTTTTGAGATGAGAGTTGTTCATGGGCTCCTGCAGAGGTTCACCTTCTGGTGTTGACAACTGATATGCCCCTGACTTGTAGCTTGCAGTGATGATGAATGGTCCCAACGATTTGGGCTCAAATTTTTCCCTGCTCTCTGGATTTGGCACGTTCTTCTGATTTTCCTTCAGTACTAGCTCACCAACTTGGAAGGTCTACCTCCTGATTTTATTGTTGTAGCTACGCTTGAGGCGGTTCTAATAGACTTGCAAGTGATTTAGGGCATCCATATCTGAACCCTTTTTTTGTACCTGCACAAATAAAACAAACACACACAATGTTAGATCAATATGCAAGATGAAAACATGGATTCCCCATGAAATCCATTTACTAAACTTAGATATAAAAGAAATGAAGAACAAGTGCAATAACCAAATTAAATCTATCTAAACTAAGCAAACTCTTGATCCCATGGGGGAATTGGTGCCAATTTATGTCTCGAAATTGGACCTTTCCCAACTCCTAAGTTGCAAGTGTTAATGATGTGTGGATTGATCAAATCTCCTTGATGAGATTTTGGCATAACCTAGCTATGAAATTGTGAAAATGATGAACATATGGAATAAAATGCACAAAATTGGCTCTCAATGTTAAGAGAGTAACTTTGCATGATATTGTGGATGTTGAATGAGGAGATAAGCCTCCCATTATATATTTGAAACTGGAAGAATGAGAAATATTTGAGAAATGTGGGACAAAATACCAACCAATGAGTGAAGGCCACTTGTCCACATGTGATTGGAGGAGGAATGAGCACATTTTGGTCAATGTGCATGATAAATGCTATTGGATTCAAATTTGAAATTTGAATGTGACATGTTGGAGGGAGAGAAGAATGGAGTTAATGTCACTTGGCTCAATGCAAAGAACATGTAAGAGGTCTTAAATTCCTTGTTGGAAGGACCAAGCCCACTTGAATTTGAATTCAAATTTGAGGGAATATTCCCCTTTTATTCCATGTTGAGAGAAAATAGGCAATTTAATAAATCAAAGTAATTGATTTATTGTGCAAGTTGCATTCTATAGAAGATTTTAGTGATTGAGATTAAATTAATCAAGATTTGATCAATTTAATGAGAGATTAGATGATTTGACAATTTTGACTCAAATTTATGAGTTGATTTAAATCAAGAATTGAGAAGAAAAGGATTAATTAAATAAATGATTTGATTTATTTAACTAAAGGGGATAATGTTAGATTAAATTAAATAAGGTTTAATTTATTCAATTTAATAAGAAGACTTTAGAGACTTGATAAAATGAATTATTTAAACAAACGGAGATATAAGGCTAATTAAATTAAATTGATTAATTTAATCAACAGAGGAGAAAGACTTAATCAAATAAATAATGATTTATTTAATTAAGAGATAGAAGGTGATGATAAGCTGAGAGTGTGATTCAGGAAGAAATGTCATTAGTAGTTAGGATCAATTGTGTTGAATCGAATTGTATATTTTCCATGTCTACACCATGCACCGCTCATCTAGTAGCTCTAGCTCATTGAGTTGTGAGACCCAGTATTCTTCATCTATAATGAAATTTTGCAGTGATATCCTCAGGGATGGGAGCTCGATCTCAATGGGGAGGATAGCTTCTGATCCATAGACCATAGAGAAGGGGGTGGCACCTATTGGTGTGTGAATGCTTGTGCGATAGGCCCATAAGGTGGGATTCAATTGTAGATGTCAGTCACGAACAACATCATTGACTATTTTCTTGAGGATCTTCAGGATGGTCTTATTGGTAGTTTATGCTTGGCCATTGCCTTGGGGATAATACGGGGTGGAAAAGTGATGTTGGATATGGAATTTCTAGCATAAGTCGTGAACGTCCTGATTTTTGAAAGGTGTCCCATTATATGAGATAATAGATTGAGGGACACCATATCAAAAAATAAGGTAGTTCAGGATGAACTTAGATATCAAGTTTCATGTTATGTAGGTCATGGGAATGGCCTCGACCCACTTTGTGAAGTACTTCGTGGTGGTAATGATGAATTTATGGCCATTGGATGAGGCGAGGTTGATACTACAAATGAGATTGAGCCCCCATTGCGAAAAGGGCCAAGGTGTGATAATTGGATGAAGCTCCTGAGTTGGTGCATGGATGAGGTCCCCATGCTGCTGACACTACAAAAACCTTTTGACATAGTCATGTGCTTCTCTTTCCATAGTAGGCCAATAGTATCTTGTCCTCAGTAGTTTCTTGGCCAAAGTCATACCACTCGAGTGTGAACCACAAATTTCATTATGTACCTCGGTTAAAGCAATCAGGGCTTCCTCAATGTTTAGGCAACGTAACAGGGTCCCTTTGATGCTCCTACGGTAGAGGGTATCTCCTAGGATGATGAAACGAGATGAATTTTTAACAAAATCTCTTTTGAGTTTCGGGGTTATGTTAGCGGGAAGGACTCCTATTTTTAAGTAGGTGTAAATGTCATGGTACCAGGGATCACCAGGACCAATGATTTCACACACGAATTCAAACTCTGGTACCTCAAATGCTGGTATGAGAAGCTGCTCTATGAAGAAATCTTGTTTTGGGATATTGTAGGGATCTCTATGAGTGATCTAATCATAGCCATTGTGTTTGTTGCTCTGTTGTTTGCTCTGGGTATTTTTTCAAATGTAATATCAATGAAGGACTCTTTGAGACTCTCCACCAAATTCTTGTATGGAGTCAACTTGTCATCTTTTGTTTGATATTCATTGTTTACTTGGTTGATTATGAGTTGTGAGTCTCCATATACCTTAAGAGCCATAATTTGTCACTGCACTACAATCCTTAGCCCTACAACAAGAGCCTCATATTTTGTGATGTTGTTTGTGCATGGGAATGACAACTTGTAGGATTTAGGTATGGAGTCCCCTTATGGAGTGATGAAGAAGATTCATGCTCCTTACCCGTGTTTTGTGTAGGATCCATCAAAATACATTTTCCAATTATCCGCTACACTAAGGTTGAAGATTGATTCATCGGGGAACTCTAAAACCAGTGGATTCTCTGCATAAATGGGTGCCTCCACCAGTTGATCCACAATTTATTGTCCTTTGATGGCCTTGTGTTCTACATATTCAATGTCATGCTTTGTTAGGATCATAACCCACTTAGTCGTTCGTCCTGTGAGAATTGCTTTGCAAAGTAGGTATTTGAGCGGATCTATTTTTGTGATTAGCTTGATTTGATGTGCTAGCATGTAATGTCTGAACTTTTGAGCTGCAAACACAACTGCTAGGCAAGTTTTCTCAATAGGTGTGTAATTTAGCTCATATCCTACCATGGTCCTACTCATGTAATAAATTTCTCTCTCCCTTCTATTTTCATCATGTTGGGCTAAGAGAGCGTCAAGGGCTGTCGTTGTTGTTGATATGTATAAGATCAATGGTTTTCCTGGAATTGGCGGCATTAGAACTGGCAGTGTGAGTAGGTATTCCTTTATTTTGTTGAACGCTTGGTTACATTTGTCATCCCATTTGTATGCTACCCCCTTGTGGAGTAGATGAGAATATGGGATTTGTTTGTTTGCTAGCTATGCTATGAATCGGTGGATGGACTGGAGTCTTCCTTGTAGGCCTCTTAGTTGCTTCAATGTCCTAGGTGCTTCCATTTTGAGGATTTCCTTGACTTTGGCAGGATCTGCCTTGATTCCTCTCATTGAAACGATATACCCAAGGAGCTTGCCCGATTGCACTCTGAAGATGCACTTCTTTGGATTAAGTCGGACCTTGTACTTTTCCAATCTGTCAAAAATGGAGCTAAGATATGATATATGGTCTCATCTTTTCCTTGATTTATCCAATATGTCATCCACATAATCTTCCATAGTTTTATGAATCATATCATGAAAGATCAGTGGCATAGCCCTCTGGTAGGTTGCTCCTGCATTCTTCAGCCCAAATGGCATCATATTTTGGTAGTATGTTCCCCACAGACACTTGAATTCCCTCTTATGTTGGTCCTCCTTTGCTATCATGATCTGATTATATCTCGAGAATCCATCCATTAGTGATAGCATCTCATGTCCAACTATCATATCCACCATCATATCAATGTTTGGTAGTGGAAAATCATCCTTTGGACATGCTTTGTTTAAGTCTCTGAAGTTCATGCAGATGTAGATGCCCCCATTTGGTTTTATAATAGGCACAAGGTTTGAGACCCACTTTGGATAGTCAATTAGTCATATGAACCTTGCATCCAAGAGCTTCTGCAATTCCATTTTAACCAACAAGGCTATTTGGGGATGCATTTTTCTCCGCTTTTGTCTCATAGGTTTTGCTTCAGGATATACTGCTAGGTGATGAGCTACCACCTCTGGATCAAGCCCAGGCATGTCGACATAAGTCCATGCAAAGTTTACCTTTCTTTCTTTTAGGAACGTAGCTAGGAGTTCCTATTCTTCCGTGAGGTGACTCAACATAAAATGTTATGTGTGATAGTTCCTTTGTTCCTAGATTGATTGGATTGCGCTGTTCTGCTAGAACTGATGACTTCTCCCGATGGATGGCACTAAGAGGAAGATTGAATCCTTCATCCTCCAACACCTTAGAGAGGTTTTCACTATTGGATGTGTCCTTTATTTTTACTATTTTTCGGTTAGAGAGTGCCACAGTGTGGTTTTCACTCAAAGACCTTGAGATTATTCTTAGTTTTTCACTTTTGTGACTGAAGGATTCAATCGTTTCCCCGTAATAGACTTGTGTATCTAGTATGATGTCAAACCTGGCTTCATGATCTCCATGTGGTATCGTATCTTGCAATCCCATGAATTCTGAGAATGCCTCATCGTTTTTGAATGTGTCTAGAATAGGTGGTCCTCGTTGGTTGTAATAGATGAGTTGGGGATGGACTAGGTTTATTTCATGGTTTCTATGGTCTGACTAAAAAGACAGGGTGTTGATCATGAGTAGTGAGGAATCTTCAAAAAGCATGGGTAAGTCAGTTAAGGTATCCTCATCATCACTACTACTACACACATCGGTTATGTCAAAGGTAAAGTTGTTTATGACTCAACCTATGAACACGGGTAACTAGAGGGTGGCTATTGATAGCTGAGGGGGAGTCCTGACTGCTTTAACTGGGGGAATTCTACCATGTATGGTTACACTTAGAGGGGTACACCCAAGGCCAAGATTCTTTATGCACTTTTCCACAATGATAGGTTCCAATCGGCCATTATTGTTCTTTCCCAAATTTCATTCATGTTATAGCCCATGTCCAACACTAATTGAAGTCCTCTATTGGCATCATCCATAGGAAGGGTCGGTACAGGTCTCTCATCTTGATAGAGGAGACTGGATACATCTCTTTTGTCCACCACTTCTCGACCAAGATCACCCCAACTTCTAAATCGGGAGGGATCCGCTCTGAAGGTTTGAGATGTTGTATTAGCGGGTTGTGGTTGTCCATGGGATCTAGGGGATTGAGGTAACTCCCCAACCACGGAGGCTCCTTTCTTCATTTTGTATTCCCCACACCCGTTGTCTTGGATTATAAGCTTGATTTCAGATATATCAGGGATGGTGGGTGTCTTTGTCCCAAAATTGGAGGCTATATTGGTTGGGTCTATATATGGAGTTGAAGGGCCTTCGTCATTCTTTGGGACTTGGGAATTTTATAATACTTTGCTTCTAGGCTCTTGCAGTAGGCGAAGGGCTCAAGATCACAATAGATTGTGACCTCTTGATTTTGATATGTGAACTTGATGCACTGATGGAATGTCGATGCAACTGCTTGCATCCCATGGATCCATGGGCACCCTAGGAGGATGTTGTAAGGTAGATCAAGGTCAATCACCTGACAAGTAGTTTCCATAACAGTTGGCCCTACTTGAATAGGGATTTGAATAGTGCCCTAAGACACTCTTTCTTGATCGTCATAAGCCCTGATTGTGATACCCTTGCCTTTTTCAATGGAATCCTCAGAGAATCCCAGATTCTTTATTAGCTTGAGGGAACAAATGTTGAGGCCTGCGTCAGCCATCAACCAAGACCCTTTTGACCTTATTTTTATGAACTAGGACTTCAAGGTGGAGTGCACGATTGTGAGATGGTTGGGTGGGGAAGTCCTGATCAGAAAATGTGAGGAGATTTGGGGTGATAATGTTTCCGACCATAGCTTGGAATTGCTTTGTATCAAGGTTGGCAGAGATAGTAGATGAAGCCAATGCTTCCTAAAGGATTTCCCTATGGGCGGTTGAAATCATCAGTAACTCCATGATGGAGATCTGAGCAGGGGTTCTTTTCAACTGGTCTAGGACATTGTAGCCATTAGGAACAAATTTCTAATTTAAGGCAGATGTCTTAGGTGGTTGTGATTCCCCAGCAATGGTGACCTTGCCGCCACGTGTGGTGACTCCACAATCAACTTTGGCTCCCTTGATGCTGACAATAGTGACCAATTCGTCAAGGGATGTGAAAAATATTTCGTACATGTGGTTCATATTGCCATATTTTTTCTTCCCTTTATTATTTCCTTGGTAATGATCCGACATCGGATTCATGTAAATCTTTAGATCTTGATTGCTAGCTGGCTGTTCCACGTTTATGACTTTGTCATCGATGAGGTCTTGGATGACATTTTTCAACTTCATATAGTTGGTTATTGTGTGCCCCTTGATTTTATGATAATCACAAAGGAAATTTTCATTATACCAAGGCAGTTTCACCATGGGCTCTTGATAATTCTCAAAAATGGGGATTTTAATGAGATTCTCGTCTACCAATTTCTTCATGATGGATTCGACTGATTCCCTAAGAGCGGTAAACTTTCTCTTGGGGGGATATTTGTTTCACGGAGGTGTCCCCCTTGATTATTCAAATTATTGATTTGATTATTGGGAGGTGGTTGTTGTGCTACTGCATTGGCTTGCGTGTTGTTGCGATTGTTGTTTTGCAGTTGATGATATGTTTGGGCATTCTTTTTTGGAGCATTGATCACGACCTTAGCATCGAACACACCATCATTGGTGACATTCGTATTTTTCGCCCACGTGCAAGGTTTATCATTGTATATAGTGGATGGGCGATTGTCTTGATGTTCAAGATATGTAGGTGTACCCCCTTGTGAAATAAGGGCTCGTTCAATGTTGAGCACCTTGGGGATCAATTGGTCATATGTGGTGATGCACTACATCTTTAGATGGAATGCTAAAGTTTTCTCAAGATTGGTGATGATGGTGCAGATTTGTTGCTCCTCTGGCATGGCCCACTTGCTCCAATTGGCCTTGGATCACCATCATTGTAGGAAGGAAGCGAATGATTCCCCCTTTCCTTTTTTGAGTGCAAATAGTTCCTTTAGACTAACATCCATGCCAATGTTGAATGCATATTTTTTTAGGAATGCATCTACAATTTCTTTGAATGTTTTGATGCCCATAGGCAGACGAGAGAACCACTCCATGGTGGGACTAGCCAAACTTTGAGGGAATAGCCGCATCAAATATATATCGTTTGTATGCGACTTCCATGCAATGTACCTCGAATTCCCTGATGTGATCCTCAGGGTTTCCCAACTCGCGATATTTGTCAAATTTGGGGATGTCAAATCCCTTTGGGGATGGTATCATTGCAAGGCTCCTATCAAAAGGATAAGGACATAGATTGTCAGGTGTTCTCATTATTTTTCCTAATTGGAGATCAAGCACTTGCTATGAGAGCAATTTGATTTGTGTTGTCACATCGTCTTGCAAATCAGGAGGTGGAGTGAATGTGTTTTGAGGTGGTTGAGGTGTTCGATTGACGGGTGGAGTATTGGTGGGATTTTGCTACAAGCTTTGTTGAGTGAGTAATGCCTGCATTTGTTGTTGTGCCAAGAATGCTTTTTGTTGGTCGTGTTGTTGTTGTGCCAATAAAGCTTGTTGTTGAGCCGCTTGTTGTTATGCTTGATACTCTTGCAAGGCTTGTTGATATGCTTATTGCTGGACTACTTGCAATTATGCTTGGTATTGAGCTTGATATTGGGCTTGAGCTTGGGCATGTGCTTGTTGGGTGGCTTGTGTAGCTTGGGTAGTCTGTACGGCTTGTGTGGCTTCAGCTGCTTGCGCAGCTTGGGCGGCCTGCTATTGTTGTAGTAAATCTTGGGCTTGGCCAGTTTGTTGTTCCTGTTATGCTTGTTGTGCCGCTAATTGCGCTTGTGCTTGCTGAGAAGCTAGCTATGGAGCTTGTTGATTTTGGATTTGTTGAAGTGCCTTTTGATAGGCGGCCTATTGAGCCACTTGCAACATGGTACTAAATGAGTATTTCATGTTGGGTTTTGGTGGTGGTGATGGATTAGGAATAATGTTGGTTGTTGTGATGGGAGGGACCGTGGTATTGATGATTGCGGTTTGCGTGATGGATGGTGTGATTGAGATGCTTGGCCCCTAGGAGGCCATATTTTGAGACACTTGGGAATGATAGATGATGTGTTGATTGTTGGGGTTTCTTGAATGGTTTCCACCTATTATTGCGATATCGATGGCAATATGGGAGGATTCAGTATGATGTTTCGATTTATGATAAGGGGGGTTGCTTGGATTTTGCTTATTGATGATTGGTAAAGGTGGAAGGCCCAACCCAAGGGATGATGCGGATGTCAATGGTAATGGTGGGAATGGTGGTGTATTCCATTAGAAAAGTGATGATGAGGAGGGATCAAGGATTCCCCCTGCTCTAAACAATTCCCCCTCTCCTTGTGAGATCATGGGTGGAGAGGTTTGTGTGTTGAGGGGATACGTTGGTGTTGCATGAAAAGAGGTTGGATTGGTGGGATCATGAAATGTGAGCAGAACATATGGGTGTAAAGGATTTATCGAGATGGATTGATCCATTATGGTGTTTGCATCCAAACCTCGATTGCTCACAAGGAGATGTGTTTGAAGTGCATGAAGCAATGAGCTTCCCTTGTTAACAATCGGTTGAGTTGGAGCAATGGATGATGTGATTTGTGAGATGCTTTGAGTGAAACTTTGAAATGGAGGTGTGGATGAGATTGAGGGCATGATCCCAAGAGGCCTCTCCACAATAGTGCTTATGTCATAGTCGGAAGGGAGTTTGGCCCCTTCTTTCAATAACTCAAGCATGTATAAGGAGAGATTGAGCCTCAACATGGCATTGACAATTTTGTGAGTCTCAGGATTTTGAACCATTTCAATGATTTCATCTTGTGTCATCCTTGATAAATTGTTGGTGATGTTCTCCACTTGACCCTCCTCTTGAGGATTTTTTGATAGTGGAGGAAGATTGGTTAGGGGATTGCTTGATCCAATGGGATTCATTTCAGGAGCGGTTTAGCTCATATCACTTGAAGTTGATGTTTCTTTGTTGATTTCCATGTTCTTGTGTTGCGATCTAGTTTGCACCATAAAATAGGGATCAATTTTCAAGAATGTGCGAGATGAACCTCTAATTCTTTAGATTGATCTACCTTTAGGCACAAAAAGAGAAGAACTAGGATGATTAAGGATCAAAGGGTGATGATTAGATAAATGGAAAATGGATGATGTAGATGATTGAACTCTTGAGAAATCTTGAAGGAGATACTAGACTTTAGGACTTGATTTGATTTATTTTTGGTTTGATTTTATCTTGACCTTTGGCTTGGTCGGATTTTGATTTTGATAGTGAACTCATAAACTCTAAGAGGTTGGATGTTGTCCTAGAGTAGACTTGTACACAAGATGATAATTTGACTAAGTGTGTAAAGAAGGATTCATCAAGACACCCCTAGTCAAACAAGATGATTTTGGTTTTTTTTTCTTTTCAATTTTGGATAATGAACTTATAAACCCTAAGATGTTGGATGTTATCAAAGGGTAGACTTGTTCACAAGGATTGATAATTTGACTAAATATGTGGAGAAGGATTCATCTACACACATCTACTCAAACAAGATGATTTGGATTTGCCAAAATCCTAGCATGAATGATTTTTCAAGATTCCCAAGAGTTGTTGGTGAGATGATTTTTTTATTTTGACGTTTTGAAGGATGGGTGAGAATTATTGATTTTGATCCTCGATTAGACCTAGATAAAACTCCTTTCTACAAGACCTCAGTGTTGAAGAGCATGCTTGGTACTTCCTATGTAAGAAATGCAAACCTTTGAAAGAGACTTGGATTTTGTTGGCAATAAAATTCATATAAGTTAGGATTGTTCTTTGAAGCTTTCTTGTAAAAATTCTAAATCGACCTTTCTCTAACTTTGTGAATCCTTGAAAGACGTTCTTCACGAGATTTTCGACTAAGACTTTTGAACTTTGGTTTTTGGATTTTGATCTTCGAGAAAATCATTTGGAAGAACACATGTGTGGCGATCAATTGTTTCTTAGCTTTGTTTAATGACTTATTTTTACCACAAAACAATTCTTGATTAGGTTTTCAAACTTGATGTCTAATGTCCTAACTTCTTCTCATCTCACAAAGTCCATTATGTGGAGAATCGAGGAAATTAAGGAAAAAAGTTCCCTAATGTTGACTTTAGTGATAAAAAATTGTGATTAAATCCAAATACTTAGATGCCTCTAAGGATGAAATCCCTAGGGCAAGCAAGAGCACTTGGATTCGTCAAAGGTATTTGTTCCCTCCAAAGGGTTTGAAATTTTGAGGATCTTGTGAATGTTTGTTTTCAAATGTTTTGGATTCAAACAAAGTATCCTGATTTCGAAGTGATGCACAATCCTAGGATAAATGAGGCAATATTTGTTGGGTTCCTACTTGGATAAATCCAACTACTCTTACTCTTAGCGAATGATTAGATGCTTGACCACACAGGCTCCCCCTTATAGTGCACTCGCTTCTCGGGTCATCCAAGCATCAGTACCCATGAATCTCCCATGGAATACTTCTAATCTCTACTAAAATCCATAAGAATGTGGGGTGGCTTTAGAACGACCATTCTTGCACCAACAAATAGTTAAGGTTTTTGGATTTTCTAAAAAAGGGGTTTTAATGCAGGCATTTTTTTCATGGGGGACCATCCATGCGGAAAGAGACCATTTTTTTCCTTCTTTTCGGAATGATCCTTGTAATACTCGAACTTTCCTTGAGCACCCACACTTATATACCAGTTGGAGGTCGCTTGGATTTAGCGTGTTACTGGTTGGGTCGTTCCCTTGGGGTGAGTACTTTTTCCCACCAAGGTAGACCCTCTAAGATAAACAAAAATGAGCAAACATATCCATATTTTGATTAATATTTGTTGAGAAACAAAGAGAGAAAACTCATGATATACTCCACTCACATTCGCAAGATTTGTTCAATTTTAGGCACCCAAATTGAAATGTGGAGGCAATCACTTACACAACTAAATATCACAAAAAAGACTTTTGATTCTCAAGATCGCTATGAAGCACAAGAGAAGTGCATACATCTTTTTGATGATATTAACTTGTGAAAGGGATTACAAAACAAATAGAACACATGTTAATTTTAACCACAAAGCAATGATATGAATTCTTTTTAAGCACCAATTTGGAAGTGTGAGGATTTTTTGTTCATGTATTAAGTCCCAAAACAAAATTTAGTGATTTTGCTTATGATTCTTTTTAGCCTTTTGTCTTGTTCTTTTTAAGTCCAAATGAAATTTAGTGATCCTAAAAGCAAGAATATAGCAACTCCTTGGAAGAGGGATTATAATTTCTCCCCAAAGTGTTTAAAAACACTAGATACAATGAGTTAATGATGACATGGAGAACCTTTGGTCTTCATTTCCTTTCTTCACTTTGATCAAGCCAACCTACAAAAACTGGTTAATATTGCAAAAACAGAGACTGAAAACTAGTTAGAAGTCCAAATAACCAAAGTGGAAAGAAGAACATGTCAAAAATAACCAGAATTCTACCTTTTACCCAACTGCAGTGGCACAATCCGTGGCTGCAACGCAGTTTGGAAAGGTTAGTGATGCAATCGAGCGACACTTTGCAGCAAAATAGTGACAACAATTGCAGTGTTGTTTGGCAAGCGACGTAGTTTGGATTTTGGAAAGTCAACGGTTGATTTTGAAATTCAAAATTTTCAGGTGGGAAGACTCCAGTGATGCAATTTGGAATTTGGAGCGGCGCAATATAGCATCGCTTGACTGATAGCAGCGAAGTTTCCTGTAGACAACAAAAAAGCACAATTTTTTTCAAAAAACGTGATGAATTCCTCCAGATCAACCCTCCTTCTAACGCCAAAATGTGAATGGTGTTTCTATACTTGCACAAACACAAAGAAAAAACACAATATTAGATCCAAATGCAAGATAGAAACAACATTCCCCATAAAATTAGATTGAAACATCAAAATAGGAAAAGAAATGAAGAACAACACAATGAAAGCAATTGAATCCTATTCTAATGAGAAAAATTTCAATCCCATGGGGGAATCGGTGTCATTTATGTGTAGAAAATGGCCCTTTCCCAACTCCTTGATGTGATTTGATGAACTTTGATGATGATTCTTGATACCCTGATGCAAATTTGACAAAACCTTGATAAAACTATGAAACTATGATGAAAATGGATGAAGTTGCAAATGAAATTGAGTATAGTAAGCTTGCATGGATTATGGATGGTCAATTCAATAGGAGAAGCCCTATATTTATAGATTTGAAGAATGAAAGAATAAGCAAAATGGATGAATGTGAGACAAAAGACCAACCAATGAGAGAAGACCACTTGTCCACATGTGATTGGAGGAGGAATGAGCACATTTGGATGAATGTGCACATAAATATGGTTAGGTGGATTTGAAATTGTTGAGATGACAAGTTTAGAGGGAATAAGAAATAGAGTAAATGCCACTTGGCCCAAGGCAAAGGACATGTAAGAGGCCTTTAATGCCTTGTTGGATGTACTCATCCCTTTTGGAGGGATTTTCAAATTTGAAGAATATTCCCTTTTGATGCCAAGTTGAGGGAAAATAGATGAATTTATAAATCAATTAAATTGATTTATTGTGCAAGTTGTGAAATCTAGAGGATTGGAGTGATTAGGATTAGGATTAATCATGATTTGATTAATTTAGAAGGGGGTTTAGCTGATTTGACAATTTGATTTAGATTTTAGGATTTAAATAAATCAAAATTAGATGAATAATGGCTTAGACTTAATTAAATAAAGATTGATTTATTTAATTAAAGAAGATGATGTTAGATTAAATCAAATAAAGATTAATTTATTTAATTTAAAGAGAAGACTTTAGAGATTTAATTAAATAACGTGAATTATTTAATTAAAAGAGAGACTATAGGATTAATTAAACAAAATGATTTATTTAATTAATGGAAGAGAATGAATTAATCAGATAAATTTGATTTATTTAATTAAGAGAGGAAATATGATGAATTTAATCAAATACAAATTATTTAATTAAATGAATTAGTAAAGGGGATGGTTTAGGAAGAAACAATGTTAGTAAGATCGAGATTAGATGTGTAGGATCAATTTGTATATTTTATGTGTCTACACTTTGTATAGCCTCAAGAAAACCTCCCGTGTGCGCCAAACCGCTCTGCAGAACTTTATCTTCCAATGGTGTTCTCTTCCTTTGCTCCAGGCGCACCAAAAACTCCTCCAAATTGCGGTGCTCAATTTTAGTGTCCCTCATGCCAGACCAATTATTTTGAATTCCACTATATGCATGAGCGCAAATTCATGGAGATAGAATGTTTGCACTTGAGAAGTACTGGCATTGGCAAAGAATGAGAATGCGGGCTAAATGACTTAGTAAAACTTCGCCACCCACTAGCACTTATGTCGTTAATTTTGATAGGATGTGCATAAAATGTGGTATTCAATTTCATTCCTCGAAAAGATAGCCTTTAAACTTGAATGCTTTTTGAAATTCTTGAAAAGACAACTCAAGGTTAGTTCGTACATAGCATTTAATGAGATGACGATTCCTTTGAAAGCCAAGATAAGTCCATAATGTTGCGTGGTCGTAGAAACTTGGAACCTTAGAACCAAATTCAAAAGTTTCAAATTTTTGGAAACCTCTGACTCATCGACTACAAAGATGTCTTTGACCAACAAAGAATTGCAACTCAACAAAGTGAACCAAGTCGGGGAATCTGGGAGTTATGAAAATTTAGAACTCTGTGACAAGGTTATAAAACTCAGAGGACTAGCAACTAAGGTTAGGAAAAGCACAAAAACTGTGACTTTGAGCATTTTCCAAGAGAAATAAATAGCAAGGCATTGAAAATGAATGAGGTTAAAAAGACCCAAAAGACCAAAGGAGGGGAAGTTTAAAATTGCTGACACTAGTTTAAAAGTTACGGATAACAAGAACTAGAAGTAAGTATAATGAGCTTATTGATGAATATAATAAGAGACAACAAAAGGTTGCTAAACTTGAAATAGAGCTAGCATTATAGAAACAACAAGTGGAAATACTAATGTCTCAAGGACCAGCTAGTTCAAGTCATGTTATAACCAAGGAGTGGATGATTGCTCATGAGAATATCTTTTGGTTTGTTATAACCATTTATTAAGGAAATGACGGGTATAATATATCAAATGAAATTGTGACATGTGTACATCTCGGCCTGAAGATTGTTTTGCTCCCTTATTTTGAGTCTATCGTCTCTCCAGCTATAACATTTTACATGAATTATTAATGAAATTTGATCAATGATCTTTCATTAATCTTCTTTGTCATTATGCATTGATGTATGTTTTAATTTTGGCTCCGGTTTAATGAACCAGTTAAAATACCTTGATTAAAGGATGAATTCATATAAATGTTTAGTGGATCTGATAAGTAGTCATGGAGTTTGAGTATTGATATGTGAATTGTAATGCAATTTCACTAAGATTATGGATGCCTGGAATTAAAATCACCTTATATTTCATATTTTAATTGTGTTAAAAGTAAAACTTGAACATGTACTCAATGATTCATCACTCAACTCAATGCTTAATAACATATTAACAATAGTATTAGTAGCATAAACATCAATGAACATTAACAATCGTTTAATGTGTATCTAGTAGTTGAAACCACTACCAGACATTTTCTTCAAATGATAAAATAAATAATAAAGATAATTGAACATCAACACATTACTGAAGTGTGAATTTGAGATTTTTTATTGATTTTCACATGAAGGAATACATAGAGGCATTGGCAATGCAAAACCTTCCTCAAAGACAACTCTGCACAGAGCTGAGTTGGAACTTGGAAACTCATATTATCAAAATTCAAATCACTGTATCACCTTTTCTAGCAATTTCCACTGTTCAGGTGGTGGAATTGTCATTTGTTCTAACTGATGTTGTTTGATTTGAAGATTTGTTAACATTTCATGATTGAAATTGGAATTTGTCTTGGATTCTTCGGTCAATTTTGCATTCAAGGTTAGAAGTGGTTTGATGGAATCCAAATAGTTCACCATATCTGGGTTATGAGGAAACTGGTCCAAATCTATCTTCCTTACACCCTCCATCTTCTTTTTGAAATCATTATTTCCAATGAATCGCTCATTTGTATCAAAAGCCTCTGGAAAACCAAGCTCTATGAAGTTCCTTACCTTTTCATCCACCTTCTTCATCTTGTTTGTAGCCAAATGCAAATATTCCTCTGTTTCACGCATTCTCAAACACTTTTCAATGATAGATGATAACTTCATTGATGTAACAAGCTGATTAGTAATCCCTTTTGATTTCAAAACATTGTCACTGGCTTTGTAGACTGTTTGTTGAATTTGATTTGCAAATTTCTCTAATTCCAGCACATCTTTTTTGTCCACTAAATATTTGTTGAGCTTCTTATAATGTTGTCTGATAGCATCAATCAATCGAAACATGTCACACGAATGATCAATCCTGTGCATTATTTCATCCCAGATATTTTGTTTCATATGCCTCATTGTATATCTACAAAATGAAGATAACTTATTTTGACAAGAGTTAGTTTCTTTTTTTGCTTCCATTAGCTTTGCCTCCAATCTTTCATTTCTTTTTCTCTCTTTCTCCAATTTTTGTTCCCACTGTGCATTTCCATTCACAATGCTTAGTCTTAATTTTTCCAAAGTGGATTTTTTCTCATCATATTTCTTGTTTCTCTCGTCTAGCCTTTGCTTCAAGTCATTCACTTCTCTCTCATTTTGTTTATCCTCTTTGCTTGTTGATGTAGAAGTATACTTTTTTATTTTTTTTTCTAATTCATTGCTCTTGTTATCTATTGCTTTCCTCTTTGCTTTCTCATTTGCTAGGTCTACCTGTAACTTTTCTATTTGAGTCTACAACATTTTTTTCTCTCTATCTTGCTTTAACAATGATGTGTACACCAATTCATTATTCTTCTTTGATACATTAATTTTGTCGGTATTTTTGAGTCCAAAAATATCCAATTGAAAATTGGTCACCTGATATTCAGATCGATCCATCTAATTTGTTGGTTTGTTTTGAATTGTGGGAACAAAAATTGTGTACTCCATAATTTGTTTAATTGTGTCAAATTTGGGTAAGGCCATAGTTACTATAGGCTTTGAAAGTTACAACAGATGCACTCTCCATCAGTTGCTTCTTTTCTTTTTTATACAAGTTTGATTTATTTTTAAACTCTTCAATGAAATCAAAACCTAGGGATGTAGGAACAATGGAATGCTTGAATGGCGAAGGAATAGAGTACTTGCAATTGCTAATGATTTCACAACCACACTAACTGGTAGTGGTGGAGTTCCTAGAAATAACTCCTTTGTGGTGGATCCATTGATAGTGTGACTTGGACCTCTCAAAATCCTTTGCCTCTTCTGTATGCCTTGGTCACCTGGTGTTTGTGTGGTATCTTGTATTGTTTCTCTCTTGTGTGTAATTTATTGTTGGAGCACATGTTGACCACTACTAGTACTACTACCCATACCATCGCCACCAGTGGTAGTGCCAGTTGCACTAGGCGAGCTCCACCATGGGCATGTCTTAGTTATGATTATATCTAACCATGAGGATTAGGATTTGAAGCTCTAACAAATTGAATTGTTTCGGTTGTACTTATATGCCCTTGGTCTAATTTTCACCTCCAAACCCAAGGCCAAATTTATCAACTGGTTTTCTATGCTCTACATCTGTTACCATCCAAGGGCCTTATCTGTGGGACCCCAAAGGACCACCTTCATAACCCATTTTTTCAGCTATGGCTACTCTTGAAGTATATGATTCTTTTGTGGCCTCACTTAAAACAGGTTTGAAATTGACATGGCTTTGTTATTCCCTATCATCATTAGATTCTTTATTTTCTTGTTCATCGGGATGCTCTATATTCCACAATTTTTTAAACTCACGATCTTCTTCGTTATTTTATTTCCATGCTCTGCAAGAGCTCTTGGATCACCTAGCTCCTTCCTCATAGACCAAAAGGCAACAATTTTTGATCGTGACCAATTTTTATCTCTAAATTCCTTCTCTAGAGAACCTAGTATTTTTAATCTACTAGATGGTTTATCACTTTTTTCATAAAAAAAATGTTGTATGTCCTGATTGTCTTTCAGTTCAATGCCATAATTTCTGCTGACAATTGTTCAAAAGAAATACCATTCTCAACACTTTTCTCCATTGCTATTTTGACCTCATCACAAGAATCCTTGTTTCTCAAGTTTTCAAGCAAGGGTTTAATTTGATGTTGAATTTTACTTGCAACATTCTTATTGGCCACAATCATTGATTTAATGGTGTCACATGGATCATACTACCAGTGACATATAGCATCAAAATAAATAAAAAATCCAAAGATTATGTGCTACACTAAATGCTTTTCTCTCGAATGCGAACCCTCCACATGAAAAAGGTAAAGAAGGAAATAAGGTCTTCTTTTGTTGACTGAGAAAGTGTAGTTCATCAACACTCTGCATCTGCCTTACATATTCCAATGCAAAAACCCTTTTTGTCACATGTATTGGAAGTTTGTATGGTTTTAATCCTGATCCATAAAATATTAGCACAATATATTATTCCATTAAGTACCAATCAACCAATTGTATTTCTTTTCCTAGTTGAATGTAGTTTCTACATGACATAGGCAATCTAGGCATTGGAGTATTTGTAATTTCTTGATGCAATGGAGCCAAAAATTAGTCTACAAAATGACTGTAGTTCCTTTGAGAATCATGCATCCTTATCTCAGTGGTCCATTCATATACTGGAGTCATTTTATTTTCCTCAACATTACTATAGGGTTGAATCTGAAGCTTGTTGGTCTAAAAAATTCCTCTAAATTTGAATAGAAAAATATAGCACAAATAGGTTGTGAACCTAAATGTCTTGATGGAACCTCCTTTAATCATTAAAAATTGTTTATGCATGGATTCTACAATGTGTTGAATAAAATTATATTTGACATGTGGAACACCATAATGGATATTACATACCATTTCAAGGAGGCTTGCACCCACATCCAAATTGCTATCCAAACTGAGGCAAAATGCTAGCATGGAAATAGTATCTTGAACCCATTGTTTAAAAATATCCAAATCATAAGGAGGCTTATGATCACCTTTTGATTTTTTTCTATCTTGAACTATTTTATTTAAGAAAACATTTTTCTCCCTTTCTTCAATTGCTTCATAATAACTAGCAAGCTTTTCTAAGTTAATCTGGATGTTTCCAAATTCTTCGGTTGTAAACCCCAACACTTTTCCAATTTCTTCTGTATTAATGGATAAAAATTCTTCTTTGATATATTTATTAACAATTGCTCTTTTGTTATCATCATAATTTTAGGCACAAACCATGATAAATTTTGGGCAAGGGGAAACCTCATGTAACATCATGTGCCCTAATCCAGTTACCCATGGTACACTGATACTATTAACTTGCATTACCTTTGCAGCCTTATTCTAAGATGAAAATATAAGTTCTGAGGTACGCCTACCATAGATTTCAGGATCATAAATATCATGGTACCCATCAGTGAAACCTAGGGTTTTAAGCAATTTTGCATAATGTATTTTTTTATCCAACATTTCTCTAGTGGTACTGGTGGTAGACATGCTTATACAATGTGAAATTTTGAATTCCCTAATACCTATTAGTCCTCCTTAATTTTTCTTAATTCTTAAGTCTCTCAACCCTAAACCCAAACTTCAAAGTTTGACAAAATAAGATTTTAAGAAACGTCAAACGATGAAACGTAGTTGCAGGAATTCTTTCACTTACCCAAATTCTGACTCTTGAAAAGATTAACGTTGATAGTCGTGGAAACTGGAATGGCTTTGTTGGAAGTGGAATTGTGGAACCCAAAATAGAGTGGTGCACTGCAATGAGCAATCTGAAGAGTGAAGACTGAAATCTCTGTGTGTGCTAACCCTCTCACTTTAAAAAAATCACTTGACACTTAGCAGTACAAAGTGCTTTTGTTCTCGAAATTGGAACATTAAAGTGAATGAAACGTCTTAGGTCTACTTGTTACAAAATCTAAACTATTGATCTTTGTAAATCTAATGGTTATAGGGTGATTCTAGAGGTTTAAGTTCACAAGCCTATCACTCTGTGCATTTCATTCCGAAATGCAACTACAACCATACATTAAATGTTCATCAAATGGTTGAAACTTGAGTAATTTATGATATGAACTTAAAACAATAAACATGTGTTTTCAAGATGTTTTAAACTTTAGTGCGCTAGGATTGACATCAAGGCCAAGGGGTTGGTAACTTAACGTTGCAAAGGACTTAAAAAAATGAATAATGATACTGAGAACCGAGGGAGAAGGTCAACGACAAATTAGAAATCAATAACATTTCGGTAAACCCTAACAAGAGTAACAACTTTTAGTGTTTATAATGTTTTTTGTCAATTTGATGACAACTTTCTTTTTTCATTTGTATTGCTTTATGTTTTACTTTTAAATTTGCATGCAATTATTTCATAAATAGATAATACTTAATTTCTTAAAGGAAAAAAAACTAATTTGAATAGATTCATAGACATTGAACTTAGAAAATAACTCTTTACTGTAAGTGTAAATGAATAACGAAGAATAACATAACACAACCATTTATTTTTTTACAATTGAATTACAATGTCACATTATTACATATATTTTTAAAGACGAGTAGCTATAGAGCAGGCAAGCTCCTGTTTTGTATAAATAACATGTCACTTTACATAGACACAATTTATTCCAAGTTGTTGCTCGTGACAATGGATTACAAATTGATTCTAATTTCCAAGCTTCTATTGGTGACAACTTAATACAAACTAACTCTAAAAATAAATTCATGATTCCAAGCTTTTGCTGGTGACAACGTAATACAAATGTGGCTCTGAAAATAAACACAAGGGATTTTCCAACCATGTTGGGGAAAAGGGGGCTCCAATCATACTGGGGAAAAGGGAGTTGTGAAGATACAAAATGTACTTATCCCCTTTGAGAACCAGAGTCATGCAGAAGATGAGGGGTTGTAAAATTGCTCCCATATTTTACCTACAACCTCAATGTACTGGGACAACACTTATCTCCATCAGAGCTCCTCATCCTGGTTCAAAACCTGTCTGAGAAGTCAGGTCAACCAAATCAACTTCTTTCCAATTCCACCCATTTTGAACTTGAAGGAAATTGGTCTTTTACTCTGTAACTATATAATTGGAGGCAGGAGAATTTACAGTATCCTCAATAATACCACATCATCTTCTTCTTGAATCCTTATTAACCCTAGAAAATTAAAATCCTTATGACACTATACACTATCACTATCCCTATTTATGGTCCACCAGTGCCGCTACCAGCCTGATCCCTGTTTACTTGTGACTCGTGCATGTGCGGTTGGGTATAATGATAATCGCGATTCATGCAAACCAAAAAACTAACTTTATCGATTTGTGTAATTTAAGCCGTACATGTACAATTAATTTTTTTAATTTGATTGACATCTGACTACATGCAAATTGTACCTCAAGCTGACAAGCTATCAAAATTGTTGGAGTTGAGAAGATACAACACCACAGAAGCCCAAAAGATCTTTGCAAGCAAATAACCTGTTACAAGGAGAAGCAAAGAGAAGCAATAAAGGAATGCTCAAGAATGTGGAGCAATGTATTCACCTAAAAATGTAAAATGAATTAATGATACAAAAGATAGTTTTCAACTACATATAGATGAAAACCCTAAAAAGGAAAACCCTAGGCTTGCACAATAATAATTAATAAAGTAATTAATTATTATGCACCTAATGTTAGCTTAAGTGAAAAGAGGTAAAAGGGAACTTTAAGTAACTAAACAAATATTGTTTAATTAATAAAGTAAATACCCAATTACTCTAACAAAAATCACTAGTGCCACTCAAACAATATGAAATCATTACAAATCTTGTTTCATTAAAGCTATGAGTTGTCCAAAAAATTGCTTCAGATGTTCATATGGCATTAATTTCCGCCCACAGTACGACTACCACACTTTCTTCAAAAAAATTGAGAATTTCAATTAAATGAAATATAGTACGTTGATGCATTGAAAAGAGAGATGAGTGATGAGTGATGAGCGATGAGCCTTGATCTTGCGACATGTTCACATCTAATGGTTCTAGTGTTATTCCAGAGGTTTCAATTCACAAATCTAGTGCTTCAAAGATTTACTTCCGGAATGCAACTACAGTCATCCATCAAAAATTCATGGAACAGTCATGATTATATTGATTTGCACTGACATCTAGCTACATATATGGAATATCCTTCACACTATTATAAATTATTTTATAAGGTTGATAATTCAGCCTTGTTTGGCCTTTACATCCTTTGTGTAAAGTGTTCTTAAGTTTTAAGCCCTGGTCCTATGTTCTTCCTAGGCAATCCCTCTTTTAAAACAAACTTTATGCATGTGCATATTTCAGTTTCTGCCACTTAAGTTCTTGTATTGCTCCTCGCCAGAATCCTTCTACCCATCGTGTTCATTACCGCGATGAGCGATGAGCCTTGATCTCACCACGTGTCTGTATCTAACGGTTCTAGTGTTATTATGGAGTTTTCAGTTCACAAGTCTAGTGCTTCAGAGATTTACTTCTGGAACACAACTACAATCATCCATCAAAAATTCATCGAACGATCCTAGTTATATTAATTCATCGAAAGCCGAAGCTACCTCATAATATAGAGCACAAGGGTTGTTTTGAAGCCATTCCCTACCCATAATTATAATTATAGCATCCTCAACCTACACATAAGGAATTGCAAAAACCATACCCAACTTTCTCCTGTCGTATGCATCGTCCCTTCTTTTTTCTCAAAAACATTTTGGTAGCATGACATGCCATGAAGAATCCATAATATCACAGTTAAATTGAGAATAGAGAAGAAAGAAATCAAAGCCAAATATA
Source organism: Sequoiadendron giganteum (assembly GCA_007115665.2). Lineage (NCBI taxonomy): Eukaryota > Viridiplantae > Streptophyta > Pinopsida > Cupressales > Cupressaceae > Sequoiadendron > Sequoiadendron giganteum. The sequence continues at coordinate 448,329,244 of CM021108.1, read as the reverse complement.
TTATAAATGATATGAAGAACATCAAGTTGGTGAAGTATATATACAAGTTAGAATGAAGACAATGGCATCAAATACTCACACTTAACATTTAATTCACCACTATCATTGATGTGAAAATTAAAATTTAATTCACCACTTGAATCTTGGTACGGTCTCCATAAGGCTGCGAGAGGTTTTGCTACAAATAGGGGTTATTGTGCTCATTTTTCTCAAATTGTCTTAGCACTCTCAACAAACACTAAGGGGTAATGGAGACTCCTCTGTTTCTAAATTCCATGAAGCAACATAACACTTTCCATGGTGAAATCACTGAGAGATGACTGAAAGGGATAATGGTGTCCACGCACCCACTGGTGCTCCAAGTGGTGAAGGGTGTTTTGGGCCCAGAATTTCTACTGGCTACCCACAAGCTCGAGGGGGATTCAAAAATACTCACCATGTTTCTGGCAATGCTCATGTATATGGGTGTCTCAAAAGCTCAGGGGAAGAAGCTATGCCAAGTGATTTTTCCACACTCTTTGTTGGAAAATATTGACGCGACATTGGACAACATCGACGACAATTTCATGACCCCTCTACTGTTGCACTACTACAGGGCTCATGGGAATGAATGGTTGATACCAAAGTTTCCCCTGGTGTGCTCACTGGACCATGCCATTCTCAAAAACTGGTGGGGGAGATGGACAGGTGTATCGAATTTATTTTGCATGCGACTAATATTCTCAAAGACCGACCGAAGGGTTGGGTGAAGGCATTTGCGGTGGCAGAAGCTCTCGACGGGGAAAGGTTGTCTTCAGATGAGGAGGATTGGGAGTTGGGCATTGGTGAAGAATGGCTAGCGAATGACACCAGGAGCTGGGAGGAACGAGAAAACCATCCTGCCCATAGTGCCTACGGTGGTGATTATCCGGTGATTCTGAATGCAATCAAAGCCAAGAAGACCAACGAGGCTAGCTGCAACAATGCACAATTTGGTGTCTGTGGAAGGTCATTTTGGTTTGTGATGGTTTGTTTGCAGTTCATATAAGTGTCCATGTCAGTCCATTCAATATTTGGGTTTGTAATGTTTTATGGAAATGAAGGAATATACAAACTCTTTTTGGGGTGATCCCACAATAGTGGTTTACAATTTTTGGCCAAATTGGACACTAAAATAATTTTTTCTAACTAAATCTTCACTTTTGGGCACCTATAGAGGCTAAACCATGAGGAATTTGAAGATGATGCAAACTAGTGATTTGTGACATTTTGTCTGTAGATTCTAAATATATTTTTTTCAAATTTTTTGGAATCATATTGCACTTCTTTTTCCATCTCCTTCGAAAACTAATTTTTTCAGCAAACAACATTTTTAAGGAGTGACACTCACCGTATACAACATAAATTTTTTCCATGAAGGACAAAAATCTAATTCTTTCGAATTTAGATTTGTAACTCTGATATCTAGCTCTTTCATTTGGTTTCATAGTGTTTTATTGAATATTTTTACCTTAAATCAAGTTTCAAAGTCAAACCAATTACAATTCAGACATAGGCGAACCGTATACAACATAAATTATTTTGTATGTATCGAAATTCAATTTTTTTTTTACTGGATCAAGGACATCAATACCTAGCCCGCACATATTTTTCAAAATTTTATTTTGATAATCTGCTATTTTTCACATGTGTAGGATAAAGAGCTTGATTTTCGGTGAAAAACCTATGTTTAATCAAACTAAAAAAACAAATACAAAATAAAACCAAAACATATTATAATTATATTTGTTGGATAGTTCGTTCCGAGGACTACCATCATCTAGTTGGGTTTGTGAATTCTCCTCCATTTTCATCCTCAACCCGAGCTTTGAAGCGCAAAAATCTGGACTATTTTTGTGTTTGAGGGGGAGAAGGAGGGAAAAGGGGGGTTCAAGTGAACCGGGGGGGATTCGCTCAAACCCTTAGGGGTTCGATCGAACCCCCATTTCAAAAAAAATTCTTTTTTATTTCATTCCCCAGAATGAAACCTATGGTGGGACCCAACATTAAAGGGGTTCACTCGAACCTTGGTTCGAGCGAACCCTCTTTTGGTTCACTTGAACCAAATAGTTCATTCGAACCCTAAAAAATATTTTTTTTTCACATGGGGTCATTTTTTGTAACTTTTCCTTCCTCACTCGAATTGTAAACCACTTTTGTGGGTTTACCCTTTGATTAATACATGGTTCTACTCTATATAGCAGCTATTTAACTATAAAAAAACATGTGCTTAAAAGGCTCCTTTAGTAGCATAGGCTTTAACACTAGTTCCTTAATATTTCGCACCTTGCTATAGTTTCTTCGACGGTTCTGATCATTCCTTAATATTATTTTGGTTGTTATGACTTTAAGTGATTTAATAAGTAATAAAATCTCAACCATTAATTTCTAAAAATCTAACGGTTCTAGTGTTATTCTGGAGGTTTCAATTCACAAGTCTAGTGCTCCAAAGATTTAATTTTGGAATGCAACTACAACCGTCCATTGAAAATTCATCAAACCGTCATGGATTATATAATTTTTACTGGCATTTGGCTTCAGACATAATAAATATGTTGACACTTGTCCGCATTCTGAACTCTTTATGAAGGAAATTGAATGTGCATAAAATTTGTCCTGAAATTTAATATTTTCGCCGACCACACTATCATTTTTTATTGGCATATCTGTTTATTTCGACATTGAATTTTTTTATTAGTTTGAGATTATGTTTAATTCGCCAATGAAAATATTTTTTTGGTTTGAAAAAAAGTTTTAATTGCCAACAATTTTTTTTTTCTGGTTTGAAAACAGGATTAATTCGCTAATGGATTTTATTTTTTTGGTTTGAAAAAATGTTTTAATTGCCAATGAAAAATATTTTATTGGTTTAAAAAAATTTGCAATTCGCTAGGATTTTCCACAAACTTCTAGCGATTATAAAAGATTCGCCAATTGGGATTATTTTTTTTCCTGAAAAACAAAAAAAATCGCCAATAAAATTAATATTTTTATCGGGAAGTATACAAGATTCATTAGGATTTTACACCTTCGCTGAGGGGGGGTTTCTTAAAGTTTTCCTTGATCCCAACTTCTAAATTAACAATTCTATTTGAATTTTATGACATCCTCTCCATCTTAAAAATTAGGTTTGCGTAGGCAAGATATTTAAATAGAGAAATTGGAGGTGACTAACATCTTTAAGGTGAGTGCAAGATCATGATGAGTCAAATAATGATAATAATAATAAAATCTTCACTAGATAAAAAATGTTTAGCATTTAGATTTTGATGAGAAAATTACTCATTTCTAGTGCAATTTTAGATTCTCTTAAAAAATGCCTTGCAATTACCTTTTATTTAGGGAAATAGGAGTCTCAAAACTTGTAAAAAATTATGTAAAATCTTGCACATAGTATAATCGTACAATTTTCCATAACTTTTCCTTTGAAAATGATAAGTTTTTTTATTAATTTAAATTTGATAAAATGAAAAGTAGAGAAAACTATCATGATTCTATATATATATATTTTCTATTATAAATTTATCCTTAATTATTGTTCATTTTGTTTATATACACCTCTCCTCTCTCTATAAGTATGTATATATATTATTGACTATAGACATATTTTTTTTGAATTTCATATTTTTTTTTATTGTATTAGATTAGTTGATTTTTTTAAAGTCACATTAAAAATAATGAACAATTATTTATAAAAAAAATATATAAAATATATATCACATTTATCTATGTTTCATTTTATCTATATACATTTTTTTATATGAAAAATATTACTTTTTGCTTCAACTTGTTGACTAGAATGACATTTAATTCTTATTTTTCGTAAAACCTCTTTAAAATATATGATTTTCACCAAATCAATTTAAAACAATTAAAAACAAATTAAATATTTCATAAGATATGTTAAATTTCCTACATCTTTTATTCTATCATTTTTTTTTAGATTTAATAATCAAGTCCTTTTATTTGCTACATAAAATTACTTACATCTGCTTTTTAATATTTTCATTACCATATAAGGGTGGTGTTTGGCCCATTGCACACACACTTTAGGAGTCTATTATGTAAATATTGAAGTTTGATACTTCCTTCTTATTTAGGTATCTTTTTACTTGCAAGATTAAAAATATGATTAATTTTTGGTGTGAGTTTTCCACAGTCCATCAAACAAAATAATGTAAGCTTTTAGATTAAACTGTGTATTTTTTTAGTCAATGTTTTGGATCACACTCAATGATATAATCATAAGGAATATTCCTCTTCTTGATGATGGATCACCGAGTGATCCAAAAAGGCGATTAAAAAACATACCCAATTTAAACTAGAAGCTTACATTATTTTAACATGATAAACGTAAAATAGCTAGCATAAATGATAATGTGATATCTATTCTTTTAATGAATGGAAAACCTAACATCTATAATGCCTTTAATTTTTCTCCTTTGTTGAATGATGTAATATTTAAAACTAAAATTAGGGTTTGAGGGCATGTCTTTTTGATTGATTGATGTGATATTTAAAACCAAAACTAGAATTTGAGGGCATGTTTTCTATTAATTGATGTGATATTCAAATATGTAGAAGTTAAGGCAATTAGATTAAAGACACTTTTCACCATTTTAAATTCCACACCCCCTCTATAGATGTCTGATATTGTATTTTTATTCACATAATCTTAAGCGTAGATTTTCATCTTCTACCTATGGTGCGACCTTGGTTTTTTGTTTCTGTCTTTTTCCTATCTTCAATTCAACACTGCATTCTCCTTGCCTCACGCCCCTATGACTTCATCTTTTGCTATTTCAATTTATCCATGAAAATTTCATTATAACCTTCTATCTCCCAAATTGATATTTTGTGCAAATCATATGGTATTTGATTGCAAGAGTGATTAAATGAAAATGAAATTGAGAATTTATGAAATAACCAAAATGCTCAATGCCAAAATTGCAAACAAAAATCAACTGAAATAAAAGACTTGATGCAGATAGCCGAGTTCCTTGGGATGTTTCGATATCACATTTTTGTGGTATTTAGGTAAATAGTTTATGCACTATGTATAGGTATTGAGGCTGTGTATTTGAGATATTATGAGATATTATGATAATGTGCATACATTTGTGTTCCTAAGGTATTATGACAAATAATTTTTGCACTATGTGTATGTGTTAGCACTACATTTTTGAAGTATTATGATAATTAGTTCATGCATTCTATGCATAAATTGTACCATAACATACCTACATACACATATACATACACATATACACAGTGTTCCACGGGGACGCGTCCCCCCCCAAAAAACCCCGCGTTTCCTAGAGGGGGACATCTCAGAGACTTGGGGACTTGGGGGAGATGTCCCCCCACTAGGCCACCACCAACGTCACCATCCCACCACTAGTGTCGTTGTCTCCAAGAAGCTGATAGGACTTTGAGGACGTTGGGGTGTCCTCAAGGCATCTAGGGGACTCCTAGTTGACTCCAAGATGTATAATTCTTATACTTATATAATTCTTATCCTTATACATCTTTTTATAACTTTTTTTTCAAGTACTATATGTATTTCAACACCCTACTGCCCCCTTGCCGCCATCCCCCTGTCGTTCCCAAAATTAGGCTCCTTGTCCCCACATCTCGGAAACACGTCCCCTGTCGTCCCCCCGTCCCTGTCCCCAAAACCTCGAGGAACACTGCATATACACACAAACACACATATATACATACATGTATGTATGTATGTATATATGTATATATGTATGTACATACATGTATGTATGCATGCATGTATATGTATATATGTATATATATGTGTATATATGTGTGTTTTTATACATTTGTGTATACAAAATAGTAAAAATCATTTCATTTTCAATTATATGTATAATATTTCATATTGATATTTTTCGGAATGATCTCGAGACATACAAGAAAAGGATATACAAATGCATGGAGATGCATAGTAATTATATCATGTACTAATTTTTAATCCCTATAGTTATAGAGGAGTATATAAATATAGATGAGTAAAATAAATAAATATGCATAGATTGATATTTGTATTTGATTTATTGTATGGAAATGGTAATTGATGTAACTATTTTTTTTGAAATAGATAGTGTATAACATATAGAAATCTTTTTGAGATAGATATAGTGTATAACATATAGAAATCTATTAAGATCAACTCAAGGGTATGGCATGCTAGGAGTTTGGTAATTAATATGATAATTTATAGAGACTAATGTGTTATGATATGCTTTGTGTTCCATTTTATTTTTGGATGAGTCAAGGAAGAGATAGTTTTGTTGTGAATAGATTACCCACATCCAAATGCAATTTATTATTAAATTCTTTCACCAAAGTGATGCTATAGTAGTATGCATCATTAGTTCATATTACTCTTAGGATTGCATGTTAGTCAGAAGTCATTAGTACCTAGAGGGTATCTAAGTTCTATATGATTTAACATATAATAGTGATTATATATGTATACACTTTGTTCTCAAAACTGATTTTATTGTAGATGTCATTATCCTCCACACTCATTGAAGGGTCAAGCCACTTATAATAGGAAGATAGGCAAGGACCACCTTAAAGAACTCAAATGATGCTCTCCCTCCAAACAACTTGACATCCATATTGCTTACACTCAGATGAGATTACTATGACCATGGAACACATATGTAATGAAAATGTATTTATAAAATTGATGAACACTTACAAATTGATAGGATTTAGTCCTTATTTTGATTTGAATATTATTTTATCATTACATGCATCAAGATGTACAATATGTAACTTGTTAATGCATGATATCTATTTATTGAGTAATGACATTTTATGCTTTAATTTAAGATAAGAAGTATCTTTTATGGATAATTAAATTCATCTTTTCAAGTAAATTGCTTGTTTTAAATTTAGAATTTTTTTAGGAGCTTCATCACAAAATGAATGTTTATATCTATCTCATTGATTTTGATTATTATACTAAGACATGTTCTTATTGCAAAAATTATATTAAGATAAGAAATATGTATAGATAATTGTGATAAATCTTGTAGTTTATAAGTTTTGATGATAGAATCACATTAGTGATCCCAACTTCTAAATTTACAATTCTATTTGAATTTTATGACATCTTCGCCATCTTAAAAAATAAGCCTTGCCTATGCAATATATTTGAATAGGGAAGTTGGTGGTGACTAAGATCTTTAGGGTGAGTGCAAGATTATGATGAGTCAAATAGTGATAGTAATAAAAAACTTTGCTAGATAAAAAAAATGTTTAACATTTAGATTTTGATGAAAATATACTCATTTCTAGTGCAATTTTGGATTCTCTTAAAAAATGCCTCGCAATTACCTTTTATTTAGGAAAATAAGAGTCTCAAAACTTATAAAAAAATGTAAAATCATACACTTAGTGTAATCCTACAATTTCGACAACTTTTCCTTTGAAGATGATAATTTTTTTAATTAAAAAACTGATAAAATGAAAACTAAAAGAAACTCTCATGATTCTAAATACATATTTTTGTATTATAAATTTATACTTAATTATTATTTATTTTGTATATATACACCTCTCCCCCTCTCTCTATATAGGTATGTATATGTATTATTTCTCAATTCCAAAACTTGTGTTAGAGCTTAATATTTATTGATTATAAATAATTTTTTTAAAATTTCATATTAATAAACTAGGTATTTTTTCAATAGTATTTTTCAAAAGCCACATTAAAAATAATGAATAATTATATATAGAAATAATATAAAATATATATCATATTTATCTATGTTTTATTTTATCTATATAATATTTTATTAAAAAATATTAATTTTTTCTTCAACTTAGGTTGACCGAAATGATATATAATTTTTTTTAGTGCCTCTTTAAAATGCATTCTTTTCACCAAATCAATTTAAAACTTAAAAAAAATTAGTATTTCATAAGCTATGTTCAATTTCCTACATCTACTATTACTCTATTTTTTTTTAGATTTTATAAATAAGTCCTTTGATTTGCTACATAAAGTTACTTACATCTACTTTTTAAAGTATTTTCATTACCATATAAGGGTGGTGTTTGGCCCATTATGGCATTGCACCGACACTCTGTAGAAGTCTATTGTACAAATATTGAAGTTTCATATTTCCTTCTATTTTCATTACCATATAAGGGTGGTGTTTGGCCCATTATGGCATTGCACCGACACTCTATAGAAGTCTATTGTACAAATATTGAAGTTTCATATTTCCTTCTACCTCTTAATTAGGCAACTTTTTATTTGCAAGGTTAAAAACATGATTAAAAATTAGTATGAGTTTTCTACAATCCATCAAATAAAACAATGTAAGTTTCTACCTTAAACTATATATGTTTTTTAGTCAATGTTTTGGATCACACTCAATGATCCAATCATCAAGAATATTCCTCTTCTTGATGATGGATCACTTAGTGATCCAAAAAGTCGATTGAAAAACATACACAATTTAAACATTATTTTAACATGATTAACGTTAAATATCTAACATGAACAATGATGTCAACATGATATCTATTATTTTAATGCATGACAAACCTAACATCTATAATGCTTTTAATTTTTCTCCTTTCTGTTGAATGATGTAACATTCAAAACTAAAGTTAGGGTTTGAGACGATGTCTTTTTGATCGATTGATGTGATATTTAAAACTAAAACTAGAATTTGAGACATGTTTACACATAAGTAGAAGTTCAGACAATTAGATTAAAGACACTTTTCATCATTTATCATTTGTATACAAATTCTTAAAGCAAATAATAGGGGAGATGATTGAGTAGTTGAGCATGCTTCAATAGTTGTGATAGTATTTATTGATTTAATGCTCATTTTAATAGTATATCACTAGTAGTTGTGACTTCAAAGTTATTTGTGTTGATCGCGAGTACTCATAATTGAACGAAATGTATTCTTTAGATCTAAAAAATAACAAATCAAGTGATGCCATATGAACACACAAACAAAACATGATTTAAAATGTTGAATTAGAAATATACTGAATTAAAATTTCATTATCCATCATCTGAATTAGAAAAATAATTGTAAACATCAAATGAAACTTCAATCAGATTATGGATAGACCTTGATTTAGGTCATCCTTATCTTTTGAGAGGTCATTAATTTCAATTGAATTCTAGTGTGGAGGAGATCTTAATTTTTTCAGAAGATAATTGTATGTTTTGGATCATTATTGAAAACAACAAATCACATGATGCCATATTTTTTTTTAGATTGCAGGAATCGGTCGGGTATCCGTCCCCCTATAAACTATAGTGCATCTAGTAAAATTTTTTCACGTGACTAGTGGCACTGGCGTGAAATGCCCTTCGATACCACGGGTTTGGGGAGAGACTAGACCTCGTGATCTCTTACGTGCAATAGGATTCTTTACCCAATCGAGCTAGGCCCCCACCCCCACATGATGCCATATTAACACACAAACAAAACATGATTTACTGTATAATTATTGGTCCAACTTTTTTTTGGCTCTTTTTAAACACCTTAACAAAACGCATGCTGATGTGGCATTAAATTTGACGATGTAGACTTGAAACCTTAATTATAAGTAGAGACCTTGCCAGATAAACTACTATACAAATTTAAGAGTGATTCAAAATTGCCATGTATGATTTTGAGAGGCACGAAATTAAGATACTCAAGTATTGAATCCTCCCTCTCTCGTAATGAATGGATAAAGACTTTTATGAAGTAGCTTATGCAAATTGTTTATCCATAATGATTATTTTCTATAAAAGAGAAACTATTAAAGAAGTTTTTAATTATTTGAACATTTTACGTAGGGTTATAATATTTGTGAAATAATCAAGGGCGTGTAGTGGAGTTAGGTCAAGTGGAGGATTCCTTATAAAGCCAATTTATTCCCTCTCTAATGGAGACGTTGACATGGGAAGGAGAAGGCAAGGCTAAGTGGGGTAATATCTTGGAGGTGGCCAGCTGCCACGTACATAGTTGACTGAAGCACTCTTAACTCTCCCCGACACAGCGTTCGCGTGTGGGTTGTCTGCAAGTCTCTTCATTCGCTTGTTCTTGCCCATCTTTTATTGCAGCTTCCGGGTAGTTGCAGGGTGTAATTAGCAACAAAAGCTCGTCCCGAACAAACAACGAAGTGGGCTATAATAGTTTTTTTCACAGATGGGAAGGGCTCCTTGCTGTGAGAAAGTTGGGCTAAAGAAAGGCCCCTGGACGCCCGAGGAAGACCACAAGCTCGTTACTTACATTCACGAGCACGGCCATGGCAGTTGGAGAGCTCTACCTCAGAAAGCCGGTAATGAAAAAACTAAGCTAAAGTTGCAACCTTGAAAAAAACTTTGATCTTTACTTACTATACTGTAATTACAGGTCTGTTGAGGTGCGGGAAAAGCTGTCGGTTACGCTGGGCTAACTACCTCAGGCCGGACATCAAGCGGGGCAAATTCAGCGTCCAAGAGGAGCAAACCATTATCCAGCTCCACGCCCTTCTGGGTAACAGGTCTGGGCGACAGTAAAAAAAAAAAAATTTTATTTGGATTTTTTGGTATTCTGATCTTATCTTACAAAATTTGTTTGTTTGTGGTGCAGGTGGTCCGCCATTGCCACCCACCTTCCCAAGAGAACGGACAATGAAATAAAGAACTACTGGAACACGCATCTGAAGAAGAGGTTGATTCAGATGGGAATCGACCCTGTGACGCACAAGCCTCAAAGCAAGTCGGCAGGAACAGCCACTTCCTCCGCCCTGCTCAGCCACATGGCGCAGTGGGAGAGTGCGCGTCTCGAGGCAGAGTCCCGGCTGGTGCGCGAATCCAAGCTCAGGGCCAACGCAAACGCCCTCACCCTCAACCCTCTAGCCCGAAATAGCCTCCTCTGGAGGTCGTCTTGTTCAAGTCAGGGGTTCGAGTCCCCCACCAGCCCGGCACTGGGTCTGTCGTCTTATAGCTTTGATTGGATGAAAGCTAAATTCGACAAGCCCGGTGACTGGGGATCCCGGGCTGTCTGCAACTGGACCGACGACACAGCCTCCCCTGCAGAGACGAGCTACGTGAGTCTTCTGCAGCAGGCCATGTGTCCTTCAGCTCAGGCCACTAAGCTTCTTTCCGACGAGACCAAGAAAATGGTTGCTAGTCACAAGATCCAGGAGCTTTCAAACACCACTTCTTCTGGTGCTGATAAAAAATCCGTTTTAGAGAACGCCCAGAGCGAAGAGCAGCTGCCTGGGGATAACTCTGTTTTGGGGAATTGTTCCAGTGCAAGATCAGATGTTTCTGAGCTCTCCAAGACTGATGGCGATGGCGGTGGTGACGGTGATGGTGATGGTGATGGTCATGGTGATGGGGATGGGTATGGTTATGAGTCTCCTGTTCTTAAGGGCTTTCAGCACCTGCGTTCCTGTTCTGATGAGATCAGTAGTAACGTGGGCTTCAAGTCCCATTACGATGGTTTGAGTACAGATATGCTTATGGATCTGGTAATTGTTCCTACGTCCTGTGGAGACGACAGGTCTCTGAGTCTCAGTGGAGGGGGGCTTTGTGCACCTGCCGAAGCAACAGATGTGGATGAGAACAAGGACTACTGGAGTAATATGTTCATTGTCTGTAACTCTCCTCATACCAACAATTCTGGGGTTCAGAGTATGTTTTAAGTAGGTGGGGATTTAAGACTTAATTTTGTATATAAGTCATACAAGACTTGTTTTACTATTTTGTGAGAACTCTGTTATTGTGTATTGGGTTTTCTAAAGCTATAGCAGAATTATGCCACACAAACAGGGAAAGGTAGAGATCTAACCCGGCCTTCCCAAAATTGTATGGAGCTTGTAATCTGTAATGTGATTGGGTAGAATAATTAGAATAGATCAACAAGCTGGTCGAGGTCGATATTGAGTCTGATTATGAACAGGCACACGATAGACTGAAATTATTTTGTGCAATTCCTATTTTGTATCTGATTGAAGTCGCTGCACTTCATTATCACTTATGATAAACAATTCTATTTTGTTATTCTGATTAAGGTCGCTTTACTTATCATTTGTGGAAAAAGCATTTAATTCCTACGACGACGACGGGTCCTTCGTATGCCATGCATGTCTCTGCTGACAAAGTATCTGATAAGTTTGCTTATTCCTTTTGTAGTAAATACTAGTATTGTTATGGGCAGAGTATATATATATATATACTTTTTACTTAGTGATTCTCATTAAGATTAAATGCAAATAGACAGACATTGCACTTATCCCATATCCAACTGAATAAATCAAAGTATCTCACAACTAGTCTTGTATGCACGTTCCATTGTAATGGATTACGTTTATCAACCAGTGGTGTATATTGCTAGAGAGAGGTTTTTCATTACTGTGATTTAATTTTGAATCAATCACATGACGTTTCCACAGATAATAATAGTTTTTAATAATTTTTTCTGGATAAAATTGTTATTTGTGCAGTTTACAGAAGTTTTTAATAATTTTTGTGATTAAATTGTGTTTTTTATTAATAAAATTGAAGATTCATCATTTGAGATTTCTATTATCCATCATCAGAATAAATATGATCAATAATTTTTTTGATTAAATTATGTTTTTTATTAATAAAATTGAAGATTCATCATTTGAGATTTTTATTATCCATCATCAGAATAAATATGAATAAAACTTCAATCAGATTATGGATAGACCTTGATTTAGGTCATCCTTATCTTTTGAAAGGTCATTAATTGGAGATTTTAATATTTTCAGAAGATAATTGGAAGTTTGGGATTGAAAAGAGGAGCTCATCAGAAATGTTTACACTGACAAAAATAAGGTATAAGAACTTAGTTTCATTTGTGATACGAGAATGTTTTGTTGTGATCTGTGTTGAATGATTTAATTTGGGTATTTGGACTGAAGTTATAGATAGAAGAACAAACTTACTTTTTTTCTTTGTCTTGTTTCAATGCTACATTTTAAAAACTGATCTGCTTGTGGTTTTGACTTGATACGCCGTTTTAAAATGAATATGTTTCTGAGATTATATAATTATTTGTTGTATGGAGAAATTATTAGAGTTTATTGTATTAGGTGTGGCAAGTAAAATTTGTTTCTAATTTTTTTTTAATTTTGTGGAATTTTTGAATCCAAGTAATAATTTTTAGTAAGTTGGACACATCAAGCAGAAAATTAAAGGGTCTATGTGGTCTAAGTGATCCTGAATGTTGATGCAATGTTTTCAATTGTTGTAGTATTTGGATAATATGATAATATTGATAGATGTATTGAAAATTTATAATGAATTGGTGTTTGTTGTTGTACACCATGATAACATCACAATTTGAATATGTAGTGCTGGAGTCTGCAAACAATGACTAGCTACAAGTGAGTTATCTTGTGCCTACATTTAAGTTTCAACTTGGAAATTTGGGGTCAAAATAATATATTGATTCTAAGAAAAGTTAAAAATTCTAATATAGAGATTTTTGACTCCAAATAATTAAACAACAAATATGAAGGATAGGTTTAGACTATTGAGAGTGTAATTTAAAATCAGCAAAGGTACATGTTGTATATGAACCCCTAAAATAAAAAAAGTCCTCTTACATGCAAGTTAATTGCATTCTCAAACAATCAAAATAAATTTAACAAAAATATAAAAATATTTTAACTATCATAAACGTCTTGTGAATAAATTATTTTAACAATATTTATATTTAAATAAATGAAAGAAAGCTTTCTCACTACATCAATTTTGAATTTGTATACACTTTTAGAGAAATATTGTTTAGTTTTTATACAATTTACTTATTATAATTTTCATTACTATTTTTTTTAAATAGACTCACTATTATTTTTATTTCTTTATTTCTTTATAGTTATTCTAGTATTGCATCATATTTATAGTTTATTATTATTTTAAATATATAGTTTTTATCTTAGTTGTCTTTTGTTCTTCCTCTTTGTTTCTTTATTTTTATCATATTTCTATTTCTCTTTTAAATTTTTATCCTAATCTTGATGATGGATCTTCAACTAATTTTGATTTTTTTTTATGCAAAGAAAATCTACACAAATTTTCTCCAAAAACCTTTACAAGTTCATTACATGAATTATAAAAATATTATATCTTTAATACATTAATTTTGTATATTTAAACTGCGTTATAAAGAAGAACATCCAACATATTAAAATTATTTAAATATAAATATAAATTTAAAAATGAGAATTAAAACTAAAATTTAAGATCTCACATTTTTAATCATTTATAATTTCAACTTTAATATTTTAATTTATTATTTTGTTCTCGTTAGTTTAAAATAATTAATAATTAATAAAAATAAAAATATCAAGATAATTGTATCTTTATAGATTAAATCTCCACATCATTTGAAGAGCATCTTACAAAGATAAATTTGACAATGTAAATTAAAAATTCCAATATAGAATTCAGATAAATTCATTCATAAAAATACATGCCCTAATAATCGATTAGTTGAACACCTTAACTTCGTGTCTTCTAAAATTGTACATGATAATTTCAAATCATTCCAATTTTAGTACGGTTTCTAAGTTCACATTAAATATAATGCCACATCAACACATTTTTGCTGAGTTATCCATAAAGACCTCACAAAAAGATATACAAGTAGTTGTACATAAAGTCATTTTATTAATACGTAAATGTGTCATCACATAATTTGTTAACTTTCAGATCTAAAGAATACACTTCATTCAATTATCTCAATTCATGTCTCATGTCAACGCTCCTAACTTCTCACAACTTTAAAGTCACAACTACTCTACTTTATTATTAAAAATATTACATTAAATCAATAAATGCTATCACAATTATTAGAACATGTTCAACTACTAAATTCTTTACTCTAAATTTCATTTTCATATAAGATAAATAACTTTAGATTTAAGGAATACATTTTATTCAATTATCAATATTCATATCTCATGTCCGCGCTAACAACTTTAAAGTCACAACTACTCTACTATTTTACTAAAAATATTACATTAAATCAATAAATGCTATCACAATTATTAGAACATTTCATTTTCATATAAATTAAACTAAAATTGACGTATTTGAAGAATATAATTTAAACTAAAATTGGCGTATTTGAAGAAAACAATTCGACCAGATTTGAAAGATTCCAAATTACAATGCAGAGTATGTTTGTTTGGCTCGTCTTCCATAAATTTACGCACAGTAATTCATTTCCTGAAAAACCGTTTTTAGGGTTTGTTCGAAAACCATTAAATTTACAATTCAAGGGCTAAAAAACTGGGAAATCTTCAGGTGAGGATTATTCATGATCTGAGCAAGCATGGCGGTGAACGTTGTACCGCGTCCAGAAATCGTCCGTCAAAAACAAACTCTGCAACTTTGAACATTTTGAACAACTATCGTACCGGATGAATAAATCAATTCTTTAAATATTTTGCAGGCCGTAATTAGTATTTTAATAAATTTACTAGGACCAATGGCAGGCTCTGCAACAATGAAATAAATTCCTGTTCGGTACTTACACATAGGCACTACAATTTATGATTCGGTAGAATAGTGCCGTATCAGTTGCGGGAACTGAAATGAATAAAATTTGCGATTTTACAGCGCAAATTTTTAGGTTTTTCTCCGCCAATTCGATTAATCGACAGACTTACGAACACAGTTTCCAAATTTATACTTACGTATATTTTCTCCATTAAATGCACAGGGTGAGCCTTCCAAGGTCAGTACGGCATGAAAGCTTTTCATTTGAACTCTGAAGGAAGTCATGGCAGCCATTTAGTGCAGGCAGGCTTTGTAAATCGTAATCAAGATTATTACTGTTGACTTAGATTAGGTTTTGGATTGCCTGATATCGATCTTGACGGTAACTTTACATTTGATTTTCATTAATGCAAGGAAATTGCGGTGTACCGCATTTTCGCTTCAGTATCTTGTTTCCAGGTATATGGTTTAATTATGAGAAGAAATTATGGGCTTGTCAGGAAAGGTCAAAGTGTTTTAATGGCTTCATAAATGAAGATAAGCGATCATATTCTTGCCTGCCAAGTCATTCGCGTAAATTTACTGTAAATTTGACTGCTGCAATTTAATATCCTTGAAAATGGAGTGTGAACGAAGGAATGCAAATGGTTTGTCTTTCCTGTGCAATCTGCATGTGGGCACGTGCAAATTTCACATCACGTATAAATGTAGTGAGCAGGACATTAATCCCTTGAATATTTCTACAAGCTCAGCTTTTCTGAGCCATAATATTGATCCTATTAATGGCCGCCTTCAATGCTGAGCCCGCATTTATTGCTTGATTGAATCTTTTATTTGCGTCTTTCCATCATCTTTCTCGGTCTCTGCCAAATCCCGCCGATTATATCCAAGACAAGGGCATTTGTCATTAAAAGCATTGCAAAACTGTATCCACAAGAAAACGGAAGAGAAGTCATTTTATTTGTTTCTAATTATGATGTACAAGTTGCTTCCACGGCCGACAATGTCCATTTGAATTAACTTGATTAGATTTTTAGAAAATATTGTCTTTAGATAATTTGGTTTAGTTTCTCTAAAGAAATCATGACCATTACCATTACCTAGTTGGTATGTCATAGCAATTTTTATATATATATAAATGGAGGATTGTATATCATTCACGAGTTTGATTTGTTATTTGATACGGGAACAAAAATTTATACTGATATCTTTTTCTTGAGAATTAAAGATTAAAGGGTATTCATTCTGTCAAAGTCACTTGAGGTATGATCCTTGCCTCATTCCTTATATTGTACTTCTAGGGGTTTGAACCTTGGTGGATGGCATAATCAAGGAACACACAATCATCCTCATCAATTGTGCTCAACCAATTGAGCTACAACACTTTGATAATTTATAAAAATTAACATTTGTATAATATAATTAAAAAGAGAAATTATAATTTTTTATTTTGTAATGATAGATATTGTATATTTATGTTTTGGGTTCATTTCAATTCTAAAGTGTTGTAAATGTAATAATTAGTTTACAAGTGATTTTTGGTTTGAAATTGGCTTGTGAAAGTTCATATCATGTTCTACTTATCATTGATAACTAGATTTGCAATCTTGATCCCTAGACTAGTTATTCATCACCTTGGATTAGATTTGCAAGTGTAAGCTTGGGCTAGGCTACTTTTGTGAGCATGGATTTGAACCCCTTCATTTTTATAATTTAAAATTCAAATTAATGTCTTGCTAACTTTTTCACTAGCCATTATGAATTGACTTAGCATAAGTTTTGTTGATTTTTATGATTACTTGTTGTATTTAAAGACATTCACTCATTTAGTTGAAATCATCTAAGAGCATGCTAGAGCTATCCAAAGGAATTGTTATTAAGAATTAATGAGATCATTCTAGTGTCATTATCATAACATCACATAATCCTAGTTCCATTTTATAATTGTTTGTTGTCCTTGATTGTTTCACTTATAGTTGTAAAGACAACTCACTAGGGGTTTGATTGAGGAGAAGTTAACCTTTATGACTCGACAAATTTTCAAAGGTGTTTATAAACATTGTCTATTATTATGCATATTCAAACTTTAGAAGATACAAACAAACACATTTTAGACTACTAGATATTCCTAGATCATTCATATGTCTTATAGGGTCATTTTCACACATAATTCACTTCTACACCCACATATTTGACTGTCTTATTTATGCACTCATGGATTTGATAAGAATGACTCAATATAATTTTTTTCATTATTCTTCTAAAGCATCTAAGAAATCATGATTATAGCTATGTGTAGATACCTAAAAATGTCCTAGCTCGTGAACTAGCATTTTTGGCACTCATATTCATCTATTAATTAAGTGATTTAACATCATTTAATTAATTCAACATCGAACAACATCGAACAACATTGAACAACATCAAATAGCATCAAACAACATCAAACACCATCCAACATCATTGAACAACATCAAACAACATCGAACAACATCAAATAACATCAAACAACATCAAACAACATCAAACAACATTAAACATTATCTCAAAATTATCCCGTAACATCTCAGAATGACTTAGAATTATCTCATAACATCTCTGAATGACTCAGAATTATCCCATAACATCTCAAAATGGCTCAGAATTGTCCCATAACATCCCAAAATGATTCAGAATTGTCCCGTAACATCTTAGAATGACTCAGAATTATCCCAGAACATCTCAAAACATCTTGTAACATCTCGAAATGACTCAAAATTGTCCCGTAACATCTTGAAATGACTCGGAATTATCTTGTAACATCTGAGAATGACTCAAAATTGTCTCGAAACATCCCTTAACATCTCAAAACCATCCTGAAATGACTCAAAACATCTTAGAACCATCTTGAAACAGCTCAAAATCCTCCCGTAATGTCTTAGAACATCTCAGAATCACCTCAAAATAGCTCAGAATCTTCTCGTAATGCCTCAGATCATCTCAGAATCACCTCAAAACATATTAAAATCATCCCGTAATGTCTCAAATAATCTCAGAATCATCCCACAACACCCCCACATCACACCACATTGAAATGACATCAAAAACCCTAATTCCTCTATTAATTGAATAATACAACATTATTTAATTAATTCACTTTTTCATCATTTCAAATAAATTAAATAAATTTTATGTATCTAATAAAGTCCTAAAAACCCTAATTTTGCTATTGATTAAATAAAACAATGTTATTTGATTAATTCACGTTTCATCATTTCGACCAATTAAATAAATCATATTTATTTAATAAAGTCCTAATCTCACTTTATTCCATCTTGATTGATTAAATAATGCCATTTATTTAATTACATCGCTAAATCAACTTATTCCCCTAAGTTGATTAAATTATTAAATAATAATTTAATTACGACACTTTCCCTCCAAAATTTGAATAATTAAATCAAACTATTCAAATCAATTATTAAAAATCAAATCAAACTAATGCAACTTTGTTTGCAATTGTCAAACTTGATTTTCATGTTCAACTCCAAAAAATAATTAATTAATTAAATCAATTAATTCATATTCCTCACCCACTTTCTGATTGAGCAAATTACGATTGTTGACTAAGCAATCTATTTTGTTAACTGATCAATCCAAATTGTAAATTAAGCAATCTAATTTGTTAACTGATCAATCCAAATTGTAAATTAAGCAATCTAATTTGTTAACTGATCAATCACATTCCTAACTAAGCCATCAAAATCTCGACTGATCAATCTAAATCTGTTAAATGATCAATCACATCCCTGACTAGCCAATCTATTTCTCAATCACCCAAATTGTGCAATCAACTTTGCACAATCTTCTCATGTCTAAATCCTCTCAACATACTTTGACCGTTGATTTGAATATTCTTCAACACAATCCTGATCGTCCATTTCGAATTTCATTTTCTATATTTAACAAACCCCTTTCCTCATAAATGAGGATCTGAGAATCAGCATACATTGAGCAATGAAGTGCTGTCAAGAACACCATTGAGAGAGCTTCACCATTTTATTCAATCAACCAACCAAAACAATCACTCATCAAGCTTTTGCACATGAACTTTAGAGGCTTCGCGGTGATAAGAACAACCCAACATCAGGAGAATACACTCCACTACGGGATGGCAAGATTGTGTTATTCTTGTAGATTCATTTTTGTAGTCATAAATTCATTTATGCATGTTAGAATAACTTAGTTTCATTTCATATGTGTAGGTTTAGATCTTAGATTAATATGTTTAATCTTAGTTTAGATTCTTGGATTTGACATCGTTTTTGATCCCTCTTCCAGTCTAACGTTGTCCCCCTCACACATTCTGTCATGCCTGGTGGGACCCTTGTCCCCTCCTCTAATGTTTGTTTAAGCCATTTTGAATTTGCAGGTCCCAAAAATGCATTTGACAGAGTTTTCACACGCTGCCCAAAAAACCTGTGCGCTTGATTGTCAAGAAAACTATGCTATTGACATGGGAATGGTGCTATTGCACTAAGAACTACGCTATTACTTGAAGACCCATGCGCTTTCTTTTGACAGTGTTAGCTTTTGTTGTCTAATTTGAGCATTTGTTTCTGGAACTGAGCAGTTGCATTTTTTTTTGAGTAGTTGCTCTGACAGACAAGTGCACAGATCCTGCACTATTATAATGGGATTTTCCACCTAACTTTTGCTTGTTTTTGGATGTGTAAATAGGTATTGACAGATTTGATGCAGGATTCAAGTGACATTAACATGTTTGTTGTAGGAAAGGCGATCGGTCCTAGATTTTTAGATCTACAATCTACTTTTTTTATTAACTTAGGAATCTTAATTTGGTGCTCTAAAATGAACAAACACAAACTCACATTTGATTTAGTGTTTTTAAAATTGAAAAAATTCATGCTTTCTTAACTTAGGAATATGAATTTGGTGCTCTAAAATGAACAAACACAAACTCACATTTGATTTAGTGTTTAAAATTGAACCAATTTCATGTTTTCTTAACTTATGAATTATCATTTTGGTGCTCATAAAAAGAACAAAAACAAAAAACACTTCAATTTTGGGATCTAAAAATGAACCAATTTCCCATTTTCTTAACTTAGGAACTTTAATTTTTTTGCATAAAAAGAGCACAAACGATTTCCATTTTGTTGACGCACACACGATTTACATTTTTTGACCAATTAGAGACCAAGACTTTTTTTCTTAGAAACACCCAAATTTGGAGCTTAAAATGAACAAGTTTTTTTCCTTTGTATTGCACCATTGCTATTTTTGACTAATATCCTGAATACTTTCTATTGGTGCAAGTAAAAAGAATAATTTGTTTATGGTATTCACATATTTATGGGGATAACACTGCTCGAGGTGTTTAAAGGGAATCAATTTGCTATGGATTGTTCACTGTGCATTCATTGATTAGAAAAGTTGAAGTGTTTTATCTTCTCCCCTCGCACCTTTTGGCGATCTTGGGTGAGCAAAAGATTTTTTTTAGCATTGCACTTTATTTTTTAAAGTTTACCTTAAAGAGGGGGCTTGCCTTGAGATACATCCTGCGCTGGAGAACTCATTGCAAGGTCTCGAAGCATGTTTACTGGCGGGCTATATTAAAGGTTTCAAAATCGTAAGAAGCCATGCTGACAACATACTGCATCTAATCCCACACCTTAAGTGGAATGAGAATGGTTAAAGAGCCTTAAGCGGCCAACGAGTGAGTGTTAGATTTTTGTGTTCACAGTTATCACTAAGAACCAAATTGTTTTAGAGGCCACCCTATTATCCAAAAACATTCTCTAAAAGTGGTGCATCGAAATTTACTTCCGAGAAGTTGCTTGCCATGTCTGACTACAGGCCCATGCCATAAGTTGCATGTAAAATCATCTATTCAGAGCATGAGGCAAGCCTACCTAAGAGAATGGTTTCTATCCCCTAGGGTTGTAATTGTTGGTTTATGTTAAACTTTCCCATTACATTCAAAACAATTTGACATCAAATTTTGTGATTAATTTAAAGAAAAAGAACACATTCAAAACAAACATTGAATGAGATGGTTGAACCACAAACCCTTTGATATAGTGCATACTTGTGAAAGAAGCCTTATGTTTGCACCCCTTGAAAGGATCTTTCCTTAAAGGTTTTTGAACATTCTAGCTTGATTTCAAGTTACATTAATCAAGGTAAACATTTGGTAACTATGGCTAGGGTGTTGTGATTTCACAACCTAAGTTATAGACATGAAGGTCACATAAGTCCATGTTTGCTGAGTCAGTCCAAGTGTTGTTTTATCACTTGCCATATACTTCAAACATAGAGAAAAAGTTGAGAGATTTAATTTGTTTATAAGATCATTGTTCGAACCAAAATAATTGGAAAGCCAAAAGGTCAAATAGTCTCACATCCATTATTTCCATCCTACCTATTTGAAATCAAAAAAAAAACATTAAGGTCATTCCTCCACTCAGATGTCCATGATATCAATAGTTACTTGGAACTCGCATATAGTACAAGTAAGCTTTCCCACAACATATCCTCTGGACAAGGAAGTGGAATATGGACCTTAGTTCTTCAACATTTTGATTTCCAAAGAAGTAGTAACATTCCAAAACAATACTCAAACCCTAGGGTCTTGAGCTTCACAACAACCATCCCATAACACCATCAAAATTTAGGACCATCTGGCGATCAACCATCCCAGTTTAGATTCCAGATCTTGTAGCACCGATCCTTCAGCCTAGTCTCACATATATTGAAGGTGAATAAACTGACATCATAAGCAGCTTGAGAACCTTCATTTTTCAGAAGAATGAAACATCCTACCAGTTCCTCACTGCATCAATTGTCCTAGACAAAGAGGAAGAGAAAGCTGACATAGAAGTAGAAAGACCCATATTACCACCACCCGTGTGGTAATAAATATCCCCTTCATGATCTCACGCAAGGTCAAGATACCTAACGTAAAGTCCACAGGTCGTCATTTCAGACTTAGGCATCTTATTCCAAAAGCTCTCAAGAAACACCTTTGGGAACTTCACGAAACCAGAACTAGGTTGGTATACAACTTTTATAAACGAGCTTCTAGGAACAATCCAAACTTGTATTCCTTCTACTATTGTCAAAATCCTAGTTTGTTCCAACAATTCCAATATCTCACATAATTCGTAGGACAGACATCGAGTCTTTGGGTCTTGAGTCACACTATAAAGTAAACTCTCCCACAAGAAAGCCAAGTTGTTTATGACAACCACAAGATCACAACATAGGAAGAAAATGGAAGCAAGTAAGAACAACACCAACATCCCACTAGCAAACACCATGAATGATGGAAGTGGTCCATGAGGATATAAAACAATTGACCTTTTGATAGGGTATTAAATATCAAAACATCCCCAAAAGATATCGATATATTACCCAAATCAATCTTATCAAGGGTCACAATATCAAGTAGGCAACCACATCAAGGGTTTCAAAACCCCCATCAAGGAGTAAGTCCAAAACATCAAATTTCCCTAAATAAAATTGAGAGAGATCTTGAGGAAATTAAATGAAATCGAAATTCGACATATCGCCAATGCCATGTGCAAAGTCAAAACATTACATATCCACAACAAATGGACATCAAATATCCACAAATACCTCAATATCCACATCAACAACACTTCCAATATCTGCAGTATCAAGGAGTTCCATAACACCAAGGTGTACCTCAGTAACAATATCAAGAAGTTTCGCAACACCAAAATGTACCTCAAGTGCAATATCAAAATATACCTTAAACACATAATCAAGGAATTCTTCAAAATCAAGAGCAAAAAAATCAAGAAGAGCCAAAGAGGAAAGATTACCAACCAAGAAGGAAATTCACCCCTTTGGGAGAAACTCTAGAGGTAATCATGCACGGACTAGTACAATCGAAACTTATTAAAATCAACGATATTACAACTTATGGTGAACCAAGCTTTAAAATCCCTTGGTATAACTAGTACGAACGATGCGAGTTCCACAAAATCAAGGGTCATAGAACAAATAGATGCACAACACTCAAAACCCTCATCCAAGACCTCATTGATCAGGGAGAAATAGCTATTAAAAATGGCATTCAAGGGTCATCTACCAATGACAACAATGATAATGTCTCAACCTCAAAAGTTGAAAACAACGAGCAAGAACTATCTATCATTGATCACATTGACAATGTCTCTACATCATCCAATGAGCAAGAGGACATACAAAAAGAATTTAATCTCAAACATGATCAAAATCAATCACCCAAGTCTAGCAATGATTTAGTCCAAGATATATTGACATCATCCAACCTCATAGCAGTACATATTGATGATCAAGAGACTCTTGATCCAACACTTATACCTAATACAAAAGATCATAGCCAAGAGTCATTACCCATATGTCCACATTTTGAGGAAAGCCAAGGATCCTTTACAAGCAATCCCTTCTTTGAAATTTATCCATGTCAAGAATGTGATCTAAGGAATGTCAAAGATAATACCACACAAAATCAAGATCAAGAAACCTTACCATCAAAATACTACAATGACTTGGTAGATATCTTCCAAGACATCCAAGGTTTTCCAAATGAAGAACAAATCCATATACCGAGCACAAATACATCTACCCATGAGATGATTACTCCTAATGGACATGTAGATGATCTTCATCCAAGATAAGATTCCCATACTCTTGATATCATTACCAAAGAACAAGACTCTCCTACTCTTAACATCTATACACCAGATCAAGACACAACAAAAGCTAGAAACATATCACAAAGGGATCATGAAGAAGACTTATACTTAAGCTGTGAATCAAAAACATCTTGTGGAGACATATAAAAAATGGATCGTAAGAAGACTTATATATAAGTTGTGAATCAGGAACATCCTATGGATACATATCAAAAATGAATCATGAGGAAGAATTTTGCGTGGATAGTAAATTAGAAACACCTCTTGAAGAAGCATTAAAATATGATATTTTACAAGATCAGGCCAAAGATATCAATCAAGAAGGTATCCCACATTTGAAGGAGCCTATCAGTGAGGAAACTACCAAATCTAAAGATCCACAATAGAGCAAAGAAATATTAGCACCTTGTTTCCAAGGTGAGACATATCCCATTGCAAATAAAATCTCTCAATGGATTCAGTATCAAGACAGAGGATTAGGCCTACATGAATAGGGTATCCTAGAACCAGTGCAGATTATTGGCAATCCTAAGCATCAAGGTCTTGGTTATTCAAAGGAATCTAAACATATCAGTGATACCTCCATAATATTGGGGGTAACTTTATCTAATGCAAACACCAACATGGGGAGCATGAAGGGTCCTTATGATAAAATTGCTACTAACATTACAACTAGCCATGTCATGAATCACCATCCACACATATTTCCACCCTCTAATTGGGACCAACAACAAGAGAAAAAGCTATATCCAAGAACGAAACAAGTCATTGAAGCAAAAGAATCAGTAAGACAAAATGGACAAGAAAAATTCAAATGGATACAAAAGAAAAAGCAAGAAAATCATCCCTACCAAACTCCATTAGTCAAAGAAACTATGGGGAAAAATAAAAAAGGGAAGTCCATCCATCAAAGATGTCTAACAATGCAAAAGAAAGCTTCAAGAGCAACTTACAAGGTATATCAAGACTTTGGTCCCAATCGACTCTCCATATCCACTCATCATTGCTCATTATCCCAAGTTTGGAGAGTCAAAGGTTCCAAACTGTCGACCAGTCCATCTAAATATCATATCCCTCAATGCATTTTTCCATCCATGATATCCGAATCTCACATTGACCATTTGTTGGTAGCAACTTTATTATAAGGATTGTAAGGGCACTATATCGCAGTGTGCACATCAAGATAAGGTTAACTTTGGTATCAACCAGGGAGATAATAATTATTAGGGGTTACATTCAAGCACATGTATCTTAGCAAAATAAATCCTCCAAGTAGGATATCGTTGGCATGTCATGACAACAACAACAACCATATCAAAACCAATAGCATCTACATCAGCACCCCCAGATGGTTCAACATGAGCAAAAAGGTGTCACCATGATGAAAACCTGGTAAACAGGTGTCTTGTGTGACATCAAAAATTAAGAAAATAAAAATAAAATCAAGAAAAATAGTCAAAAAAAAAATCATCTTCCAATGAAAACCACTATGGTGGCACTTTGGACAAGTACCATGGTGAAAACTTGGAAAACAAGCATCGTGTGTAGAATTGAGCATCTACATGCATCATTTCAGGTAGAAGCATCCCAACTTATCCATAATGAACCCAAGCCATTGTTTCCAAAATCCAACTTATCTTGATCTAGACAAATGTTTGATATACATTTTACACTTGCTTATGAAAACATCTTTACATGGTCCATTCTCATTGATCATATCTTATCAACATTATTTGAGCAATAAAGGCATTGTCCAAAGGGCATACTCTATCCAAACATGTTATCCTATCACAATATAATTCATCACCTACATTGCTAGACACTGGGGGAAAATGCTTGCATCTTGCTTCAGAATAAATCTTGATCTGTGTCTTCTAGCTCATGTTGTAATCTAGGCATTTATCCCAACAACAAGGTATACCTACCAACGCACCATTAGGGTAACCTTCAAAATAATTCATCCCAACAACAAGGTGTACCACCAACGCACTACCAAGGTAACCTTCAAAGATGACAACATGGATTATTCCTTCGCTCAAAAATTCTAAGATACCAACAATTGCTTGAACCCACAGCTAGTTCAAGTAATCTTTTCTGCAAAATATCCTCTAGAAAAACAAGGTGAAGTATCAATCCAAGTTTTCAACATCTTATACCCCAGGAAAAAGGGTAAAAATCCAAATACATCTGAAAAGCACCAAAAATCCAAAAAAACATTTGAAAAACATCGAAAATAAAACAACATTGTTGGATTATTCCTTCACTCAAATAGTCTAAGATATCAACATTTGCTTGAACCCCACAACTAGTTCAAGTAGATTTCCTACAACATATCCTCTAGACATGGAAGTGGAATATTAATCCAAGTATTTTTTATCCAAAAACAACTTATGCTTTGAGTCAAACAATTGAACTATGTGGTCTCTACGTGTACAACGTAGGTAGGGCTTATCATCCCTTGAGGCCTTAGGTCAGTCCCATTAGGTTACCAACATACTTTATTCCAACTTAATAAAAAAAACACAAAATCCAAACAAATCCAAAAAATTCCAAAATCCAAAAACATTCACAAAATAGCAAAACCCACAAAACCGGTAATTGGATCAAACAGATTTCAAAGTCATCTCTCCCTCAGCTGTAGTGGTTTGAGGACCACCTATAATAATTTTAACCCATGATGTTAGGGTTTCACTATAAACATGTCAAGCAACACAAAATGACACAAAACATGATGACAAATGATATTTAGGATGACAACAAGCAAATTCTAACAAGGTTTAAATGAAACAAAGGAAAATGCAAGCTCACGACACCAATGGAAAATTTAACTACACAAAAACTGAAAACCACCTACACCATTGCAAAGATCATGAAATTCTACCCCATTTAAAAAAAAATCACTAAAAAATACTTCTGTATGACCAAGATATTGTTGTTTGAAGATAGGGTAAAAAAACCAAGTCACAGAGCAAACAAAGGTGAGATTTTAAGTCAAGTGCATGAAACAAAAGTGAAGTTTTAAGTCAAGTGAGAGCTTTTAGAGCAAGTGCAAGGTTTTCAAATGTGAGATTTTAAATCAAGTGCGAGATTCTTAAGCAAGGGCGAGGAAATAGCTCCAGAGAATGTCAAAAGCAAGGTTTTTAGTCAAGTGCAAGATTTTAGAGCGAGTGCATGAATCAAAAGTGAGGTTTTAGGTCAAGAGTGAGGTTTTAAGTCAAGGGAAAGGGTTTAAAGGTGAAGTGCAAGGTTCTGACCTAGCAAAGGGAAGGAAATTGATGCAGATGCTAAAAAATTGCCAGAACTTTGCTATTGACTCAAGAAACTTTGTACACGCAATAGAAGAATGTAACAAAATGAAAATAAGAAGTGACAAGGTACATACTACAAAACTGATGCCTAAAGGACATCCAAACTCTCGAAACACATCTGCGTGATATGAGGCTCCCTGAATCCTCGCCATAGCTCCTTGACAATTGAAAAAACAAAAACATTTAGATAACTTGAAAACACAACAAAAAAAACATCAAATAAAAATCAAAAAGCAAAAAAAAAATTTAAAAATCTCAAAAAGCCTATTTCCGCCATCACCTATCTACAATAAAGGTTCATCCATAATAAACAGATTGTCACCCTCACCCTTTGACAAAACAAACAAACAAACAAAGCAACGTCAAAAGCTAGAACTTTCAAGCAAACAATCACAAGGATTTGAACACAAGTAGACAAAAACAAAGCCAAGTATAACTACCTATCTATTGAAAATTCCCAAAAACATCCTGAGATATGTCTTAATAGATCCGTTCCTACAATAGACATGATCAATACTAGATAATAGTCCCATAATAGATAGAGCAAGTGATACAACAACTTTATTTTTTAATCTTTTTGTAGTCTTATCTTTTTGATTTACAGTATTGACTCATTCCCAGGATCTCTCGAGGATGTCCATATGGATTTAGAGGAAGGAATGAGGGAAATTGAGCATCATTTGGGTTTTTTGTTTGTTGGATATTTTTGTTATACGACCATGAAAAATACTTGATTTGTTCTATGTGTGGAAGTTGTTTTGAAGAATTCCGTGTAGTGGTGGCATGTTAGGTTCTTAATACCTCTTGTGTTACTAGTCCAACATGTTTTAAAGCTTCTCACCCATACACTTTGCAGGGTTTCCGTATGTCCGGTATGAGCAAGAGTACTCCTTGTTTGTAGAGTCAAAGTCCACACGATGGATACAAAGTCACCTTGGTCATTAATACCCTGGTGCATCGTATCTGTTTGCTACATCAAACAAGATTGTTCAAACTGCGAAGCCTCCAAGTAGAGAAAAAGCAACTCATCACATTCTTACTAACATTTTCTTCTAATATTATCCACTTTCTTCTATCTTCTCAATCTTACTAACATTTTCTTCTAGTCAAACATTCCTTCTGTCAATCCTTGCACTTAACATATCACATCAGCTTATCAAAAAATTTGGTTCATTATCCAGAATTTTCACCAAATTTTCTGAGGGGGTACCATCCACGCTATCCTTTCTGGGGAAACTCTTGCACCCGAGGCATATCGGGGCAATGTTCTTTGAAACAAAGCAACCAATACTTTGTATCA
Source organism: Sequoiadendron giganteum (assembly GCA_007115665.2). NCBI lineage: Eukaryota > Viridiplantae > Streptophyta > Pinopsida > Cupressales > Cupressaceae > Sequoiadendron > Sequoiadendron giganteum. Next base: position 448,300,396 of record CM021108.1, on the reverse strand, counting down.
AAGAAGGGAAAAATTTAGACACCTTAAAATGTCCTAGCTCGTGAACTAGCATTTTTGGCACTCATATTCATCTATTAATTAAGTGATTTAGCATTGTTTAATTAATTCAACATCGAACAACATCAAACAACATCAAATAGCATCAAAAAACATCAAACAACATCGAATAGCATCAAACAACATCAAACAACATCGAACAACATCGAACAACGTTGAACAACATCAAACAACATCAAACAACATCAAACAACATCAAATAGCATCAAACAACATAAAAAATTGTCTTGGAATTATCCCGTAACATCTTGAAATGATTCGGAATTGTCTCATAACATCTCAGAATGACTTGGAATTGTCCCGTTACATCTTAGAATGACTTGAAATTGTCCCGTAACATCTCAGAATGACTTGAAATTGTCCTATAACATCTTGGAATGACTCAAAATTATCCTGAAACATCTCGTAACATTTAGAATGACTCAAAATTGTCCCATAACATTTCAGAATGACTCAGAATTGTCCCATAACATCTTAGAATGACTCAGAATTATCCCATAACATCTCAAAATGACTTGGAATTTATCTCGAAACATCCCGTAACATCTCGAAACCATCTCGAAATGTCTCAAAACATCTTAGAACCTCTCGAAACAACTCAGAATCATCCTGTAATTTCTCAGAACATCCCAAAATCACCTCGAAATAGCTCAAAATCATCCCGTAATGTCTCAGATCATCTCAAAAATCAGCTCAAAACATCTCATAATCATCCCGTAATGTCTCAAATCATCTCAAAATCATCCTACAACATCCCCACATCACACCACATCAAAATGACATCAAAAACCCTAATTCCTCTATTAATTGAATAATACAACATTATTTAATTAATTCACTTTTTCATCATTTCAGATAAATTAAATAAATTTAATGTATTTAATAAAGTCCTAAAAACCCTAATTTATTTATTAATTGAATAATACAACATTACTTAATTCACTTTTTCATCATTTCAGAAAAATTAAATAAATTTCATGTATTTAATAAAGTCCTAAAAACCCTAATTCTGCTATTGATTAAATAAAACAACATTATTTGATTAATTCACGTTTCATCATTTCGACCAATTAAATAAATCGCATTTATTTAATAAAGTCCTAATCTCACTTTATTCTATCCTGATTGATTAAATAATACCAATTATTTAATTACATCGCTAAATCAACTTATTCCCCTAAGTTGATTAAATTATTAAATAATAATTAATTACACTTTCCCTCCAAAATTTGAATAGTTAAATCAAACTATTCAAATCAATTATCAAAAAATCAATCAAACTAATGCAACTTTGTTTGCAAAAGTTAAACTTGATTTGCACGTTCAACTCCAAAAAGGAATTAATTAATTAAATCAATTAATTCATATTCCTCACCCACTTTGTGATTGAGCAAATTACGATTGTTGACTGAGCAATCTATTTTGTTAATTGATCAATCCAAATTGTTAACTGAGCAATCTAATTTGTTAACTGATCAATCACATTCCTAACTAAGCCATCACTTTCCTAACTAATCCATCAAATTCCTAACTAAGCCATCAAAATCCTGACTAATCAATCTAAATATGTTAACTGATCAATCACAGCCCTGACTAGCCAATCTATTTCTCAATCACCCAAAGTTCGCAATCGACCTTGCACAATCTTCTCATGTCTAAATCCTCTCAACACACTTCGATCGTTGATCTGGATATTCTTCAACATGATCCTGATCATCCATTTCGAATTTTATTTTCTATATAACAAACCCCTTTCCTCACAAATGAGGATCGAAGAATCAACATACAATGAGCAACGAAGTGCTGTCAAGAACACCATTGAGAGAGCTTCACCATTTTCTTCAATCAATCAACCAAAACAGTCACTCATAAAGCTTTTGCACACAAAATTTGGAGGCTTCGCGGTGACAAGAACAACCCAACATCAGGCAAATACACTCCACTATGGGATGGTAAGACTGTGTTATTCTTGTACATTCGTTTCTGTAGTCATAGATTCATTTATGCATGTTAGAATAGCTTAGTTTCATTTCATATGTGTAGGTTTAGATCTTAGATTAATATGTTTAATCTTAGTTTAGATTCTTGGATTTGACATTGTTTTTGATCCCTCTTCCGGTCTAACGTTCTCCCCCTCACACAATATGTTTCAAAAGTTAAGATAAAAAATAGTGGATAATTATCTATTGACTATTCAGATTAGCTAAGTGTTTTCTTTTCTTTGTGTTTCTAGATTTCTAAATTCTACTACATGGTCTCCACAGTTGCAAATTAGGCTAATTGGATTACATTGCTTGTTATATTTATTGGATCTAATATTTGTAAATAAATCTATTGAATTTCTATACATTTTGGTGAAATCCACTTTTGAACCCCTTAGGGGTTTTCCCTTCTATCTTTGATTTTTTAGATCTAATTGTTGTACCTTTTATTTTATATTTGATTAGGGTTTAGATCCATTTTCACTCATGCTTTGTAGCTATATATTTTTGTAGAGCTTGTGATTCATTGTATTGTTTTCTTTCACTCTACACACCCTTATTTTTATTTGTAGGGTTTTATTTATAAAATTGATTATTTATTTGTATCCATTATCTCATATTTGATTATGGATTGGGGTATTATTATGTTTTATCCCTTTGATTTGTAAGCCATGTCCACCTTCTATTTCACACTTTTATTGATATATCTTTATCATGGGTATCTTTTTCTTATTCCTTACCAAGCTTACTTCTTATGCCACTATGCTTTATAAAGACACATTTTTTGTGGCCTATGATAGTGAATTAGCTACCACTTCAGTTTTATATGCACTTTATACATCCAAGGATATTGATCCATATGATATATTACTTAGTGAGAATATTCATAAAAATCCCATCTCATGATAAGTTTTCCTTTTATATCTAGGGATTTTCCTACATTTTCCTCTTTTGGTTCATTATTTCTCGAGGAGTCTAGTGATGTGAATACACATGTTTCACCTTCACTTACATATGATGATGCAACTTCTATGCCTAGCGATATACTTTTTGATTTGGGATTACTTATTTATGATGATTATCCTAGTGATGAGCTTTATGGTGATTGTAAGTTTATTCTATCACTACATATATGCCTATATGTGATACACCTCATTCACTTTCACATGAGATCATCACCCCCATGTACCTCATGAAAATTCTCCTCTATCTTGCGGCTCATTATCTATTGATGATATGCTTAGTGATGCACATAGTGATATTTTTTTATCCTCTTATTATGAGGTTGATAATTTATGCCATGGTGATTTGGGTTATGATGCACATTCTTCTAAAAAACTTGTCATAAATTCATTTAGTGTTAATAAAGATTGTGAACATGGTTAGTCTGATTGATCAAGTACTAAAGAATTGAAACAATAACAAGACAAAATAATCAATTAAAATCTATATTCAATGAGATTTGTCTAACAATTACTAATCAAGGTTCAATCAAAAGCATAAAAGACAAAATTAATGCAAATGAACACCTAATTAACAATGCAAACCTTCATCCCATTGGGAGATTAGTTCTGAATTGGATGTGAATGCTCAATTTGAAGCCTAATCCATGGTTGATTATGAAAAATCTTGATGAATTGATGGTAATGGTGAGGTTGATTCACAAAATGCTCAAAGGTGAGTATGGAATTAGGTAAAGGTTTCTCAAATGCTTGTGAATGAATTTTCATGTAAAAGGAGAATTATTTATAGATTTTTGGAATGAATTAATGGTTGAGATTGAATTAGCTAATCAATGGAAGAAATTGGATAAGAGATGAAGAAATGGATCAAATATAGGATCAAGGGTTGACAATGCATAATGACATGGATCAAGGATTTTAATCAAAGGTCCAAATTGGTTGAGACGATAAAAAATACCTTGATTTTAGGAAGCATGTGGGAGATATTTCCATGTGGAGGGAGAAATTTGAATTTGAAAAAAAGAATATTCTTTAAATTATTGGAGGAAATTCACCAATTAAACAATTTAGAAATTATTTAATTGGGCAAGTGGAGGGAATTATAAACTTTAATTAAACAATTAGGAATTATTTAATCAAAGTGGGATTTATGACCTTTAATTAAACAGTTTGACATTATTTAATCAAAAGAGAAGAAAATTAGTGTGAAGGTGATGAATTGATCAAATAAAATTAATTATTCAATTAATAGCAAAAAATAGTGAATTTAATTAAATAATTGATACTATTTAATTAAATAGATGAAACAAGTGAGTTAGGAGAAAATGGTGTTAATATGTGAAATCTCGATGTGTGATATGCTTAGGAAATTTTTAGCTGCCTACATTTTTCCCATCTTTGAAGCGAGGTACCTATTGTGTTGCTTCGAAGAAATGATACTACTTCAACCGATACTGCTTAGATCAATTTTTTTTAAAAATTTCTAACTTTTTCGAATGTTCCATTGTGCCCTAGCAAACAAAGGAATGTTGGTGTATTTCCCCCTTGAGAGATCAAGCAGAAAAATAAGTTTTTGGGTTGAGCTCACGACAAAGCTATGAGAGTGGTTTGACTGTAAAGAGGACAAAAAATAATTCCTAGGAACTTGATGAAGTGATCATGATAGGCTGTTGTATAGGAACGAATTTTCACCCCTTACGTAAATTCCCCTTTTACACATCCTCACCTTAGAAAACCAAATCCGAAGGCGAAATTCCACATAAGCCCGCTTCCTTCGTTCCTGTTGGCATCCGTTTTGTGCGTCGATAGAGGAATAACTATTAGGGACACCCGGACAACGTGCTTACGTTCCTGGCAGATTCCCGTGTCTCGAGCCTATAGAGGCATTACACTTCCCATTGGAAGTCGAATTGTAACACCCCCTTCAACCAACCAACCCGAATATGGTCTTTTTCCTTCATCTCTTCTTAAAATTCACTATTCATTCATCTTGATCATCTCTTCTACAGCTTTGACAATCACTCTAAGCATTCTAAGCATTTAGTCCAACTCTTAAGCAACATTTTTATGCTCCATAGTAGCAACATCAACACTCTGTCAACTCCGTAGAGCAAGTGTGAAACCAACACCATTGCAATAGAGGCTTGAGTCCTCTCATTTTCTCCTCCATTAGCTAGTGAGATCTTGGTGGAGGTGGTAAGCTTTCTACTCCTCTCCTCTATGATTTGGTTGAGTAGCATAATACTACTTTGTAGTGATTTTGTGCTCCTTATTTCATTTCCTACTTTATCATACTTTTCTCCATTATCATCATCCTGGCTATCTGTGGAGGTGGAAACACCAAAATGGGGGTCAGATTGAGGTAGACCCTTATACAACCCCCCAACCATTTTCCTCTCTTTTGTGTAGGTGGAAGTATTCTTGGAGCTAGTTGGCGAACAAACATATTTGTGAGATCATCCTCGCTATCCTCACTCTTATTTATTTGCTTTATCATATTCGTGCATTCGTTATTTATGTCATAGTGTTGTTTTGGCATTTTGAACGTAGCTAGCTAGGCCATTAGTCAGTTTTATTGAGTCCAACCTTGTCTCTTTAGTCCTTTGTTCGTACGGACGCCAGCGCACCTGAGAGACGCCAATGCACCACGGTGTCATCCCAAAGCCACACTTTCATCCTCCAACAAAGAGCCTTCTAAGATATAATGTTGATCCTGGAAACTAACTCGCCTAGCCCCCTTTCGAGTCTTGGGTTTGCAGAGTGGTTGAAGGAATTTATAGTCCTCATCATTCTCATCTTGCATTTCTTAACACTCCCTTAAGCTGAGGTAAGTTAGGGCATCCTCCTGTTCTCGGCCCTCCATGACCTGGGACCTTGACGTGGTTGGTCCCCCTCTCTTACATTTTTGGTGAACTTGACGTGAACCATTTTGGTTCCGTTTTGAGATACTGAAATTTCCTTTCCTTGTGTTCTAGGAGAATTGTAGGTGTGAGTTTTGTGAGGCTTCTACCTTACAACCTAGCCTGTGACCCCTAGTAGGCGTAGTTGAAAGGTTCTAAAAGTACTGCCTAATGAAACCTTAATTGTGTCACTACCTTGTCCTATAACCTTTAGGAGGCTCTATGGAAGTGTCATTTAGTGTGTAATGGCCTCTTTTCTGCATCAATCTACTCCCTCTATGTAGCCTGTGAGCAGTGGTATTGACATAACCTTCACTTCACAGGACCTTCCGATGGGATTTAATAGAGAACCATCTCCTCTCTACATTCCTGCGAGGATAAATGGAAACACTGTAACAAGTGTTCTCATTGATCCGACATCTCAAGTGAACATTATAACTGAGGAGATCATGTTAATCAACTTCCTCCATAAGGATGGATACGATGCACTTGTGAGTACCGTCCGCACACACAACTGGATTTTCGTACCTCTTATAGGTAGTATTGTCCTATCGATTCTCATCGGACTAAGTCCATGAACCTTATGTTTGACATTATCCCAGGGTCTAAACTCTTCAAAGTGAAGCTGGGTATCCGCTAGCTGGTAGATATGAATGTAGTTCCCTCAGTTGTGCATAAGTGTTTGAAATTCACTCATGAGGGTTTCGTGCATATGATCCACGACACTGGCTATAGATCGCCAGTTGCACGTGGTAGTTACTCCTTAGATTAATTTTTTCCTGCTTTTGTTGGTCCTCTCCCACCCAGGAAGGATCTCCTTTATTGTACATATCAAAGTTACAAGGACGTTCCAGACCAAAAGTGATATACCCTCCTTCGCCTTATGCTGTTTCACATAGCGCTTTCCTGAAAGCTAACAATGATGTTGCCAAGGCATGTAGGAGAGAAGAAGAGAAGTGGTCCCGATATCCCCCTTCCTCCTCTTCCATTGTTCAACTTGATGCTTCCTCTCACTCTGTTGTGGTTCCATCCGCTTCCGCCTCACGCCTATGAGAGAATCCTATGGTGCCCACTTGGCGAAGGCCCAAGTGTCCTGTGTTCAAGCTTCCTGTCCCACCCATGGAGCCTAGGACCATTTGGTATGGTAGGAAGAAATCCCCCCATGGGGAATCCTCTATGGCCTCCTACTACCTCTGCTCCTAAAGCAGTGAACGAGAAGAGGCCCGCTGCCGAGGTGTTAGAGCCAACTCCCCCTGCGGTTTCTGAACCTGCCCCTCTTGCTCTCATTCAAGAGTTTTTCCCTCCACTAGAAATAGCTATGGAGGACACTCCCATGGCTAAGAAGGATCCTTTTGTTCCCTCGCAACCTCTAGCCTCTAGTTCAAAGAGTCGTAGGAACCACCTTGCGCACAAGCGTAAGCACTAGTGAAAGGCTCTCTTGGCTGAGCAAAATGCCTTCCAAAGGAAGAGGAGATAACCACCCCTCAAGGCCTCCTTCCATGTCCTCCTCTCTCCTCCCCTCTGTCTCCATCCAATCCAGCTCTGTATCACTTCCAACTTTCACTGCGAGTGCAAATGCGCTTGACCATAGAAATTTGTAGGTGTTCATCGCCCCTTCAGTGGAGCCGCTCTTGTTGACGTCCATTCTAGATGTCTCACCTTTCCCAAATCCCATAGATATGATTAACACCTCAGTCATATCTACTACAGTTCTTTCCTCCTCCTCTTCCTTTGCCCTTCTTGCCTCATTTGTGGGAAGTTCGCCAACCCCGATGAAGAAGAAGGTGGAGAGTGGTCCTTCCAGCAACGAAGGATATAAGAGGATCCCACCTTCTTCAAAGGGTGGCCCTGTGCTGATTTGTTTTGTCCTAGTAACAAAACCAGTCCCGCCTTTTCCTGATTTTGTCACCACTCCTGAATCGCTCAGTGAGCTTAGTGGTGAACCTTGGGCACAACCTTCTCCGTACGTCAAGGTAAAACATGGCCCTCTTGTTAAGTGCATGTTTAACTCGATGGATGAAGTTCTGACCCTGTCAGCGATCTTTGCGAAGTCATTGACCTTAGATCCACAAGAACTGAGTGAAGGAGACCTTGTAGTTCCTTCTTCCTTATCCCTTGTTGCAGGAGGGTCAGAAGCTCCTCCCCTTAACATTCCACCATTATAGGATCCTCCTCCTTCCCCCTATGATGACCTAGAGTGGGAAGTTGAAAACCTCTTGGTTGATCAGTGTTAGGGGGAGCGCTCTTCTTTATCTTTAGATTAGATGTGTGTGTGTTATGATGTGTTTCCCCTGTAATCATGCTATGTGTTCTTGGATGACCCTTGTTGGTGCTTGGATACAGGCGTGGTGTTGGTGTGGTAAACCTTCTTCTATTTGTACCATCATTCTTCCATGTTTGTGATTGAATTTTGGAAAATTGGGGATGATGCAAAGCGTTGGGGGCATTTAGGCTTCCCTTCCATGTTGACTCAATTTTTAATTTTTATTTTGTCTTCTCGTGCATTCTTCACATAACCTGATATAGTAGGGGGTTGATGAAAGTTCATTTATATACTATTATCATATATATATTTATGAGCGGTTCTAACCCTGAAATATTAGGCCACCCTTATGCCCTTTGTTCTTGTTCTCTTTCCTTTTTTACTTTCCTTTATCTTTCTCTCTTCTTTGCTTGAGTTGTCCCTCTTATGTGTGACAACACCACCTCTACACCGCTTTGATCTTCAAAAAACTTCATTGCCAATGAATCTCTTCTCAAGAATCTCCACACACTTCTTTGTAAGAATTGCATTCTTAACTTGAAACCCTAATGAAACATGTTTCCTTCATCATGGGTTCGTAAAGAAAGAACTTGGAAACCTTCCCCCGAAGTGGGAACAACTTTGATCTTACCCTCGCATGGGGGCATATTCTTCCTTTCAAATTTCTTGATGAAGTGAACATCTTTCAGAAGGATTCCTTTATGATGAATTCATTCGAGAAAGAAGACACTAGATTTCAAACAACGTGTCCCTTGAGTGGAACCCCTTTCTTTACACCGAGATCCCGAGGGACCCCTTTGAAAGCTTTTTTTACCTCAAATGATTTATGTGGCATCTAGCTTGGGGGCAACCTAACTAGACCTATTTCATGTCTTTGCATCTAGCTTGGGGGAAGCCTGACTAGACCTCGCTTTTCAAATAGTGCATCCCTTGAGTGAAATCCTCTTCCTTTTGAAGGGTTCCCGAGGGACCCCTTTGAAAGTCTTCCAACCTATCAACGGTCTGCATGACTATCCACTTACTTGCCTATGTGGCCATTTTTTGACATGTTCTATATGCGGGTAAATATGTCACTTTATGGGTGCGCCCATAAAGGTGCCTTTTGACTCTACGGAGTCCACTTTCTTGGGTCTCCTTCCAATGAGAGATCTTGGGATACTCCTTCCTTGCAGGTCTACGAACCTGTAAGGTGATTACTTCTTGGGTCTCCTTCATGCGGGAGGTCTTGGGATACACCTTCCTTGTAGGTCTATAGGCCTATAAGGTGCTTTCTTTCTTCAACTTCATAGTTCTATGGAGTTATGAAGTCCTTTCCTTGTCCTGCACTCTCGAGTTTTCCAGATCATGGTATACTTCCTCAATGGTTTAGGTATACATTTTTAACTCTATTACTTCTCTGATCTACTTTACTGAAGCACTCATCAATATTCGTGCTCACTAAAATGGGCACAAAATGTATAGGAGCGAATTTGCACCCTTTATGCAAATTCCCCTTTTACACATCCTCACCTTAGAAAACCAAATCCGAAAGAAAAATTCCACATAAGCCCGTTGCCTTCATTTCACTTGGCATCCATTTTGTGTGTTGGCAGAGGAATAACTATCGCAGATTGCAAAGGTGTTACACTTCCCATTGGAAGTCAAATTATAACGCCCCCTTCGACCAACCGACCTGAATATGGTCATTTTCCTTCATCTCTTCTTCAAATTCACTATTCATTCATCCTGATCATCTCTTCTACAACTTCGACAATCACTCTAAGCATTCTAAGCATTCAGTCCAAATCTCAAGCAACATTTTTGTGCTCCATAGTAGCAACATCAACACTCTGTCAACTCCGTAGAGCAAGTGTGGAACCAACACCATTGCAGCAGAGGCTTGAGTCCTCTCATTTTCTCATCCATTAGCTTGTGAGCTCTTGGTGGAGGTGGTAAGCTTTCTAATCCTCTCCTCTACAATTTGGTTGAGTAGCATAACACTGCTTTGTAGTGCTTTTCTGCTCCTTATTTCATTTCCCACTTTATCATACTTTTCTCCATTATCATCATCTTGGCTGTCCATGGAGGTGGAAACACCAAAATGGGGGTCTGGTTGAGGTAGACCCTTATATAGCCCCCCAACCATTTTCCTCTCTTTTTTGTATAGGTGGAAGTATTCTTGGAGCTAGCTGGTGAACAAACATCTTTGTGAGATCATCCTCACTATCCTCACTCTTGTTTATTTTCTTTATCATATTCATGCATACATTATTTATGTCATAGTGTTATTTTGGCCTTTTGAAAGTAGCTAGCTAGGCCGTTAGTCATTTTTCTTGAGTCTAGCCTTGTCTCTTTAGTCCTCTAGTCGTATGGATGCCAACGCACCTGAGAGATGCTAGTGCGTCGTACTGTCATCCTAGAGCCATGCTTTCATTCTTAGAAAAAGTGCCTTCTGAGATATAGTGTTGATCCTAAAAACTGACTTGCCTAGCCCCCTTTCTAGTCTCAAGTTTGCAGAGTGGTCAAAGGACTTTATAGTCCTCATCATTCTTGTCTTGCATTTCCTAACACTCCCTTAAGCTGAGGTAAGTTAGAACAACCTCCTGCTCTCAGCCCATCGTGACTTAGGGCCTTGACATGGTTGCTCCCCCTCTCTTACAACTGCGAAGCGAGAAAATGGAGAGACAGGGCTAAACCCTAGGTTTGCCAATGTATATACGAATTTGGGCCAGTTTGAAGATCATTTGCACACTTTTCTTTTGAGAAATTGAGAGATCTTAGAGTGATTCTACTTAGATCCCCTCTAGAGCACCCGATGTAATGGCACACAGAGCACTCCCCCTACATCTCATAAATCGAGTTTGTGAGTTCAAATGTCCAACTGACGTAGGACCACCGATATGTACCCTAAGAAATTCTCTTCAGGGGCTTTGTGAATCTATTTGTATCTTAAGAATTCATCCATGAGAGATAATTTCATGCCCTATTGTCAAGTCCATGATCATGTCAATATTTGGTAGATGAAAGTCATCTTTGGGATATGACTTATTGAAGTCTCTAAAATTGGTGCATATGTGAATACCCCTAGTTGGCTTAGTAACAAGGACCATATCAGATATCCATTTTATGATAATCAATAGGTCTTATGAAGCCCACATCTAACAATTTTTGTAGCTCCACTTTGACTAGAAATATTATTTGGGGGTGCATTTTATTTAACTTTTTCTTCACTAGTTTTTTCCTTTGGGGTTACTCTTAAATGGTGTAGCACTAGATTGGAATATAATCCTACCATGTCCAAATAGGACAATGCAAATTTCACTTTTCTGCTTTGGAAGAATCCCATGAAGTTAACCCTTTCCTGCTCAAATAGTGAAGTTGTAAAGTATGTGATTCAGAAATTGTTTGTGGTGTTGATGTTTGCTTCCTTATATATTTTTTATAAGCAGTGGAGATATCTCTTGATTCATGGGGATATTTTCAACCTTCCATACTTGGATGCCTTATAAAGGTTTTCACCCTTGGATGTGTCCTTTTTTTTACTATTTTGTGATCTAAAAGTGTCGCATTGCGGTTTTCACTAGGGGACCTGTTTATGATTTTTATATTTCTACGATTGGAAGGTTTGGCATCTTCCCCAAAGTATGCCATTGTCTCAATCTCTGTGGTAAAAGAAAATCTATGATCCCCTAGGAGTATCCCATCTTGAAGTCCCATGAACTCAGTGATAGCTTCATCATTTTGGAATACATCTATAATAAGTTATCCTCGTTGGTCCCAATTGATGAGTTAGGGATAGACAAGTGAAAGATTATTTTTTGGACAATGTAAGATTGAAGGATATGTAGGATATGGTATGAAATCTATGATCTCAGAATAGGTTGAGAATACACTTGAAAGATTCATTGAAAGTATCCTCTTTAGACAACTCAACAACAAAAGGAGTTTGATTTCCTTCCACAAAGGTAATTTTGATATTGGAAGGTAGATTCTCTAATTTCCCAAACCCAAGCCCTTGAGACTGGGGTATCTTTGTCACTACAATTGGTTCTACCATTCCTTGTTCCTATATGCTAAGACCACTATACCCATCATATCCCATTTGCTCCAATATGTGGAATCCTTTTTAATATTTCTCAATGGGGAGTATGAATCTGTCTTCCTCATCTTTATATAGTCACTTGGAAATATCTGCCTCAATAGTTTCCTTGTGAAGTTCACCCCATTTTGTAAATGTGGTTGGACTACTTTTGATGATGATTGTGGGGATATCCTATTTTTCTTGGGACCTTTCCCATGGGACCTAGGTGATGGTGGTAATTTCCCTATGCAAAAGGATTTCTTTATATTATATTCTCCAAAGCTTATGTTGTGTACTTTGACCTTGACCTCAGGAATAATGGGGGATTTTGTGGATGATTTAGTTAACTCACTAGGATCAATGTTGGATAAAGAGGATGATGACTCATCATTGTTTAGGACTTGGTTTTATGTTTGTCCTTTCAAGTTACAGAAATAATGGAAGGGGTTAGGACCTCCAGATATAGTAAATTCAATTCCATTATAAAGGAATTTTAGGCATTGATGGAAAGAGGATAGAATGACCCACATGGCATGTATCCATGGATGATTGAGAAGGATGTTATAGGAGATTTCAATGTCCAAGACCGTACATATTGTACATCTCTCATTGCTGGACCAACTCCTATAGTAAGTGTGATGGTTCCTTTTGAAGGGAATTCTACATCATCATATGCCTTAATAATTATCCTCTTACATTTGGATCTATGAATCCCTCAAAATATCCCAAGGTTTTGACCAATTTTAGAGTGAAAATATTTAGACCAACTCCACCATATATTAGGACCCATGTTTAATTTTATGCTTATGGACAAATACCTCTAAGTGGAGAGCTTCATTATATACGAGTCTATGAGATGAGAAATCTTTATCGGTAAAGGTAATGTGGTGCAAGGATGTGAGGTGTCCTACCATGGCTTGAAATTTTCCAATATTTAGGTCTATAGGTACTGAAGATTCATTAAGAGCCTCACTTAGGATATCCCAATGAATGGGCGACATATGTAAAATCTCTAAAATAGATATCTATAAATGGTCTAAAATAGTGTATTGATTAGTAGCCTAGGATTTGGATGTGGTTTATTGGAGATTGACCTTACCTCTATGAGTGGTAACATTTTTTCTTAGATTATTAGTCTTGATGGTAATATAATGGATACTTGTTGGTCGGTCCCTTGGATTTGATTTATGGTATAGTCATAGTTAGCCGTATTGTAATTTGTGTAGTTAGTAGAGGTACTACCCTAATTGGGAGCATTTCCTTTTCCATGGTTATGTAAGGGATATTTTAAAATTGTGTGGTCATTATTGTATGTATCTGATTGGTTCTCAACAATGATATCCCCTCTATCTATGAGATATTGAATAAGATTCTTCAATTTAAAGCAATGTTGAGTTGTGGGCACCTTTACTCTATAGTAGTCACAAAAATTAATGTATTTCCACCATACATGTTAACTTGTGGTTCATAGTGTCTAACCTTTGGAAGTGTGATCAAGTTCAATTGAACCAATTTCTAGAGTGTTGATTCAATGGGTTATCCCAAAGGAGTGTATTTACATTGAGGAGCATTGTTCTGTCTTGGTGGACCTCTTTAGTGACTCTCTTGGATAGTTTGAAAAATGTATGGTGATTATAAGATTAGTGTTGGTTTGAAGTTTTGAGCCATCTTTGCATCTACCACACCATAATTGACCATATTATTATTTTTCGACCCAAATATAGACTTCATAGGAAGGACTTGCATTGTCCTTGTATTTGAATGTCTTAACAAGTCCTTTGGCTATAAGGAAATTTTGAATAATACAAGACCTTTCTTGATAACCTCATCAAAAGTATTGCAGCAATAAACTTTTAGATGAAACCCTATTTCCATATTTATGTTTTGGATGAATATTTGGACTAACTATTTCTCAAGCATATGAAATGGAAATTTAATGGCTAAGCTTATCCATATCTACAAGGAGGAAATTTTTTCTCTATTGTTTTGTTTTGTGGTAGATAGATTGTTCATTGCAACTTCACGTTCTATGTTATAGTAGAAATGTGACAAATTTCTTGACTAATTCGTTGAAAGTCCTAATGCTAGATGGGAGTCAAGAAAACCACTCCATGGCCCTACCCTCCTAAGATTCTTGGAAAGATGCATAAGAATCATTATGAATAACCTCTAGAAAAGCTACACAAAAATATCTAATGTGTTCATAAGGGTCTCCATTTCCTTTGTACTTTTCAAATTTTGTATCATCTCAAAATTATGTGAAAAGGGTGGTATGGGTATAGCCTTGTCAAAAGGATAGGGGCATGTGTCCTCTAAAATGTAGCTCTTCTACATCAATTCCATGTGGATGTTCAAAATTTGTTGTTGTAGATCTTGAATTTGTAGAGACAACCCATTTGAGTGCATGAAAGTGGATATGTTGATGGTGTGATAACTAGATATGGGATGTGATGATGATTGACCTTGGGGGAAATTTGGTGATGGTTTATTTCAGTGAATGTGTGAATATTTTTGTAGAATGTAGGTATGAGTGGATGGGTTGGATTTAGCAAAGTGGTTTAATGTGGTGAATTTTTTTTGAGGGTTTATGATGTTTTAAGTTAGGTATTGTTGATGAATGTTAAGGTTAGATGGGTTTACATTGTGGTTTTGATGTATCTAGTTTGGTGGATTGATGTGTTGCTGAGAGGTCATGATGTTTTGAGGTGTATTATGTTGATGGATGTTTGGTTAATTGGATTTATTTTTTGATTAGTATTTTAGGTGATAACATGTGGAGGTTGAAATATGGGATTGTGGTTGTGGTGGCTGATATTATGATTTTTGGGGATGTAAGTATGGGAATTAGATGTAAGTGGTTGATAATTATGGGGTGCATATGGAGGTTCTTGGGTGTTGGTCATTGGAGTGGAGATGTTAGATTTATTGAATGGATGTTTTTTGATATAAAGGATTGGTGATAGTATTTTTATTTTGGATGGTGTTTGTGTTTGAATGCAAGTTGGGTGATGGTTCTTGGGAGATATAAGATAGGTGATGATGTTTTTAGAACTATTATTGAAGTTGGGGAGATAGTATTACTAGATGTTATGTTATATAATGGATTGGTTATTTGCATGGTGTATGTGGGATTTTGAGTGTGCATGGGAGATAATGATACTTGTGTGGAATTAGTGGGTATGATTAATTGTGGGATAATGGTAGCAATTTGTTGAGGTGTGATATTAGGAGAATGTGAGGAATAAATGGGAGTGTTGTTAGTAGGTTGGATGCTAAGGTTTTTATTATGTTGTATGAAGGAGATGTTTTGTTGTGGCATAGAAGGTGGTAGGGAGAAATTAGTTTATGATATGATTTCATTGGAGTTTGTTTGCCCCAAGGTATGGGATGGGTTATTATTGGTGATATATTATATAAGTGTGGTGTCGAATGTAGAAGAAAATTTATCTCCCTATTGGGAAATTAATAAGAAGTATTGGTCATGATCGGCTACAAGAAGTGATTCTACTAGTTTTATAGCATTAACATTCTGTTAAGCTTCAACCAACTCCTCGAATGTTACATCTCTTACTACTCCACCAGTTTTAGGACTATTCCTAGGAATTATTGGGGGTGTTGCTTCAAAACCTCTAGGTCCAAACATGTATGGTAATTCTCCTTGTGTTTCTATAAAAGGTTCTATGTTTGTGGGTACCATGTTGGAATCTTGTTGGTGTTGGATTTTTCTCTTGGTTTGGAACCTTGTTTCTACTAGAATTTAATAGATTTTAGGAATTTTTGATTTGGATAATATTTTTGGGTGTTTTGAATGGTGAGATGGAAAGGACCACAAAGTGAATCTAGAGCTTAGGATTTAATAATTGGAATTTTGATGGATGTATTGAATTTTAAGCTAGAATTTTGAGTTCCAAACCAATAGATTATATGAGGGTGGAATAGGTAAAATTAGAAGTAGTCAATGCTCCTAATTTAATCCACCCAAAAATAAGTTAATTTGATCTTCTACATGGAGAAGGTAAACCTCCAAGAAAATTACCAAACTAGAGGTGAGGTGAATGTAAGATCTAGGTAAGCTTAGTAAATCAAATTTGGATTTTGTTTTGATGGTTATGGATGAGTGATAAATTTAACCTATGTTTGAATCTAGATGTGTTTGAAAGATATGAGGGGTGAAAATTAAATGTGGTGAGTGGTCAAATTTTAGGGTTGTCTCTTTGTATGCTAGTAGGTGTCAGTTTTGTTTGTTGTAGGTTTGTTTATAGGATTATGAGATCTAATGATAGTAAGCACTTTGGATGACATAAAAATTATGTTGAAAGGAAAATAAATTGCACTAGGTAGGAGTTCAAATACATTATTCTATGAAAAATTGATGAAAATATGGTTTATAAAATAAAATCAGTTGTACTACAGGTATGGACAATTGTACCTTAGGATGAGAAAAATATGCCACACAATGTAACAAATGTTCTATAGGATCAAACATTGTGCCATAGGGTGAAACAAATATGCCATAGGGTGAGACAATTGTGCCAAAGTAATACATATGTGTTAGAAAATAGAAGGTGAATAGAAATAATAGAAGCTTAAAATTATTGTAAATTAGATCTAACAGTATTAACCATATGGAGTTTAAATTAGCAATAACAATGAAATACAAGCATGAAAAGTTGAACATGAAATACAATGTTTAACATTGAGAAACCCTTTCGAGAAAAAGCTCCACCAAAGAAGAAACGAATAGCTTGTATTAACAGCAAATATGTTTACAATACATCTAATCTAACTCCTCTTCAGCCTTCAATCTAACAACATAACCCCCACAAAGAAAACTTGATGAAGAATAACCCACAAACTCCATCTCCAAGCACTTGTTATAAAGAATAACACACTACATGAAGAATGGTGTCCAAATTGGTCTAAACCTCATGCCACCACCTTGGAATCATCACATGCAGCTCATAATGACCTCTTACAGATGCTCTTACAACTGTCATAAGGAATCTTTCATGCATGGGTGCCTAGGGACCAAGATAGAAAATATTTTGTCATATAGATGTTGTCATAGTCATTATAGAATCTTATGACATGTTCCATAGTTGTCATAGATGCCCTTACAACTTATGAAAAATTTCATAACATGTCATAATGCAATATTCCCAAGGTAGTGTTGGTTTAAGCTAAAATTGAGTTTTTTGAGTTTTTTGTGGTAGAAAGTTGCAAGACAGAATAGTCAGATACAAATTCATATAGGTCAATTGTATAATCATATGTAATTTAGTCTGATTTGAGTATTTTAAGAATTTTTTTACAAGAAAACAGTCACACAATAGACAATAATTTTTGATATTTCCAAGGTAACAGGTTGAATGGTATCACCAGTCTGAAAAATTAAAACACTCTAAGAAGTACAAAATAACTAGTATTAAAGGTGTGTCTTTCTAGTAGATTCCCAATCAATAAAATACCGTAGAAGACCATAGATACATGGATCCACTCTCAAAAGGGGATAGCTAAGTCTCCAATGGCACACAAGCCCACCTCCCTCCTTCCCTTGAAGGATTTTACACCATCAAAAGAACTCTCACCCTAGGATGGTACATGTAGGGTAACTTCATGCATGGCATTGTACACTACACCCTAATAGCAATAACGAATACTAGTTTAAGGATTACAAAAACAAAGGTTCATAGTGGAATTGGTGAACAATGAGCCCATGTGTAGTGCCCAAGATTGGAGGGGTTCTCCTCCGCTGTCTTCACCTATCATGTCTCGACAGACTGAGGGTCATGTGGCTTGGCTTGAATTAACTGACCACACCTCAGGGTACAAATTTCATTCTCCCCCCTTTATATAGCCTGCTCAAAAATATGGTTGAGGTTTCCCTTGAGGTGATGAAGTCCTCAAGCAATCCTTAGGTACTAAATTAAAAATATGAAAAATGATATTGTTTTTGATCCCTAATTTTACACTAGGTGTGAGGGGAGAGAATACGTAGATATCACTTCCTTGGGAAAAAGAACATATATGTGGATTCTAAGGTATTTTTAATCCCCAAGTTCGTACTAGGAACGAGGGGAGAGCATACATACCCAAGGCTCCACTAGACATGGCAAAAAAATTATTTTGTACCTTAATGATATTGAAGTGTAATTTACTCTAGAAAAATCAAGACACAAGATCCTACAGCAAATACGTTAGTAGTTTTAGTGTTTTGTCTTCTAATCAATAAATCCATAACTATGTAGGACAATATCAATAACCTAGAAAAACCATGGTAAAAAATACACAAAAAAATTGTGCAATCGAATGATTTAATTATGTAAAAGTCAAAGAGAATTGTATAATAGATAGTGATAAATGCGTCAAAGTAGAAAAAAATGATCAGAAAGATAGATTAGACCTACACAATCTGCTGGAAATTTTTTCCAAACTCTTTGACAAATGTGTCGTTTCCTTTGATAAATGCACTAGAATCTTTACAGATGTGCCACTCTGAAAATTATGCCAATCTATTAGAAAATAGAAAAAATTGTAGAATACATAGGTAAAACCCTAATCCAAGGGATAAATTTATTGTTCTAGGGTTAGCATCTACAAAAACACAATAAAAAAATAATAATAAAATAATAGATTGAACAAAGAATAACAAATTAATAAAATGAATAAATGAAATATTAATCTCTGAAAAACAAATAGCTTTCTACTAGATAGATACATCATTTCTCAACATAGATGTGCCAAACCCAAGCACAAATGCACCAAAAGCTTTTAAAAATGCACCAAATTCTTGAACAAGTGTGACCATGGTGCATTTATGCCTGAAGAGCTTGCCACAAATGGTTAGGCCCTTGATTTATCCTTTCAACTTTCGCATATAGTCAAATAAAAGGAGAGAAAGAGTGTGTGCTATTATGCTATGCGCATTAAGGTTTAAGAACAAGAAATAAAATAAGCTATAATTGAGAACTCCCTAATCTATGGGGGCCACACCCTAGTGTGCATAATAAACTTGTTGAAAATTAAAGTACCAAGATATATTATCAAATCGAAAATAAATGATGTAGATAGCTATAATATTATTCAAAGAAGAGGGTATGTGCAGGGTTATCACGGAAAAAACAAGCCCTTAAGTGGCAATGAAAATTCAGAAAAATCAGAGTTAGGCAACTTGATGTAAAAATTTGAATAAGTTATCTATATTATTTTAAAAATATGTAAAAATAGAATATGTGGCAAATTGAATGTAGTTTCTAAACTACTAGGTTAATTTTTGTAAAAAAAAAATCTATCTGGTGAAAAATTGAAATTTCAATGCAGTAGTACTTAAATTTCAGGGAAAAAATAAGTAGGTGTCTGTCTGACCACCCTAACCATACTAAAATGATAATATTTTTTTACAAGATTTTAGATATAATTAGAAGACTCATGTCTAGATTTGATGCATATTTTTTTGTAATTTTTTTTCAAGTAAATAATTAATTATGAATTTTTTATTAAAACTTTTAAAAAATATAAAAACTCGTATGTCTGACCACTTAACTTGGTCAAAACTTCATGATTTTTTTTTTTTTTTAATCCTATAGTATGCCAAGCATAGAATGTGACACATGTTTTGGATTCAAAAAATGTGATACCATTTGAAATCTATAGATGTTTTTCGATCAGGCTATCAATCAGGACTTTAGTCGTAATTCTAATAGTAAATAAATAATAATACTTTATTAGATTCAAAGTAAAGTATAATTTATATTGGTAGAAAGTTGAGAAGCTCCTTTACAAACCCTCTTCGTTTCATCAATTTTGGCTAGAATAAAAGTCGTCAGCCACATGAAAGAAGTCTAGAAAAGCAAGGTAAGTTGTTAAACACGTTTTTTGTGTTGACTTCTTTGGATTGGTAGGTCCGAACCAAATTCCAAAGCAAGCGCGAGAGTAATCCCTAGGCATTAAATTTTGTTTCATCAAATCGGATATCCATTTTGAATCCAATATCTGATATGTTTTAGATATGAGTTTTAAAAAAATTATACAATTTTTAATATATGATTTCAAAAATGCAATAAAGTTTATAATTTAATATATATAATATACAATATAGTTTATAATGTAATATATAATATACAATTTATGATAATCTCTTACCGAATTATGTATAATATTTAAATATTATTTAAATATTTTTAGTTAATCTATAAATATTTAAATATTATTTAAATATTTTAGTTAATCTATAAATATTTAAATATTATTGAATATTTTAGTTAATCTATAAATATTTAAATATATATATATATATATAATATTTAAATATTATCTCTCTCCCTCTCTCCCTCTCTCCCTCCCACTCCCCCTCTCTCCTTCCCACTCTCCCTATCCTTCTCTCACTCTCC